>WPIO01000131.1:0-265000 GCA_009760855.2 Cristatella mucedo
CAAAGTAACTGTGAGTTTATATTTATATATATATATGTGTATTTTTTTACGTATATATATACACGTATAAATATTAGGGCTGTACCGGATTTGATTTTTTCAAATTCGGCCGGAGCCGGATTTGCCGGATTTTTGATGACAAATACGGCCGGAGCCGGAGCCGGATTTGTTCATCGGACAAATTTTTACCATTTGTACTACCAAGTTTTTACTTGAGGATATATACTACAATAAATATTTAATTAAAAAAATATTATTAATAATAAGTAGCATCATTGTCTTTTGCTGTTTGTTTATTTTTGTGTAATAGGTGTTGCTGTGGGAGACCTCAGTGATAATCGTATAGCAGTGACATTTTATTAAAAAATTGAGTAAACATTTTTTACATCATAATATTGGTAATAACACACAAAAAATGAAAAGAGACTAAAGTTCAAAATTCAAAAATACAAAAATAAGTACTGTAATTTTATATATTTTTCATACATTTGTTTCTTAAATTTATTTCATCAGTTTTGAATTATATTTGAGAAATATCAGTCGAGCTGCATTCTCTGGCAGAAGTGAACTTCGATGATCACTGAGGACTTCCCCAGCAACACTGAACAAACGTTCTGAAGGTACACTTGTTGGTGGAGCACCCAAATAAACGCGAGCTACTGTTGCCAGAGCTGGCAGTCGTTCCCTGTTCTGTCTCCACCACTGTAGTGGATCAGCCTCTCTGTTTATTAATGGCTCTGCCAAGTATTTGTTCAGCTGACTGTCAATGTCTGGTTGTTGCTCACTGCCTGTGGTACCAGCAGTAGATTGAACAATGTCATCAAAACATTCCCAAAGTACTGATGATTGAGAAGAATTATCCAGCCGGGCTTGCTTGGCTGGAATTTCTTCATTTGTGTCAACCTGCCGCTCAGACTGATTTTTGTGGCTTCCATCTTGCACAGTTTCTATCTGCCCTGTCAATTCATTGAATGCAAGCAGAACCCTTGCTTTTGTAGCTGTCAGTGTAGCTTCTGATGAGAAGAATTTTGTTTTGAATCGTGGATCAATCATTGTCGCCACTGTATACAGGGCTTCCTGCTCGATACTGTCAAAGCGTTCATTCAATGAGTTGATTAGGGTTGACCTCATAGTCTTTACACCTGCATCTGTGCAGTCCTTCTTCAACAGGTTCCGCAGAGCTGTTACAATAGGAATAACTAGTGATATACGTGCTGCTTCACGGCTAACTTCTCTTGTTGCCTCTTCAAACGGAGCAAGCACGGACACAGCATTTTCAGCCACGGACCACTGATGTGCAGTTGGGCAGGAAGTGCCAACGACTTCTGAACAGTAGAGGGTTAATGCACGACGCTGTTCACATAGACGACGCAGCATGTAAAACGTTGAGTTCCATCTTGTGCTCACGTCTTGTAACAGCTGGTGGTCTGGCAAACCCAGTTCAGCCTGCAACTCCTTGAACCGACCACTCGCAGATGAAGAATGTTTAAAATGACCAACTAATTTCTTTCCGATACTTATTATGTCTGATACTCCCCGCTGACTGAGCAATCCGTCATGCACACATAACTGCATGGTATGTGCAAAGCACCCGAAGCTTTTTATGTTGGCATCACGAAAACATTTTGATATGTTCGCCGCATTGTCTCGAAGTACGACATGACAGCGTCCAAAGCTAATGTTCCATTTGTCAAGCATCTGCTGAAAGGCAGTCATCAGTCCAGCAGCAGTGTGATGACCAGCAAATGGCATGCAATCCAACACAAAACTCATGTTTTCAAACTCCTCTGTCAGCCAATGGGCAGTTAAGCCCATGAATGATTGCACAGTATTGTCTGCTGTCCATGTATCAGTGGTAAAAGACAGAAACGGAGTAGTTGCTGGATCGAGTATTACCAACAGCTGGGTGCAAACTTCATCATTAATTTCAGGAATGACTCTCTCTGCAAAATATTTTCGTGATGGAACAGTGTAACGCCTCTCTAAAACTCCCATGAGTTCAACAAAGCCTGCCTTCTCAACAATCTGAACCGGTTGCATATCTGTTATTATCATCTTAGCAATGGCACGGTGAATTCTCACTGATGAGCTGTTATTGATATCCCATACTTTCATGCATGCAACTTGTTCGGGAATCGTTTTCTGGATCATGACTTTGCCTATTGCACCAGGTGTAACATTCGGCAGTGCTGCAGTTTCAGCCTTCTTCTTTGCATTAGCAATTTTGGTTTGCATTTCGTTGTATTCTTTATAATGTTTTGAGCGAAGATGTGTCAGCATGGCCGAAGTTGAAAATTTTTTGGGCTCATCTGGTTTACCACGTGACAAGATGCTTGGACACAGCAAACACTGGGATTTTGAGCTGTCACCGTCCTTTTCTCTGAAGTATTCCCAAACTGGACTGTTTTTCATTTTGTCTGTCATCTAGTTAAAAATAAAACACAATTAAAAGACTTTTGGATTTATTTATAAGGCCGCCCTTTACGCGTATAGCCAGCAATTTATGCGCACTGCACGCACACACACGCATTCTCCACGGCAGTCACACTGACCTGGTCCTATGTACAGAATTCAAATACGTGAATGCAGCCCCGTTTTAGGTTACGTACTTCAGCGGGGCGCGATTAACTGCCAAAAGCTGTCGCGGCACACCAGACCAACCAAAATGTGTTCAGTGACTTCTGTAGTGACGCGGTCTGGCGCTAGCAACACTGCGAACTACGCAAAACTCAAATTTCGGAAAAAAGCGCAAAAGATATACAGTGCTAGTGGTGTTGTTACCTGCACGGATTTGCAAGTTGTCTCGCCTTGGCTGCAGAGTGACTGCTATTGCAATGAAGGTATACCGTGAAGAAGTTCCGCACGCTTCCGCCAAGTGCGGCTTCGTGAGACCAAATGCACTGCGAACGAATCTATGGTGCGGCCTGACCGACGACGGGCTGCCGCTCGCAGCGTTCCGCTCTGACGTCTGAGAATCTAACCGCTCTCGGAAACGTTCCGCCGCGAGCCGAGGTCAAAACCATGTCGTTACGACCTGACGTCGGAGTGCTCAATCAGCGTCTGAACGTCCTCTCGGCCTCCCCACCCTCTCCCGACGCAGAGCGCAGGGACGTCGGGCCAGCTCCTTCCTCTTATAAATGGAACGAGTAATGTATTCAACCAAAATTCGAAAAATCCGGCCAAATCCGGCAAAGTTTTGGCCGGAGCCGGAGCCGGAGCCGGATTTGTAAATTGGCCGGAATTCGGCCGGAGCCGGAGCCGAAGCCGAATTCCGGTACAGCCCTAATAAATATATATATATACGTATAAAAATTACATATATACGTATAAATATAAATATATAAATATATGAATAAATATATATATATATATATATATATATATATATATATATATATATATATATATATATGAATATATATATATATATATATATGAATATATATATATATATATATTTATTTATTCATATATTTATATATTTATATATAGGCATTTCGTTTTCGGTAGGCATTTGGTGTTCGGCAGACTTGGTCTCACGTAACAAAGAGAAAGCGGGAAGCATAGCAGAGTCAGGAGAGCAGTTGAGGTAGTGAGTGAGTACCCTATCACTACTGTTATTTTGAGTCGCACACTTATCACCGAGCACATTGCGACGGTCGACCTAAGAGTGTGCAGATCGAAATAATCTAACAGGAGGTACCTAACCTCGGGTGACTGAACGCACTAGGTCATAGCTTTCAACTGGCTAGCTCAGTTCTTACCAAAAAGTGAATGCATGCACCGTTCCGTCTTACTCCATTGCCATAGCATCCCGCAAGAAAACTGGCGCTCGGTCTGCATTGTCAGGCCCTCTCAAGGCCTCTCAAGTCTGTCATGAGCATCGCAGTTGTCCCTTGGAGCCACTTCTTACAGTCAAGCTGAGCATTGAATTCAAAGTTGTTTTACTCCCATTTAGGTCTCTTCATTATCTGGTCCCAGCATAGCAATCAGGTCTACTCCACCGCCATGTTATGCAAGTAAAGCTCGCTTTCCCGAATCAAGCTAACTTACCTGCATCTCATACGAGCTTCAAATCCTTTAGAGACCATGCCTTTAGTTCCTATGCTCCCAAAGCCTGGGGCTCACTGCCAACCGACGTTTTTATATCCCCTAATTTGACGACAACTTAAAAAGGAGCTAAAAGCTTACTTATTTATCACAGCATTTAGTAAGTTCTTGTAATGTTTCCTTTATGCACGTATGCGTGTTGACGCAGTGCATGCTACTACTAACCATATTTGCATGCCGACCCTGTGCATGTCACCTCTAACCACTTTACATTTGTCTACATTATGTATCCTATCACGAACCGTACGATCGTGCGACCTTTACAGCATATTTAACGGGCCTGGAAAGAGATTAAGTTCTCGGAGGGTGATATATAAATGTGTAATGATTACTATCATTAACCTCGCCCAGTGTATCTATGTCTTGTTCGCACTGAAACAAAATTTGCTCATCAGCTAGTTATAGGTGTCTTCAAGAGCAACCTTGATATTATTCGTGCTGTCACTGCTCTAGCTCATCGACAGCACATCTACTTCCCTTTGCTGACCGGTCCATCCACCAGCGATGAGCGGCTGCTTCTATTCTTCTGTTCCTATTCTTCTTCGCTTCCGTTCGTTGATGCTCCGTTCTCTAGGGAAATGCTCTGGCTGCACCCTATCGTGCCACGGTAATTTTTAGGGTTTATACTCTCCCTTTTACCGCTGTGATTGCCAAGCACAATCTAGACTTTCACTTACTTCTATGCAGATGACACTCAGCTGTACCTTTGCTTTCAACTGTCCCATCCTTCAAGCAAATCAAATTCTCTCAAGTCCATTGCTGACTGTATTGATGCCACTTGCACACGAATGGCAGCAAGTTTTCTGAAATTAAATGATGATCAACCTAACTTTTTAGTTATGGGCAAACCAAGTGCGATTCAGATATTGGAAAGGCTGACGCTTAAAACCGGCTTTGCCAACATATCCTCTCTCGAACCTACACTAAATTTAGGTGTCATGTTCCAAGGTGACCAAGGTTAGACGACCACATCAGCTCCACAATCAAGTCTGCCTAGTTTCGGCTACATAAAATCGCTAAAATTTAGGCTTGTTCAGATATGATTGCCACATCAAAATTGTTCCATGCACTTGTGACATCCCGTCTTGACTTTTGTAATACACTGATTAGTGGCCTACCGGCATGTGCAATCAGGCAGTTACAACTCGTGCAAAACTGTGCAGCTAGGCTTGTCTGTTGTGAGCGTCGCCGTGCCCACATCACAACACTTCTCGCCGACATGCACTGGCTCTTAGTCTAACGCACCGTTTTCATGGTTTTGTCACTAACTTGTAGGTTCCTTCATTCTTTGGCTCCAGCCTTCCATCAGATCTACTCCTCCACCAGGTTAAGCACCTCAAATCCTTTGGAAACCATGCCTTTAGTTCGTATTCTCCCTAAGCCTAGAACTCACTTCCGACTTGCGTCATGACATCTCCTGACTTACCCACATTTAAAAAGAAACTAAAAACGCATCTATTTTTATAGCATGTAGTAGGTCCCGGTGATTCGACCTTTATGTGTTTATGCCTGCTGCCACTGTTGCATGCTGCCACTAATCACACTTGCATGCTGACCTTGTGCTTGTCACCCCTAACCAAGGTTTTCTTGTTGTTTATCATGTATCATGATACCACTCACCATTCGATCGTGTTTTCTTCGCAGCAAATGTAAAGCGCCTAGAAAGAGGTTGAGTTCTCTTGGGGCCCTATATCATGTGTAGTATTAATATTATTATTACGGAGGGCGATCATCTTGTTGTTTATTAAGCATGCCATCATTAACCATTCCATCGTGCTTGCTTTGAAGCAAATGTCAAGTGCCCAAAAAGAGATTAAGATCTTTGATGGTGCTATATCAAATGTATTATTATTATTATTAATATTATTACCACCCATGCTGCTACCTGGTTGCTCAGCACAGAACGGAAGCTAGTAGCTTGCAGATCAAACAGTGAGTAGTCAACAGCAGATCAAAAATCCAAAGGACGCGAGAAGGATCGTAGCGGCAAACCAAGAATCTAATGCGGGTGTAAAATGGAAGGAGTGAAAATTAAAAAGTAAAAATTTGCTATTGAACTACTATGGCTGGTGAGCTATAGTGTAGGATGTGGTACCTGCAAGCAGCTAACAATGAACATTTAAGCAGTGCTCTGATCCATTGATGTTCATATTATTCGATCACGCTAAAGCTAGAGCTAGGTTGTTGAAAAGCGGTTTTTTAATGTCGCATTGGCCTATTGGCTAAAAGGCCATAAAGCCTATAAATCAAAACAGTCCTTTTGATGATCTATCGACTTTCGTAATAAGTCGTGCCTCTGCAGCAGCTGACAATTTTAATACTAGACAATTGCACGAGTCCCGCTCTCATTCAGTGCCCAGTGGCAGAAGGCTTCTAACGGTTTTTTGGGACGCCTCAGCTGCAGCACCAGCAGCCAGCCGAGAGTATGAGCGCCGGATCAAGCTCGACATCGCAGGTGCGTTCGTTCGTGCTCAGCCTGCGTGCACAGGTGGTTACAGTCATCCGTTGAAGCAGACCGTTTAGCCTGTCGCTTCCCTTATGGTGCTGCTTGAGATTCTTCGTCAGCATGGCTGGGGCCGGTGACAGGGCGGGCGGGCAGGCCGTGTTCAACCCCCTCACCCGCTTCGCTGTCTCGTGTTCGAAAGGCGAATTTTGGCAAAAACGACAAGTGCCGCCAAGAAACAAACCGTTTTTCCTATCGATATTGGCCCTTGGACTCGCGGCCGTAGGAGATTTAGTAGAAATGGCGTCTTTGCTCCGCCAAACGCCTTGAGTCCTTAGGGTGGCTGCCAAAACTGTTTTGGGCGTGCCAGCGTAAGGACTGAGTAGTCATTAGAACAATAATAATAAAAATAATAATAGTAACAACACTTTTGTATAGCGCCCCAGAGAACTTAATCTTGGGGACAAAAATTGGCGATGACCGGTGTACTGGTGAAAGCCTAAAAGCGCCCGAAACCTGCTTCCTGCGTTCAAGCAGGCCAACACTATGGTGGCAGCGGTCTCCAAGCTAGTGGGCAGCATTGGCGGCGATTGCTAGGACAGCCTGAAACACCTGTTACTTAAAAACAAATTTCTAAACTTTGGTTACTCAAACAAGGTAACAACTCTCAGTGGCGTATATAGATATATATATATATATATATATATATATTTATTCATTTATTTTAATATAAATATATATATAACAATGCAAATGTATCGAAGCTTCGCCATGAAAGATGAGCCTGATACCTTCGCTTAGATGCATCAGCTTATGTGGGTGGTGGCCAAACTCGCTCCATTTCCGAAAGCCCTAAGAGTTTCCTTCTTCAACCTGCCAAGCTCGTTCAAGCTCGCTCTTTCATGAATGAGCATGCTATCGGTGCCTCTTGTGGAGAACGTGTAACCTGAACGCTTATAGATCGCGCCGCCTGTCTCAGCCGTTGTGACGTAGGGTTGGCCTATGTAAGGGAATTGCCATCAGCTAAGACCTGCCAACCGGCAGGCAGACTATATTTTCTCTTTGCCCGAAGCCACAGCAAGCATTTTTAGGCGCTCCGAACGCATTCCAAGTCGATTCAGTATTGAGCATTTTTCACGGCTTTCATTTTGTCGCGCCGCAGCGTTTCGTGCTGCACTCGCTGTACAGAAAATAACTTTGGCGGACTGCAGCGGATTGCCGTTTTGGCCCATGGCCATCGAGCTAAACGGCAGATCGTAGGAGGATTTCGCGCCGTTAGCCTTTCGCCTGAAGGCAAGTAATGGTATGCTTGAACTGCTATGCAATGTAATAATTATGTGATCCCAAGTTAGAGCTCGGCACAGCCCGTTTTTGGTGGATTGGCAGCCGATTGTGGCATTCGGAAAGCAAGCAAGAGCAATCGCCTGTATTGGATGTCATATGGGCTCGACAACAATCGCTCGAGGTTTTATCCCAGCACCCCCGATTGCCGGTCAATTTTTGCTTAATCAGACTAGAGTACTGCCGATTGCATACGACAACTCGTCGCACCAGGCCAGATGATGTTGCTCCCGTGGCTGGTGAATATAAGCAAGTGAAACCGTGAGCTCTCCCGGGCTCAGTTTCCCGTTAAAATTCACCATTACTAGCGATGAATCTTACCAAAAGATGGCCGATCTTCGGTGCTTTTGGGTCGGCGATAAAACCGCAGCTACGTATCAGGAAAAAGAATTTCGCAAAAAAAATAACCCCAATAGCGACCGTTCCAATCAAAGACACTGGAACAAACTCTAGCATTAAAGCTTCAAACCTTGCTAGCAAGTTCCAGTCTAGTTTTTGAGCTAATCACTCTACAAAGTCAGAATTGTTTCAGGTTTTTACGACCTAGTTAGGAATGCAGACTTAGGTACAGTATCTCTGCTTGTTTTTCTCGATCTTTTGGGAGCTTTTGATGCTATCGATCCCTAAGTCCTTCTTGAGCACCACTCATCTTGCCTGGCCATCATTGGGCCAGCATTGCAATGGTCAAGATCTCACCTCAGTGGCGAAAAACGAAATATAGATGTCAATGGACAAAGATCATCTGAGGAACCTCTTAAATATGGGTTACCTCATCGATCCGCTTGGTATAGTTCTTTTAACGGTTTCCATTCTCCCTCTTGCCTTTGTAATTGTTAGGCACAGTCTTAACAGCCTTACTTAACTGCCTTGACTTAATTTGACTTGACTTAACTGCTACTCAGGTGTTGCTCACGCATTTAAACTCGTCGGCCTGCGCTGCCTAGCAGAGACTACAGTTGACCTTTATGACCTGCTTTGAACCGTGAGCTCTTTTCTTGGCAGGCTCCGGAGGGCCCGCTTCAGCAGGAGCAGCCCCCGCCTTGGCAGGCTCCGGAGGGCCCACTTCAGCAGCAGCAGCCTCCTCTGAAGCCGTCTCCACCGATGCCGGCGGCAGTGGAGGAAGAAGAGCTCGTCGATGCAGCGGCGGCGGATGAGTTCTCCTCTGAGGCGGAGGCGACGGAGTCCGATGACGATGGCTATGTGGCCCCTTGTCCAAGCTTGTGCACGACGAGCGAGGACAGCAGCGACGTGGTCAGTGCTCCTGACTCGTCGCCGTCGTCTGCACCGGGTTTCAGCCACAGGGATATCAGCGAAGAACAAAGGCGCATATTGAAGCGGTGCATCGAGAAGGCCATGCCCAAGTAAGCCTCAGCTGCAGCCTGCGGCCGCCGCTCGGGCTTTGCTTTCTCTTGCCACAAACCAGCCAGCCCCCTGCCCACCTTTCGAGGTTGGCTCGCAGCCGTGAGCGCCTTCGTCCTGGTGCTGTCAGTCACGTGCGACGAACGGAAGTGGCAGCAATGTACGATTCCAAGTAGCGTCGAGCGAGTCGCTGAATGTGCACAGCCGTACGCGTTATGCTAGCTAGCCTTTCAGGCCACGCTACTTCGACCAATAACTGACTTGAAATAGTCGTACTAAGTAATCTGCCTTGTCGAGGTTTTTCCTAGTGCGTCGGCAAGAGGGAAGAGCGAGGGATTGCATCTACCACCCACCGCTCTCGAGGTTCCTAGTGCCCAGCCTTTGAGAAATAGGCAGCCAGCGTGCGAATGCTGACTCGAAGTCTATGCCAAACGTATAGGACCGAGTGACGATACGGCGGCAGAGACGAACACGCCATCACTGAGCTAACCTTATATACCGAATCTACTCATGTCTGCATTCCTAAGTAGGTCGTTGTACTAGAACTTACAAGAATGGTGTGAGGTTTAGATATATGAGTTTAGTTGTTCCGCCGCGGCCCATTCCAGTGTCTTTGATAGCAATGGTAGAAGGGAGACTAGTCGGTAGTTTGGTCTAGTTTCGATTTCTTAAGAATTGGCCTGACTACAGCTTTTTGGAAAGGAGCCGGGACATGACCTGTGGCTAACGACATATTAATGATGTTAGTTATGCATGGCAGCAGCTGATCAATGCAACGTATGAGCAGGACAGTGTGAACGGGGTCCAGAGGACTTGTTGTCTTCATTGATTGAGATACGAACTTCATGACTCGATCACTAGTGACCTGCTTAAATGTAGACATTGAGGAATCGGTGAACAGGAATCGGTGAACAGCATTCTAGTGGAGATGTTGTCATAGCAGGGATGGACACCCTGATCTTGTCTATCTTGTGCACAACAAATCAAGAGGAGTGATCGGCTAGATCATCACAAGTATTATCATGTAAGGAGCTAACCTGGGAGCGGTTGAGGAGATGGTTTATCGTCGACATCAGCATTTTTGGATTTTGCATTTCTGATTCAACAATTTTTCTATAGAAGCTAGACTTGGCCTTTGCTAGGATTGATTGGTACGACCTACAGTGGTATTCATATGCTTGTCGATGGACAGTCAGTCCAGATCTTTCGTATGCTTTTTCAAGCTTTCGCTCAGTAGACATGGCTAGTTTAATGTCTGTGGTAAACCATAAGCCGTCTGGGCGGGGGGGCACAGTGCGTTTTGTCAGAGGAGCAAACTCGTCGAGCGTGTCAGCCAGTGTCCTGTTGTACCTATCTACCAAAGATGACAGATCGCAGGTAGGACTGAGCAGCAGAGGTGATGCAGATATTCTCGCACGGACAGCATCGATGTCAAGGGTCTTGAGGTTGTGAGATTCAAAGGTTATTTCAGAGGAGAATGTGGCTACACACTGTAGATTGAATGAGATCTGCATGTGGTCAGGTAAGCAGGATTTGGTGATAGTTGGTGATGACAAAGTGCAGTTGTATGAAAACATCTTGTCGAGTGTGTGACCCTTGATGTGAGTAGGGCCATGCACATGAGCCACAAGAGACAATGAGTCAGTCGATGCACGAAATTTGGTGCCGAGAGCTTCAAATAAATTAGCAAAGTGAACGTTGAAATCACCCATAACGAGGAAGAATCGATTTCTTGTACACAGAATCAAAATGAGATCGGAGAAATCTGAGATAAGGGAGGATTTGGTACCTGGTGGGCGATAGACTACTGCCACTATCGGTAGCTTCTTTTCAGGTGAGACCAAGACAATTGATTCAAAAGACTGCTTCGAGGAAACTGCAAATGGCTTGAAGTTGAATTTCGAGCGCACGATAATAGCAACTCCACCTCCAGTTTTGATCGATCTAAGGGTGTGAAAGAACGATACAATAGATGGGGTACGCGCCTTTTATTGTCGGGCAGTTTATTGAATTTAGCCAAGTTTCAGTTGGGGTAAGCAGTTCGATACCATTTTCAGAAATAAGGTCGCTTATAACCAGAGGCTTATTGCACGTTGAGCAAGGATTCCGAAGGGAAACATCAAGGCCGATGGAGTTACAACAGGCCTAATTACCACTAAGTTGTATAGATTTACATTGACGCATGTGGAGAGCGTGCTGAGCGGTCCGAGACAATGCTAGGAAATCCAAACGAGCGGGTACTCAGCTCACAGTTCCCGCCCAACGAGCGGCGTCTGACTTGGCTGTTCCGACCACCACAGTGGCAACGGGCTAAGATGGACATATGGAATAGCGTGGTTAGGGGTGACATGAACAGGATCAGCATGCCAATATGGTTAGTGGCAGCATGAACAGTGTCAACACGCATAAGCATATAATGAACGAATCCCAGGGACTCACTAAATGCTGTCATAGATAGGTGCGTTTTTTATTTCTTTCAATTCTGGACAAGTCGAGGAATGTGAATTTAAGGCTTTGGGAACATACGAACTCAATGCACGGTCTTCAAAGGATTTGAGGTTTGTACGAGGTATAGTTACACAGTTAGTTTCCAAAAATCGGGTGCTACGATGCTTAGCCACCTGGGGGAGTACATCTGATAGGTAGGCTGTAGCTAAAGAATGAAGAGTCCTAAATGTGAGTGACAAAACCTCGAGTTCGATCCGTTGCTTGTCTGGCAGCCATTGCAGGTCGGAGAGAAGTGGTGTGCTGCGGCAACTGCGACATTCACGATTGACAAGCCTGGATGCAGAGTTTTGCACCAGCTGTGAGTGCACCTGATGGCACGTGATTTACGATTAGCATCTGCCTGACCTCTCGTATTCGTTTGTTTTTATTCAAACTGCAGGAAAATACCAAACAACCAGATACAAAAGCTTTAGCTGGCGACGAAGAGGTGGCGGCAGTGGAGGAGCCGGCAGCCGGGTCGTTCCTCCAGTCGGCCCGAAGCCGACGGTGGAGATACGATCGTGCGTGTGGAGCTGGTGTCGGTGGTTTTCCTCTGCTCAGTCGGTGGCCTCGCCATGAAGTCTTCGAAAGGGACTATTACGACGAGCTAGAGATTTTCTAGCAAGCCACAAAGCTCCGCTCGCCCGTACCGTGCGGTCCGTCGGCCGCAATGCGTTTGAGCCGTCTCTTGCCGACGAGCTCTTGCAAGCTCATCTGCCTGCTTAGTTAAGGCGCAGCCAGACCTTTCGTGTCTAAGCGCGTTTAGCGTTTTCATCAATAATATTTCCTTTTTAAAGTTCCCTTGAGCCTCGTTGCGGATCGCCGGGAAAATGAAGCTTTCACTTTTGCTTTGATTGCAGAGGCGACTGCTTGGCTCCAGTCGCAGCGACCAGCGGCGCGAAAGTGAGCAAAGTTGTAGCTGGTCGCGTTTCGTTGTGATGGATCAAAACGCTGATGCTGCTGTCGCCGCTGCAGCTGCTCCTCCTCATTTTCCTGCTCCTGCTCGCCGCGACTTTAAGAAAGCTAGACAGCTTATGGCGGAGTTCGGCTCGCTAGAGAGTCGACCAAATTTTGAGCGCCGACTTCCAAGGCTCACCCCACCTTAACACCTTAAGCAGAAGGCATCTGAGAGGGCACAGCAAAAGAACACGAAAGCTCGGCTGAAGGCGGCAGAACAAGCAAAACAGCAGCCCATCAGTGCACCTTTTGACTTGACAAGTAATAGGCGACGAAAATCTGATGCAAACCGACATTCGGTTCCAATAGACCAAGAAAACAAAGCAGCATTACCTTTTCCTTTACGGCAGCTGAACTTGTGAACTTGTAAAACGGCATTCGGAAAGTCTATGAAAGACTGCTGCTTGGCATAGGGTCAGTGGTAGCTTACTGGTCTACCGTGATGTCCTTGCTTTCCAGACTAGAGAAGCTTTAACATGCAGAATTAAATGCAGAACTTCGTGGGGGAAACGGGACATATTTTCAATTGCTTGGCCACTAAATTGGTAGTCTTACCTACGCCTTTACCGAGCATTTTAATTGTGGGTCAAGTACTTAATATAATAATAATGTTAATGATATTACACTTGATAAAGTGCCTTTAGGGAACTCAATTTCTTTCTATGTCCTTTACATTTTCTGCAAAGCGATTGAATGATGAGCAATATCATGCTTGATAAACAACATGAATAATATGGTCAGGGGTGACATGCAAAGGTCAGCATGAAAAATTGGTTAGTGGCAGGATGCACAGTGTCAGCACGCATAAGCACATAAAGGACCAAACACAGAGACCCACTAAATGCTGTTGTAAATAGAAGGCCGCATACAAAAAAATAATAGCGTTAGTCGATTTACAGCCTTATTTTCATAGCTGCAGAAGAACCTTAGCGATTATCACCACCGCTTGTAGTTGGCAATAAAGGATTGCCCACTGCCAGATTCGAGATTTTGACCTAGCTCGTGGAGAGCGAGTAACTTACAACGTACCTCCATGGCTATCACTGCCCTTAGACCCGTCACATCCAGTACGAATGGTGACGACTCGACATCCGTTCCTTCAAACTGTGACTTCTACAGCGTGTGAACAGAAATAAATCCTTTGTTAGCGAAATAATGTATAATGGATTATTTCGTCTTTTTTATGTGTCCCTTGCTCGTTTCCCAAGTGGTTTTGTCTGCTAGTACCAGCCGACCAGACTGAGGCTATGCCACAGCTCTCGTCGACCCTGACCAGTCGGATTGACGGGAAAGCCTGGATTAAATACAGAGATTCTTTCAAAATATCACCCAGTTACCCTAAAAGCTAAAAACCCTAAAAGCAGCCCTATTCATTTTTGGTCAGCAAACTTAAAAGCGAGTTTCCGGTTCCGCAAAGTCAGACTTGCGCCTAAGTTAATGTTGTGTGAAATCACGTGCCAAACATTAGTTAGTCCGCCGTTAGTGGACGTTCGCCATGTACATGGCGTTCCGTCGTTCTAGTAATTTAAAAATTGTTCGCTGACTACTCATTTGTCGCACTGTTCTCTATGAGTCCATAAGAAGAGGATAGAGCGGAATAGAACAATATGCAGTGGAATGCAATTCACAAAAGAGTAAGTACAGTTTCTTCATTCTCATTGAATCACCTGTCCGAATGCTTAGCGTGTGCAAGTAAACATAAACTGCTTCACAGCATAAGACGTAAGCTTGAGGTCTGATTCATTTTTTTTAATTATAATCATTCATGAATCGAATCCTAGCCGCCGGTTGAATAAAATAGCCGGGCTTTGCAACCTGCAGAGCTGGTTTCGTTCAGCAGTCAAGGCGGTCGCCCACGACTGCTCTGCGGCTGTCCATGGTTGAGGACAAGCCCTGTGGCATACGTGAAGCGCCTGAATAAGAGATTAAGTTCTCTTAGGGCACTATACAAAGTAACTGCGACTGTATATAAAGTGTGTGTGTGTGTGTGTGTGTGTGTGTGTGTGTGTGTGTGTGTGTGTGTGTGTGTGTGTGTGTGTGTGTGTGTGTGTGTGTGTGTTTGTGTGTGTGTGTGTGTGTGTGTAACCGGGTTCCAGGGGTCAGAGGCTAATTCCTGCCAAACCTCTCCATACTCCGGCCACGCTGCCGCTCGCCATGCCGCCGAGCTAGGGTAAGACGAGCGGCCGTCCGGTTAAACCTCTTTATATTAACGCATGCGCCAACAACAACAGAGCAACTAAACAAGTCTACATGGAGGGTCCTATACACAGTACACTACGGGGGCGCAAGACGACGCAGCAAGCGCGATCAAACGTGTTAGTTGGGGTCAGTCGGCTTCTGCAGTCCTGTCGTTGTACCGACTTCGAATCCAACAGTACGAGCGTACGCCGTCCAAAATCCGGCTGGCTGAGTAACTGCTGGCCAGTCTGAGTCTACAACTACCACAGTCGTAAGCTTCCACCGAAAGACGCCAACACACGAGGGGGGCTACGAACACGCTACACCGGAAAAGTGCAATAAAAACAAGTCAACAACGGGCAAGCTATCCGGCTCCGCTCGGGCCTTGGGTAATGTAATGTAATGTATTGTAATGTAATGTATCTCCGTCAGTAACTCCACATAGTCATAAAGACCATGTGGGTGTTACGCAGGAGAGTTTTGTATAGCGGACTCACAGCCTAAGCGGCTTTCAGTACGCATTCGGTAGCCAACAGACTTCGTCTCACGCAACAAAGAGAAAGTGGGAAGCATAGCAGAGTTAGGAGAGCAGTTGAGGTAGTGAGCAGCATAGAAGTAGCAGTTCAGGACCGTTGAAAAAGATGTGCCATAGTCGGCAGTTGGAGAGTAGTTGTCGTTGCGTAAGAATTGTGGAAGCGAGTTCCACAGTCTAGGACTACAGAGCTAAAGCTTCTGTTGCCAACTGTCTTTAAGCGGAGGAATGGGACAGCTAATTTATTGTCCACACAGGACCTGAGGGCGCGAACAGGCTGAAACTGATGCAGCAGTTCAGCTAGGTACGAAGGAGCCAAGCCGTGGCGGGCCTTGTGGGTCAGCATAAGAGCTTTGCTCTGCAACCTTTGCTCAACCGGCAACCATCCTAGCTGTTTCAGTAGAGGTGACACGTGCTCAAACCGCTGGGACTTGAAGACCAGCTTTGCAGCCATATTCATAGTCCGCTGTAGTGGCATAATAGCTTTCTTTGGCAGCCCAGCCAAAAGGGAATTACAATAATCAAGCCGAGACAGAACTAAAGAGCTAGTTAAATTTTTTACAAGCCACTGTGGGAGACAGCTCCTAATCTTGGATAGGGATCGGATGTGATGGCTAACTGTAGAGGCAGTCTTCTGAATGAAGCTTTTGAAATTGAGGCAGCTGTCGAACACGACACCTAGATTACGAGCACGTGGTGAAGGTCGCACAATAGCATCACCTATTAGAACAGCAAAGCCTTTTAATCCAGCCACACGCTTAGGGTGTCCTATGAGAAGCAGCTCGGTTTTATCGTCATTCCCTTGCGTGCGTGGCAGCATCGCCACGTATAGCCTAAGCAGCTTTCGGTACGCATTCGGTAGCCAACAGACTTGGTCTCACACAACAAACAGAAAGTGGGAATCATAGTGGAGTCAGCACAGCAGTTGGGGTAGTGAGTAGCATGGAAGTAGCAGCTCAGAAAAAATATTAGTCATAGTCACCAGCAGGAGAGTACTTCTGATTGCACCAGAATCGTGGAAGTGAGGTCCATAGTCTAGGACCGGCATGGCTGTAGCTTCTTTCGCCAACGGTCTTTAAGCGAAGGAGTCAAACTTGCAGGAATGAATAAGAGTGTCAGTGCACAGCGGAGCTTTGCTCGTTGTGTCTGAAGGCACTAACGGGCCTTCCTTTGAGTTTCGCAGGGTTTGGCACGAGTAGCTCACTTAACACCAAGCACATTGCAATTTAAAATTATTATTACTATTATTACCACCCATGCTACTACGTCGTTGCTCACCACAGAACGGAAGCTAGTAGCTGGAAGATCAAACAGTGAGTAGTCAACAGCAGATCAAGAAAACCTCACAGGACGCGAGAAGGATCGTAGCGGCGAACCAAGAACACGATGGGGGTGTAAAATGGAAGGATTAAAAATTAAAAAGTAGAAATTTGCTAGTGAGCTACTATGGCTGGAGAGCTATAGTGTAGGATGAGGTACCTGCAAGCAGCTAACAATGAACATTTAAGCGGTACTCTGATCCATCGATGTTCATATTATTTGATCACGGTGAAGCTAGAGCACGGTAGTTAAAAGGCAGTTTTTTAATGTCACGTTGGCCTATTGGCTGAAAGGCCATAAAGCCTATAAATCAATACAGTCCGTCAGATGATTCATCGACATTCGTAATAAGTCGTGCCTCTGCAGCAGCTGACAATTTTAAAACTAGACAATTGCACGAGTCCGCTCTCATTCAGCGCCCAGCGGCAGAAGGCTTCTGACGGTTTTTTGGGACTCGTCCGTTGCAGCACCAGCAGGCAGCCGAGAGTATGGGCGCCAGATCGAGCTCCACATTGAAGATGCGTGCATTCCTGCGGAGGCTGCGTGCACGGGCGGTTACCGTCATCCGTCGAAGCAGGCCGTTTAGTCTGTCGCTTCTCCCGTAGTGCTGCTTGAGTTTTTCGTCTGCCTGGCTGGGGCCGGCGACAGGGCGGGCGGGCGGGCCGTGTTTAACCCCCCTTACCCGCTTCGCCGCCTCCAGTTCGAAGGGAAAGTCTTTGCGAGCACGACAAGTGCCGCCAAGAAACAAACCGTTTTTTCCTGTCACTGTTGGCACTTGGACTCGCGGCCGTAGGAAATTTAGTACCAATATCGTCCTTGCTCCACCCAGCTCTATGAGTCCTTAGGGCGGCTTCCAGAACCTTTTCGGACGTGCCAGTGTAAGGACTGGGTAGTCCTACGAACGTTATTGATAATAATAATAATATTAATAACACGTTTGTATAGCCCCCTCAGAGAACTTAATCTCGGGGACAAATAGGCGATGACCGGTAAACCTGTGCACGCCTAAAAGCGCCCGAAACCTGTTGCCTGTGTTCAAGCAGGCCGACCCTTATGGCGGCAGCGGGCAGCGATATCCAAGAAAGTGTGCAGAATTGGCGGGAGTTTCCGTCACTGCCTGAAACACCTGTTACCTAAAAAGAGATTGCTAAACTGTTGTTACTCAAACAAACTAATAACTAGCAGTGGTGTATATAGATATATATATATTTAGTTATTTAAATATTGTAATATATGTATATTTATGTAAATGTATCTAAGCTTCGCGTGGAGAGCTGAGCCTAATACCTTCGCATAGATGTATCAGCTTATGTCGGTATCCAAACTCGCTCCATTTCCGCAAGCCCTGGGAGTTTCTTTTTTTTAACCGTCCACGCTCGTTCAAGCTCGCTCTTTCGCGAATGAGAGCTATCGGTGCCTCTTGTGGAGAACGTGTAGCCTGAACGCTTTTACTTCGCGACGCCCGTCGTGGCCGTCGTGATATAGCATTGGCCTACGTAAGGGACTTACCCTCTGTTAAGACCTGGCAGACTATAATTTCTCTTTGCGCCTCAACCACAGCAGGCTTGTTAGGCGCCCCGAACTCGTTCCCACTCAATCCAGTATTGAGCACTTTTCCCGACTTTGCATTTGTCGCACACAGCGTTTCGTGCTGCACTCGCTCTAAAGCATTCGGATTTGGCGGACTGCAGCGGCTTGCCGTTTTGGCCCATCGCCGTCGAGCTCAACGGCAAATCGTAGGAGGATTTCAGGCCATTAGGCGTTCGCCGGACGGCAAGCGATTACATGGCGGTTTCGCTTGCTTAAACGGCGATGCAATGTAATAATTATGCGATCCAAAGTTGATCTCGGCACAGCATGTTTCTGGTCGATTGGCAGCCGATTGAAGCATTCGGAAAGCAAGCAAGAGCAATCGCCTGTGTTAGATGAGAACGTTATGTGGACGGCTGGCACATGACGATATTACTTCGAGGTTTTAGCTCAGCACCACCGATTGCCGGTCGACGTTCGCTTAATCAGACTAGTGTTCTACCGATTGCATGTGCCAACTCGTCGCACCAGGCCATAGGAGAGGGCAGCGACGCGACGAGGGCACGCATGCGACCTCAACTAGGTTAAGCTTTAAAGCGGCGTCAGTCCACGACGTTTCACGGTCAATGCCCAAAGGTGCTAGCTCAGTTACGCCCTTTTCATCGCCCCACTGGGGATTCTTTCTCTAATTGGCTACGAGATGCTACAGCCGCTCTGCAGCAGTGGAAAGCTGACATTGAACTGCACTTACTGCAGTTACTACAACGAAACCGTTCTCCCCAGTTTCCCGTTAAAATAGACATTACCAGCGATGAATCGTACCAAAAGATGGCCGATCTTCGGTGCGTTTGGGACGGCGATAAAACCTCAGCTACGTATCAGGAAAAAGAACTTCGCACTCAAGCTAATCCCAATAGCGACCGTTCCTATCAAAGACACTGGAACAAACTCTACTATAGAAACTTCAAACCATGCTAGTAGGTTACAGTCTGGTTTAAGAGCTAATCACTTAACAAAGTCAGAATTGCTTCAGGTTTTTAACGACCTACTTATGAAGGCAGACTTAGGTAGAGTATTTCTGCTTGTTGGTTGCTCTTTGATCTTTTGGGAGCTTTAGATGCTATTGATTCCCGAGTCCTTCTTGAGCGCCTCTCATCTCGCCTGTACATCACTGGCACGGCATCACAATGGCCCAGATCTTACCTCAGCGGCAGATACTAGAGTATTGATGAGAATGGACAAAGATCATCTGAGGAACCTCTTAAATATGGCGTACCTCAGGGATCGGCTTGGTTCCGTTCTTTTCACGGTTTATATTTTCTCCCTCTTGGCTATGTTTTTGCCATGCACAATCTTAACTGCCTTACTTGACTGCCTTAACTTAACTTGACTTGACTTAACTGCTACTCAGGTCTTGCTCTCGCATAGAAACTCATCGGCCAGCGCCGCCTAGCAGAGGCTACATATGCCCATTATGGGGTTATGACCTGCTTGAACCGTGTTCCCTTTTCTTGGCAGGCTCCGCAGGGCCCGCTTCATCAGCAGCAGCAGCAGCCCCCGCCTTGGCAGGCTCCGGACGGCCGGCTCCAGCCACAGCAGCCCCGGCCGCCGCCACAGCTGCCGGCGGCAGTGCAGGAAGAGGAGCGAGTTCCTGCGGCGATGGCTGACGCGGCGGAGGCGGCGGAGTCCGATAACGATGGCTACGTGGCCCCTTGTCCAAGCTTGTGCACGACGAGCGATGACAGCAGCGGCTTGGGCAGCTCTTCTGACTCGTCGCCGTCGTCTTTGCCGGATTTGAGCTACTGGGATATCAGCGAAGAACAAAGGCGCATATTGAAGCGGTGCATCAAGAAAGCCAAGCCCAAGTAAGCCTCAGCTGCAGCCTGCGGCCGCCGCTCGGGCTTTGCTACCTCTTGCCACAAACCAGCCAGCCCCCTGCCCGCCTTTGGAGAGTAGCTCGGCGCCTTAAGCGCCTTCGTCCGGGTGCTGTCAGTCGCGTGCTGCGAACGGAAGTGGCTGCAACGTACGATTCCAAGTAGCGGGAAGCGAATCGCTGAAAGCTCACAGCCGTACGCATTATGCTAGCTAGCCTCTCAGGCCAGGCTACTTGGAACGATAACTGGCTTGAAATAGTTGCACTAACTAGTCTGCCTCGTCGAGGGTTTTGCTAATGCATCGGCATGGAGCTAGGGATTGTCTCTACCACCAACCGCCCTCGAGGTTCCTTGTGCCCTGCCTTCGAGAAACAGGCAGCCAGCGTGCGAATGCTGACTCGACGTCTATGCCAAACGCATAGGACCGAGTGACGATACGGCGGTAGAGACGAACACGCCTCCACTGAGCTAACCTTATGTACCGAAGCTGTCGCTCCGCCGATCTTGCCGAGACTGTGGCAGTAACTTGATTATATTTATTTGCCGACGATACCTCGTCAGCTCTCCCTTGAAGCTACTTCGCCGACTGTCGTCCCAACTCATCTAAGCTTCTCATTTCTCTCTGTTTCACGAGACTGCCTTAAGTTTGCTACTGCGTGTGCAACAGCAGCTTTGGTTCTAGCTGGCTAGGGAAAATCTCAGGGATAATATGGTTTGCCTAGTGGCTTTGTCAAGCTACATTTGGAGGTGAAGACGTGACGGTGCTGTGGTCCTTCACACCTGGCGGTGATTTTTCTGCTATCTTGAGCGGTATACTGATTTCCTATTAATGATTCCTCGTTCAGATGTAAAGAAAATTAGGTCTACCTCTAAACGTTTCAATTACACCCGGTAACGAAAGCTGCTTCGAGTTAGCTGCAATAGCACTCTGGATGACCATCCTGACTGATACATTGCCGGAAGCATTATTTCATTCAAAGCTAACAGAATGGTTGCCATTCCTACATCGTCGTCACGACACCTGTTCCCTATTTGGAGTTATCGCCTCTTAGGTTGCAGTTAGTGGTGGTGGTTAGCTTGCAGGTCGCCACGGCCGAACAAGCGCCTTTTCATTTTTCATTATGTAATGAGAGCTGGTGGTTCGGCCGACCTTGTGCTTCTGATTTTCGAGCAGCCGCATTGCCTTACTGACGAGCATCAGCTGTAAGCCGGATAATAATAATAATGATAGTACACTTGATAAAGCCCCGGAAGAGGGCTCCATCTCTTTTTAGGTGCTTTCACTAGCTGCAGAGGAAACACGATCGAATGCTAAATAGCATCGAGCTATATAAACAGCCTGACTAACATAGCTAGGGGTAAGCTGGACCGTGTCAGCATGCAAGTGCGATTAGTGGCTGTGTGAACAGTGTCAACACGTATAAGCATATAAAGAATGAATCCAAGGGACCCACTAAATGCTTTCATAAATAGATGCGGTTTTGTTTCTTATAAATCTGGTCAAGCCAGTGGATATCGTGATGCAAGTCGGCAGTTAATTCAAAACAATGCGGACATACGAACTCAGTGCAAGGTCCTCAAAGGATTTAAGGTTTGTTCGAGGTATAGTTAAACAGTTAGTTTGCAAAGATCAGGTGCTACAATGCTTAGCCAGCTGGGGGAGTGCATCTGATAGGTAGGCTAGAGGTAAAGAATAAAAAGACCTAAATGGTGAATGAAAAAACTTGAAGTTGATCCGTTGCTTGACTGGCAGCCATTGCTCGTCGGAGAAAAGTGGTGCTACGTGGCAACTGCGACGTTCGTGCTTGACAAGCCTGAATGCAGAGTTTTGCACCAGCTGTAAGTTCGCCTGATGGCACGTGATATGCGATTAGCATTAGCCTGACTTCTCGTATTCGTTTGTCTTTATTCAAAATGCAGGAAAATACCGAACAACCCGACACAAAAGCTGTAGCTGGCGACGAAGTTGAGGCGGCAGTGGAGAAGCCGGCAGCCGGGTTGTCCGTCCAGTCGACCCGAAGCCGACGGTGGAGATAAGATCTCGTTCATGAAGAGCGAGTAACTTACAACACGTACGTCCATGGCTATCACTGCCCTTAGAACCGTCACATCCAGTACGAATGGTGACGACTCGAAATCCGTGTGTTCAAACTGTGACTTATACTGCGCGTGAACAGAAATAAATCCTTTGTTAGCGAAATAATGTATAATGGATCATTTCGTCTTTTTTATGTTTCCCTTGCTCGTTTCCCAAGCGGTTTTCTCTGCTATTACCAGTTGACCAGACTGAGGCTATGCCACAGCTCACGTCGACCCTGACCCGTCGGATTGACGGGAAAGCCTGGATTAAATACTGAGAATATTGCAAAATATCACCCAGTTTCCCTAAAAGCTAAGAACCCTAAAAGCAGCCCTATCCTTTTTTGGTCGTTAAACTTGAAAGCGAGTTTCCGGTTTTGCAGAATCAGACTTGCGCCAAAGTTAATGTTGTGTGAAATCATGTGCCAAACATTAGTTAGTCCGCCGTTAGTCGACGTTCGCCATGTACATGGCGTTCCGTCGTTCTAGTAATTTAAAAATTGTTCGCTGACTACTCATTTGTCGCACTGTTCTCTATGAGCCCATAAGGAGAGGATAGAGCGGAATAGAACAATATGCAGTGGAATGCAATTTACAAAAGAGTAAGTACAGTTTCTTCATTCTCATTGACTCACCTGTCCGAATGCTTAGCGTGTGCAAGTAAACATAAACTCCTTTACAGCATAAGACGTAAGCTTGAGGTCTGATTCATTTTCTGGAATTATAATCATTCATGAATCGAATCCTAGCCGCCGGTTGAATAAAATAGCCGGGCTTTGCAACCTGCAGAGCTGGTTTAGTTCAGCAGTCAAGGCGGTCGCCCACGACTGCTCTGCGGCTGTCCAAGGTTGAGGACAAGCCCTGTAGCATACGTGAAGCACCTGAATAGGAGATTAAGTTCTCTTAGGGCACTATACAAAGTAACTGTGAGTTTATATCAACAACAACAGAGCAACTAAACAAGTCTACAGGGAGGGTCCTATACACAGTACACTACGGGGGCGCAAGACGACGCAGCAAGCGCGATCAAACGTGTTAGTTGGGGTCAGTCGGCTTCTGCAGTCCTGTCGTTGTATCGACTCCGAATCCAACAGTACGAGCGTACGCCGTCCAAAATCCGGCTGGCTGAGTAACTGCTGGCCAGTCTGAGTCTACAACTACCACAGTCGTAAGCTTCCACCGAAAGACGCCAACACACGAGGGGGGCCCCGAACACGCTACACCGGGAAAAGTGGAATAAAAACAAGTCAACAACGGGCAAGCTATCCGGCTCCGCTCGGGCCTTGGGTAATGTAATGTAATGTAATGTAATGCAATGTAATGTATTGTAATGTAATGTATCTCCGTCAGTAACTCAACAAAGTCATAAAGACCGTGTGGGTGTTACGCAGGAGAGTTTTGTATAGCGGACTCACAGCCTAAGCGGCTTTCAGTACGCATTCGGTAGCCAACAAACTTCGTCTCACGCAACAAAGAGAAAGTGGGAAGCATAGCAGAGTCAGGAGAGCAGTTGAGGTGGTGAGTAGCATAGAAGTGGTGGCTCAGGACCGTTGAAAAAGATGTGCCATAGTCGGCAGTTGGAGAGTAGTTGTCGTTGCGTAAGAATTGTGGAAGCGAGTTCCACAGTCTACGACCTGCAGAGCTAAAGCTTCTGTCGCCAACTGTCTTTAAGCGGAGGAATGGGAGAGCTAATTTATTGTCCACTCAGGACCTGAGGGCGCGAACAGGCTGAAACTGATGCAGCAGTTCAGCTAGGTACGAAGGAGCCAAGCCGTGGCGGGCCTTGTGGGTCAGCGTAAGAACTTTGCTCTGTATCCTTTGCTCAACCGGCAACCATCCTAGCTCTTCCAGCAAAGGTGACACGTGCTCAAACCGCTGGGACTTGAAGACCAGCTTTGCAGCCATATTCATAGTCCGCTGTAGTGGCATAATAGCTTTCTTTGGCAGCCCAGACAAAAGGGAATTACAATAATCAAGCCGAGACGGAACTAAAGAGCTAGTTAAATTTTTTACAAGCCACTGTGGGAGACAGCTTCTAATCTTGGATAGGGATCGGATGTGATGGCTTGCTGTAGAGGCAGTCTTCTGAATGAAGCTTTTGAAATTGAGGCAGCTGTCGAACACGACACCTAGATTACGAGCACGTGGTGAAGGTCGCACAATAGCATCACCTATTAGAACAGCAAAGCCTTTTAATCCAGCCACACTCTTAGGGTGTCCTATGAGAAGCAGTTCGGTTTTACCGTCATTCCCTTGCGTGCGTGGCAACATCGCCACGTATAGCCTAAGCAGCTTTCGGTGCGCATTCGGTAGCCAACAGACTTGGTCTCACACAACAAACAGAAAGTGGGAAGCATAGTGGAGCCAGCACAGCAGTTGGGGGATTGAGTAGCATGGAAGTAGTAGCTCAGAAAAAATATTAGTCATAGTCACCAGCAGGAGAGTACTTCTGATTGCACCAGAATCGTGGAAGTGAGGTCCACAGTCTAGGACCGGCATGGCTGTAGCTTCTATCGCCAACGGTCTTTAAGCGAAGGAGTCAAACTTGCAGGAATGAATAAGAGTGTCAGTGCACAGCGGAGGTTTGCTCGTTGTGTCTGAAGGCACTAATGGGCCTTCCTTTGAGTTTCGCAGGGTTTGGCACGAGTAGCTCACTTAACACCAAGCACATTGCAATTTAATATTATTATTACTAATATTAGCACCCATGCTACTACATCGTTGCTCACCACAGAACGGAAGCTAGTAGCTGGAAGATCAAACAGTGAGTAGTCAACAGCAGATCAAGAAAACCTCACAGGACGCGAGAAGGATCGTAGAGGCGAACCAAGAACACGATGGGGCTGTAAAATGGAAGGATTAAAAATTAAAAAGTAGAAATTTGCTAGTGAGCTACTATGGCTGGTGAGCTATAGTGTAGGATGAGGTACCTGCAAGCAGCTAACAATGAACATTTAAGCGGTACTCTGATCCATCGATGTTCATATTTTTTTATCACGGTGAAGCTAGAGCACGGTAGTTAAAAGGCAGTTTTTTTAATGTCACGTTGGCCTATTGGCTGAAAGGCCATATAAAGCCTATAAATCAATACAGTCCGTTAGATGATTTATCGACATTCGTAATAAGTCGTGCCTCTGCAGCAGCTGACAATTTTAAAACTAGACAATTGCACGAGTCCGCTCTCATTCAGCGCCCAGCGGCAGAAGGCTTCTGACGGTTTTTTGGGACTCGTCCGTTGCAGCACCAGCAGGCAGCCGAGAGTATGGGCGCCAGATCGAGCTCCACGTTGAAGGTGCGTGCATTCCTGCGGAGGCTGCGTGCACGGGCGGTTACCGTCATCCGTCGAAGCAGGCCGTTTAGTCTGTCGCTTCTCCCTTAGTGCTGCTTGAGTTTTTCGTCTGCCTGGCTGGGGCCGGCGACAGGGTGGGCGGGCGGGCCGTGTTTAACCCCCTTACCCGCTTCGCCGCCTCCAGTTCGAAGGTAAAAGTCTTTGCGAGCACGACAAGTGCCGCCAAGAAACAAACCGTTTTTTCCTATCGCTGTTGGCACTTGGACTCGCGGCCGTAGGAAATTTAGTACCAATATCGTCCTTGCTCCACCCAGCTCTATGAGTCCTTAGGGCGGCTTCCAGAACCTTTTCGGACGTGCCAGTGTAAGGACAGGGTAGTCCTACGAACGTTATTGATAATAATAATATTAATAACACGTTTGTATAGCCCCCTCAGAGAACTTAATCTCGGGGACAAATAGGCGATGACCGGTAAACCTGTGCACGCCTAAAAGCGCCCGAAACCTGTTGCCTGTGTTCAAGCAGGCCGACCCTTATGGCGGCAGCCGGCAACGATATCCAAGAAAGTGTGCAGAATTGGCGGGAGTTTCCGGCACTGCCTGAAACACCTGTTACCTAAAAAGAGATTGTCAAACTGTTGTTACTCAAACAAACTAATAACTAGCAGTGGTGTATATAGATATATATATATAATTAGTTATTTTAATATTTTAATATATGTATATTTATGTAAATGTATCTAAGCTTTGCGTGGAGAGCTGAGCCTAATACCTTCGCATAGATGTATCAGCTTATGTCGGTATCCAAACTCGCTCCATTTCCGCAAGCCCTGGGAGTTTGTTTTTTTTACCGTCCACGCTCGTTCAAGCTCGCTCTTTCGCGAATAAGAGCTATCGGTGCCTCTTGTGGAGAACGTGTAGCCTGAACGCTTTTACTTCGCGACGCCCGTCGTGGCCGTCGTGATATAGCATTGGCCTACGTAAGGGAATTACCCTCTGTTAAGACCTGGCAGACTATAATTTCTCTTTGCGCCTCAACCACAGCAGGCTTGTTAGGCGCCCCGAACTCGTTCCCACTCAATCCAGTATTGAGCACTTTTCCCGACTTTGCATTTGTCGCACACAGCGTTTCGTGCTGCACTCGCTCTAAAGCATTCGGATTTGGCGGACTGCAGCGGCTTGCCGTTTTGGCCCATCGCCGTCGAGCTCAACGGCAAATCGTAGGAGGATTTCAGGCCATTAGGCGTTCGCCGGACGGCAAGCGATTACATGGCGGTTTCGCTTGCTTAAACGGCGATGCGATGTAATAATTATGCGATCCAAAGTTGAGCTCGGCACAGCCCGTTTCTGGTCGATTGGCAGCCGATTGAAGCATTCGGAAAGCAAGCAAGAGCAATCGCCTGTATTAGATGAGAACGTTATGTGGACGGCTGGCACACGATGATATTCGTTCGAGGTTTTAGCTCAGCGCCACCGATTGCCGGTCGACTTTCTCTTAATCTGACTAGAGTTCTGCCGATTGCATGCGACAACTCGTCGCACCAGGCCAAAGGAGAGGGCGGTGACGCAACGAGGTCACCCATGCGACCTCAACTAGGTTAACCCTTAAAGCGGCGTCAGTCCACGACGTTTCACTGTCAATGCCCAAAGGTGCTAGCTCAGTCACGCCCCTTTTTCATCGCCCGGACTCCAATTGGCTACCAGTGGCTACAGCCGCTCTGCAGCAGTAATTGAACTGCAGTTACTGCGACGAAAAGAATCACTCCTTCCCTGCCTGAGCGTCTTAACATTTTCGAGCTGTATCACTGGGCAATTCTTTCTCAAAGACCGATCCTGCGGAGCTTATAATTCGCCATTTCGTTTCGTTCTTCAGAACGCACTTCCGCCCCCTCCCCTGAATGCAAGGCTATGGTGGAAAGCTGACACGTTCGAAGCCTCGAGAGCGACTGGTTAGAGCGATTGTTGGTTTCCACAATTGACTCCGTTACTCCGGTGGCTGGTGAATATAAACAATCGAAACCGTGAGCTCTCCCAAGCTCAGTTTCCCGTTAAAATAGACACTACCAGCGATGAATCGTACCAAAAAGATGGCCGACCTTCGGTGCGTTTGGGACGGCGATAAAACCTCAGCTACGTATCAAGAAAAAGAACTTCGCACTCAAACTAATCCCAATAGCGACCGTTCCTATCAAAGACACTGGAACAAACTATACTATAGAAACTTCAAACCATGCTAGTAAGTTACAGTCTGGTTTAAGAGCTAATCACTTAACAAAGTCAGAATTGCTTCAGGTTTTTAACGACCTACTTATGAAGGCAGACTTAGGTAGAGTATTTCTGCTTGTTGGTTGCTCTTTGATCTTTTGGGAGCTTTAGATGCTATTGATTCCCGAGTCCTTCTTGAGCGCCTCTCATCTCGCCTGTGCATCACTGGCACGGCATTACAATGGCTCGGATCTTACCTCAGTGGCAGATACCAGAGTATTGATGTGAATGGACAAAGATCATCTGAGGAACCTCTTAAATATGGCGTACCTCAGGGATCGGCTTGGTCCCGTTCTTTTCACGGTTTATATTTTCTCCCTCTTGGCTCTCTGTTTTTGCCATGCACAATCTTAACTGCCTCACTTGACTGCCTTAACTTAACTTGACTTGACTTAACTGCTACTCAGGTTTGCTCTCGCATAGAAACTCATCGGCCAGCGCCGCCTAGCAGAGGCTACATATGCCCATTATGGGGTTATGATCTGCGTGAACCGTGTTCCCTTTTCTTGGCAGGCTCCGCAGGGCCTGCTTCATCAGCAGCAGCAGCCCCCGCCTTGGCAGGCTCCGCACGGCCGGCTCCAGCAACAGCAGCCCCGGCCGCCGCCGCCACAGCTGCCGGCGGCAGTGCAGGAAGAGGAGCCAGTTCCTGCGGCGATGGCTGACGCGGCGGAGGCGGCGGAGTCCGATAACGATGGCTACGTGGCCCCTTGTCCAAGCATGTGCACGACGAGCGATGACAGCAGCGGCTTGGGCAGCTCTTCTGACTCGTCGCCGTCGTCTTTGCCGGATTTGAGCTACTGGGATATCAGCGAAGAACAAAGGCGCATATTGAAGCGGTGCATCAAGAAAGCCAAGCCCAAGTAAGCCTCAGCTGCAGCCTGCGGCCGCCGCTCGGGCTTTGCTGCCTCTTGCCACAAACCAGCCAGCCCCCTGCCCGCCTTTGGAGAGTAGCTCGGCGCCTTAAGCGCCTTCGTCCGGGTGCTGTCAGTCGCGTGCTGCGAACGGAAGTGGCTGCAACGTACGATTCCAAGTAGCGGGAAGGGAATCGCTGAAAGCTCACAGCCGTACGCATTATGCTAGCTAGCCTCTCAGGCCAGGCTACTTGGAACGATAACTGGCTTGAAATAGTTGCACTAACTAGTCTGCCTCGTCGAGGGTTTTGCTAATGCATCGGCATGGAGCTAGGGATTGTCTCTACCACCAACCGCCCTCGAGGTTCCTTGTGCCCTGCCTTTGAGAAACAGGCAGCCAGCGTGCGAATGCTGACTCGACGTCTATGCCAAACGCATAGGACCGAGTGACGATACGGCGGTAGAGACGAACACGCCTCCACTGAGCTAACCTTGTGTACCGAAGCTGTCGCTCCGCCGATCTTGCCTAGACTGTGGCAGTAACTTGATTATATTTATTTGCCGACGATACCTCGTCAGCTCTCCCTTGAAGCTACTTCGCCGACTGCCGTCCCAACTCATCTAAGCTTCTCATTTCTCTCTGTTTCACGAGACTGCCTTAAGTTTGCTACTGCGTGTGCAACAGCAGCTTTGGTTCCAGCTGGCTAGGGAAAATCTCAGGGATAATGTGGTTTGCCTAGTGGCTTTGTCAAGCTACATTTGGAGGTGAAGACGTGACGGTGCTGTGGTCCTTCACACCTGGCGGTGATTTTTTTGCTATCTTGAGCGGTTTACTGATTTCCTATTATTAATTCCTCGTTCAGATGTAAAGAAAATTAGGTCTACCTCTAAACGTTTCAATTACTCACCGGTAACGTAAGCTGCTTCGAGTTAGCTGCAATAGCACTCTGGATGACCATCCTGACTGATACATTGCAGGAAGCATAATTTCATTCAAAGCTAACAGAATGGTTGCCATTCCTACATCGTCGTCATGACACCTGTTCCCTATTTGGAGTTATCGCCTCTTAGGTTGCAGTTAGTGATGGTGGTTAGCTGGCAGGTCGCCACGGCCGAACAAGCGCCTTTTCATTTTCCATTATGTAATGAGAGCTGGTGGTTCGGCCGACCTTCTGCTTCTGAATTTCGAGCAGCCGCATTGCCTTACTGACGAGCATCAGCTGTAAGCCGGGATAATAATAATAATGATAGTACACTTGATAAAGCCCCGGAAGAGGACTCAATCTCTTTGTAGGTGCTTTTACTAGCTGCAGAGGAAACACGATCGAATGCTAAATAGCATCGAGCTTTATAAACAGCCTGACTAACATAGCTAGGGGTAAGCTGGACCGTGTCAGCATGCAAGTGCGATTAGTGGCTGGGTGAACAGTGTCAAAACGTATAAGCATGTAAAGAATGAATCCGAGGGACCCACTAAATGCTTTCATAAATAGATGCGTTTTTGTTTCTTATAAATCTTGTCAAGCCAGTGGATATCGTGATGCAAGTCGGCAGTTAACTCAAAACAATGCGGACATACGAACTCAGTGCAAGGTCTTCAAAGGATTTAAGGTTTGTTCAAGGTATAGTTAAACAGTTAGTTTGCAAAGATCAGGTGCTACGATGCTTAGCCAGCTGGGGGAGTGCATCTGATAGGTAGGCTAGAGGTAAAGAATAAAAAGACCTAAATGGTGAATGAAAAAACTTGAAGTTGATCCGTTGCTTGACTGGCAGCCATTGCTCGTCGGAGAAACGTGGTGCTACGTGGCAACTGCGACGTTCGTGCTTGACAAGCCTGAATGCAGAGTTTTGCACCAGCTGTAAGTTCGCCTGATAGCCCGTGATATGCGATTAGCATCAGCCTGACTTCTCGTATTCGTTTGTCTTTATTCAAAATGCAGGAATATACCGAACAACCCGACACAAAAGCTGTAGCTGGCGACGAAGTTGAGGCGGCAGTGGAGAAGCCGGCAGCCGGGTCGTCCGTCCAGTCGACCCGAAGCCGTCGGTGGAGATAAGATCTCGTTCATGAAGAGCGAGTAACTTACAACACTACCTCCATGGCTATCACTGCCCTTAGAACCGTCACGTCCAGTACGAATGGTGACGACTCGAAATCCGTGTGTTCAAACTGTGACTTCTACTGCGCGTGAACAGAAATAAATCCTTTGTTAGCGAAATAATGTATAATGGATTATTTCGTCTTTTTTATGTTTCCCTTGCTCGTTTCCCAAGTGGTTTTCTCTGCTATTACCAGTTGACCAGACTGAGGCTATGCCACAGCTCACGTCGACCCTGACCCGTCGGATTGACGGGAAAGCCTGGATTAAATACTGAGAATATTGCAAAATATCACCCAGTTTCCCTAAAAGCTAAGAACCCTAAAAGCAGCCCTATCCTTTTTTGGTCATTAAACTTGAAAGCGAGTTTCCGGTTCTGCAGAATCAGACTTGCGCCTAAGTTAATGTTGTGTGAAATCACGTGCCAAACATTAGTTAGTCCGCCGTGAGTCGACGTTCGCCATGTACATGGCGTTCCGTCGTTCTAGTAATTTAAAAATTGTTCGCTGACTACTCATTTGTCGCACCGTTCTCTATGAGCCCATAAGAAGAGGATAGAGCGGAATAGAACAATATGCAGTGGAATGCAATTTACAAAAGAGTAAGTACAGTTCCTTCATTCTCATTGACTCACCTGTCCGAATGCTTAGCATGTGCAAGTAAACATAAACTCCTTTACACAGCATAAGACGTAAGCTTGAGGTCTGATTCATTTTTCGGAATTATAATCATTCATGAATCGAATCCTAGCCGCCGGTTGAATAAAATAGCCGGGCTTTGCAACCTGCAGAGCTGGTTTAGTTCAGCAGTCAATGCGCTCGCCCACGACTGCTCTGCGGCTGTCCAAGGTTGAGGACAAGCCCTGTAGCATACGTGAAGCGCCTGAATAAGAGATTAAGTTCTCTTAGGGCACTATACAAACTAACTGTGACTGTATATAAAGTGTGCATGTGTGTGTGTGTGTGTGTGTGTGTGTGTGTGTGTGTGTGTGTGTGTGTGTGTGTGTGTGTGTGTGTAACCGGGTTCCAGAGGTCAGAGGCTAATTCCCGCCAAACCTCTCCATACTCCGGCCACGCTGCCGCTCGCCATGCCGCCGAGCTAGGGTAAGACGAGCGGCCGTCCGGTAAACCTCTTTATATTAAAGCATTCGCCAACAACAACAGAGCAACTAAACAAGTCTACAGGGAGGGTCCTATACACAGTACACTACGGGGGCGCAAGACGACGCAGCAAGCGCGATCAAACGTGTTAGTTGGGGTCAGTCGGCTTCTGCAGTCCTGTCGTTGTATCGACTCCGAATCCAACAGTACGAGCGTACGCCGTCCAAAATCCGGCTGGCTGAGTAACTGCTGGCCAGTCTGAGTCTACAACTACCACAGTCGTAAGCTTCCACCGAAAGACGCCAACACACGAGGGGGGCCCCGAACACGCTACACCGGAAAAGTGGAATAAAAACAAGTCAACAACGGGCAAGCTATCCGGCTCCGCTCGGGCCTTGGGTAATGTAATGTAATGTAATGCAATGTAATGTATTGTAATGTAATGTATCTCCGTCAGTAACTCAACAAAGTCATAAAGACCGTGTGGGTGTTACGCAGGAGAGTTTTGTATAGCGGACTCACAGCCTAAGCGGCTTTCAGTACGCATTCGGTAGCCAACAAACTTCGTCTCACGCAACAAAGAGAAAGTGGGAAGCATAGCAGAGTCAGGAGAGCAGTTGAGGTGGTGAGTAGCATAGAAGTGGTGGCTCAGGACCGTTGAAAAAGATGTGCCATAGTCGGCAGTTGGAGAGTAGTTGTCGTTGCGTAAGAATTGTGGAAGCGAGTTCCACAGTCTACGACCTGCAGAGCTAAAGCTTCTGTCGCCAACTGTCTTTAAGCGGAGGAATGGGAGAGCTAATTTATTGTCCACTCAGGACCTGAGGGCGCGAACAGGCTGAAACTGATGCAGCAGTTCAGCTAGGTACGAAGGAGCCAAGCCGTGGCGGGCCTTGTGGGTCAGCGTAAGAACTTTGCTCTGTATCCTTTGCTCAACCGGCAACCATCCTAGCTCTTCCAGCAAAGGTGACACGTGCTCAAACCGCTGGGACTTGAAGACCAGCTTTGCAGCCATATTCATAGTCCGCTGTAGTGGCATAATAGCTTTCTTTGGCAGCCCAGCCAAAAGGGAATTACAATAATCAAGCCGAGACGGAACTAAAGAGCTAGTTAAATTTTTTACAAGCCACTGTGGGAGACAGCTTCTAATCTTGGATAGGGATCGGATGTGATGGCTTGCTGTAGAGGCAGTCTTCTGAATGAAGCTTTTGAAATTGAGGCAGCTGTCGAACACGACACCTAGATTACGAGCACGTGGTGAAGGTCGCACAATAGCATCACCTATTAGAACAGCAAAGCCTTTTAATCCAGCCACACGCTTAGGGTGTCCTATGAGAAGCAGTTCGGTTTTATCGTCATTCCCTTGCGTGCGTGGCAGCATCGCCACGTATAGCCTAAGCAGCTTTCGGTGCGCATTCGGTAGCCAACAGACTTGGTCTCACACAACAAACAGAAAGTGGGAAGCATAGTGGAGTCAGCACAGCAGTTGGGGTAGTGAGTAGCATGGAAGTAGCAGCTCAGAAAAAATATTAGTCATAGTCACCAGCAGGAGAGTACTTCTGATTGCACCAGAATCGTGGAAGTGAGGTCCATAGTCTAGGACCGGCATGGCTGTAGCTTCTTTCGCCAACGGTCTTTAAGCGAAGGAGTCAAACTGGCAGGAATGAATAAGAGTGTCAGTGCACAGCGGAGCTTTGCTCGTTGTGTCTGAAGGCACTAATGGGCCTTCCTTTGAGTTTCGCAGGGTTTGGCACGAGTAGCTCACTTAACACCAAGCACATTGCAATTTAATATTATTATTACTATTATTAGCACCCATGCTACTACATCGTTGCTCACCACAGAACGGAAGCTAGTAGCTGGAAGATCAAACAGTGAGTAGTCAACAGCAGATCAAGAAAACCTCACAGGACGCGAGAAGGATCGTAGAGGCGAACCAAGAACACGATGGGGCTGTAAAATGGAAGGATTAAAAATTAAAAAGTAGAAATTTGCTAGTGAGCTACTATGGCTGGTGAGCTATAGTGTAGGATGAGGTACCTGCAAGCAGCTAACAATGAACATTTAAGCGGTACTCTGATCCATCGATGTTCATATTTTTTTATCACGGTGAAGCTAGAGCACGGTAGTTAAAAGGCAGTTTTTTAATGTCACGTTGGCCTATTGGCTGAAAGGCCATAAAGCCTATAAATCAATACAGTCCGTTAGATGATTTATCGACATTCGTAATAAGTCGTGCCTCTGCAGCAGCTGACAATTTTAAAACTAGACAATTGCACGAGTCCGCTCTCATTCAGCGCCCAGCGGCAGAAGGCTTCTGACGGTTTTTTGGGACTCGTCCGTTGCAGCACCAGCAGGCAGCCGAGAGTATGGGCGCCAGATCGAGCTCCACGTTGAAGGTGCGTGCATTCCTGCGGAGGCTGCGTGCACGGGCGGTTACCGTCATCCGTCGAAGCAGGCCGTTTAGTCTGTCGCTTCTCCCTTAGTGCTGCTTGAGTTTTTCGTCTGCCTGGCTGGGGCCGGCGACAGGGTGGGCGGGCGGGCCGTGTTTAACCCCCTTACCCGCTTCGCCGCCTCCAGTTCGAAGGTAAAGTCTTTGCGAGCACGACAAGTGCCGCCAAGAAACAAACCGTTTTTTCCTATCGCTGTTGGCACTTGGACTCGCGGCCGTAGGAAATTTAGTACCAATATCGTCCTTGCTCCACCCAGCTCTATGAGTCCTTAGGGCGGCTTCCAGAACCTTTTCGGACGTGCCAGTGTAAGGACAGGGTAGTCCTACGAACGTTATTGATAATAATAATATTAATAACACGTTTGTATAGCCCCCTCAGAGAACTTAATCTCGGGGACAAATAGGCGATGACCGGTAAACCTGTGCACGCCTAAAAGCGCCCGAAACCTGTTGCCTGTGTTCAAGCAGGCCGACCCTTATGGCGGCAGCCGGCAACGATATCCAAGAAAGTGTGCAGAATTGGCGGGAGTTTCCGGCACTGCCTGAAACACCTGTTACCTAAAAAGAGATTGTCAAACTGTTGTTACTCAAACAAACTAATAACTAGCAGTGGTGTATATAGATATATATATATAATTAGTTATTTTAATATTTTAATATATGTATATTTATGTAAATGTATCTAAGCTTTGCGTGGAGAGCTGAGCCTAATACCTTCGCATAGATGTATCAGCTTATGTCGGTATCCAAACTCGCTCCATTTCCGCAAGCCCTGGGAGTTTTCTTTTTTTTACCGTCCACGCTCGTTCAAGCTCGCTCTTTCGCGAATAAGAGCTATCGGTGCCTCTTGTGGAGAACGTGTAGCCTGAACGCTTTTACTTCGCGACGCCCGTCGTGGCCGTCGTGATATAGCATTGGCCTACGTAAGGGAATTACCCTCTGTTAAGACCTGGCAGACTATAATTTCTCTTTGCGCCTCAACCACAGCAGGCTTGTTAGGCGCCCCGAACTCGTTCCCACTCAATCCAGTATTGAGCACTTTTCCCGACTTTGCATTTGTCGCACACAGCGTTTCGTGCTGCACTCGCTCTAAAGCATTCGGATTTGGCGGACTGCAGCGGCTTGCCGTTTTGGCCCATCGCCGTCGAGCTCAACGGCAAATCGTAGGAGGATTTCAGGCCATTAGGCGTTCGCCGGACGGCAAGCGATTACATGGCGGTTTCGCTTGCTTAAACGGCGATGCGATGTAATAATTATGCGATCCAAAGTTGAGCTCGGCACAGCCCGTTTCTGGTCGATTGGCAGCCGATTGAAGCATTCGGAAAGCAAGCAAGAGCAATCGCCTGTATTAGATGAGAACGTTATGTGGACGGCTGGCACACGATGATATTCGTTCGAAGTTTTAGCTCAGCGCCACCGATTGCCGGTCGACTTTCTCTTAATCTGACTAGAGTTCTGCCGATTGCATGCGACAACTCGTCGCACCAGGCCAAAGGAGAGGGCGGTGACGCAACGAGGTCACCCATGCGACCTCAACTAGGTTAACCCTTAAAGCGGCGTCAGTCCACGACGTTTCACTGTCAATGCCCAAAGGTGCTAGCTCAGTCACGCCCTTTTCATCGCCCGGACTCCAATTGGCTACCAGTGGCTACAGCCGCTCTGCAGCAGTAATTGAACTGCAGTTACTGCGACGAAAAGAATCACTCCTTCCCTGCCTGAGCGTCTTAACATTTTCGAGCTGTATCACTGGGCAATTCTTTCTCAAAGACCGATCCTGCGGAGCTTATAATTCGCCATTTCGTTTCGTTCTTCAGAACGCACTTCCGCCCCCTCCCCTGAATGCAAGGCTATGGTGGAAAGCTGACACGTTCGAAGCCTCGAGAGCGACTGGTTAGAGCGATTGTTGGTTTCCACAATTGACTCCGTTACTCCGGTGGCTGGTGAATATAAACAATCGAAACCGTGAGCTCTCCCAAGCTCAGTTTCCCGTTAAAATAGACACTACCAGCGATGAATCGTACCAAAAGATGGCCGACCTTCGGTGCGTTTGGGACGGCGATAAAACCTCAGCTACGTATCAAGAAAAAGAACTTCGCACTCAAACTAATCCCAATAGCGACCGTTCCTATCAAAGACACTGGAACAAACTATACTATAGAAACTTCAAACCATGCTAGTAAGTTACAGTCTGGTTTAAGAGCTAATCACTTAACAAAGTCAGAATTGCTTCAGGTTTTTAACGACCTACTTATGAAGGCAGACTTAGGTAGAGTATTTCTGCTTGTTGGTTGCTCTTTGATCTTTTGGGAGCTTTAGATGCTATTGATTCCCGAGTCCTTCTTGAGCGCCTCTCATCTCGCCTGTGCATCACTGGCACGGCATTACAATGGCTCGGATCTTACCTCAGTGGCAGATACCAGAGTATTGATGTGAATGGACAAAGATCATCTGAGGAACCTCTTAAATATGGCGTACCTCAGGGATCGGCTTGGTCCCGTTCTTTTCACGGTTTATATTTTCTCCCTCTTGGCTCTGTTTTTGCCATGCACAATCTTAACTGCCTCACTTGACTGCCTTAACTTAACTTGACTTGACTTAACTGCTACTCAGGTTTGCTCTCGCATAGAAACTCATCGGCCAGCGCCGCCTAGCAGAGGCTACATATGCCCATTATGGGGTTATGATCTGCGTGAACCGTGTTCCCTTTTCTTGGCAGGCTCCGCAGGGCCTGCTTCATCAGCAGCAGCAGCCCCCGCCTTGGCAGGCTCCGCACGGCCGGCTCCAGCAACAGCAGCCCCGGCCCGCCGCCGCCACAGCTGCCGGCGGCAGTGCAGGAAGAGGAGCCAGTTCCTGCGGCGATGGCTGACGCGGCGGAGGCGGCGGAGTCCGATAACGATGGCTACGTGGCCCCTTGTCCAAGCATGTGCACGACGAGCGATGACAGCAGCGGCTTGGGCAGCTCTTCTGACTCGTCGCCGTCGTCTTTGCCGGATTTGAGCTACTGGGATATCAGCGAAGAACAAAGGCGCATATTGAAGCGGTGCATCAAGAAAGCCAAGCCCAAGTAAGCCTCAGCTGCAGCCTGCGGCCGCCGCTCGGGCTTTGCTGCCTCTTGCCACAAACCAGCCAGCCCCCTGCCCGCCTTTGGAGAGTAGCTCGGCGCCTTAAGCGCCTTCGTCCGGGTGCTGTCAGTCGCGTGCTGCGAACGGAAGTGGCTGCAACGTACGATTCCAAGTAGCGGGAAGGGAATCGCTGAAAGCTCACAGCCGTACGCATTATGCTAGCTAGCCTCTCAGGCCAGGCTACTTGGAACGATAACTGGCTTGAAATAGTTGCACTAACTAGTCTGCCTCGTCGAGGGTTTTGCTAATGCATCGGCATGGAGCTAGGGATTGTCTCTACCACCAACCGCCCTCGAGGTTCCTTGTGCCCTGCCTTTGAGAAACAGGCAGCCAGCGTGCGAATGCTGACTCGACGTCTATGCCAAACGCATAGGACCGAGTGACGATACGGCGGTAGAGACGAACACGCCTCCACTGAGCTAACCTTGTGTACCGAAGCTGTCGCTCCGCCGATCTTGCCTAGACTGTGGCAGTAACTTGATTATATTTATTTGCCGACGATACCTCGTCAGCTCTCCCTTGAAGCTACTTCGCCGACTGCCGTCCCAACTCATCTAAGCTTCTCATTTCTCTCTGTTTCACGAGACTGCCTTAAGTTTGCTACTGCGTGTGCAACAGCAGCTTTGGTTCCAGCTGGCTAGGGAAAATCTCAGGGATAATGTGGTTTGCCTAGTGGCTTTGTCAAGCTACATTTGGAGGTGAAGACGTGACGGTGCTGTGGTCCTTCACACCTGGCGGTGATTTTTTGCTATCTTGAGCGGTTTACTGATTTCCTATTATTAATTCCTCGTTCAGATGTAAAGAAAATTAGGTCTACCTCTAAACGTTTCAATTACTCACCGGTAACGTAAGCTGCTTCGAGTTAGCTGCAATAGCACTCTGGATGACCATCCTGACTGATACATTGCAGGAAGCATAATTTCATTCAAAGCTAACAGAATGGTTGCCATTCCTACATCGTCGTCATGACACCTGTTCCCTATTTGGAGTTATCGCCTCTTAGGTTGCAGTTAGTGATGGTGGTTAGCTGGCAGGTCGCCACGGCCGAACAAGCGCCTTTTCATTTTCCATTATGTAATGAGAGCTGGTGGTTCGGCCGACCTTCTGCTTCTGAATTTCGAGCAGCCGCATTGCCTTACTGACGAGCATCAGCTGTAAGCCGGATAATAATAATAATGATAGTACACTTGATAAAGCCCCGGAAGAGGACTCAATCTCTTTGTAGGTGCTTTTACTAGCTGCAGAGGAAACACGATCGAATGCTAAATAGCATCGAGCTTTATAAACAGCCTGACTAACATAGCTAGGGGTAAGCTGGACCGTGTCAGCATGCAAGTGCGATTAGTGGCTGGGTGAACAGTGTCAAAACGTATAAGCATGTAAAGAATGAATCCGAGGGACCCACTAAATGCTTTCATAAATAGATGCGGTTTTGTTTCTTATAAATCTTGTCAAGCCAGTGGATATCGTGATGCAAGTCGGCAGTTAACTCAAAACAATGCGGACATACGAACTCAGTGCAAGGTCTTCAAAGGATTTAAGGTTTGTTCAAGGTATAGTTAAACAGTTAGTTTGCAAAGATCAGGTGCTACGATGCTTAGCCAGCTGGGGGAGTGCATCTGATAGGTAGGCTAGAGGTAAAGAATAAAAAGACCTAAATGGTGAATGAAAAAACTTGAAGTTGATCCGTTGCTTGACTGGCAGCCATTGCTCGTCGGAGAAACGTGGTGCTACGTGGCAACTGCGACGTTCGTGCTTGACAAGCCTGAATGCAGAGTTTTGCACCAGCTGTAAGTTCGCCTGATAGCCCGTGATATGCGATTAGCATCAGCCTGACTTCTCGTATTCGTTTGTCTTTATTCAAAATGCAGGAATATACCGAACAACCCGACACAAAAGCTGTAGCTGGCGACGAAGTTGAGGCGGCAGTGGAGAAGCCGGCAGCCGGGTCGTCCGTCCAGTCGACCCGAAGCCGTCGGTGGAGATAAGATCTCGTTCATGAAGAGCGAGTAACTTACAACACTACCTCCATGGCTATCACTGCCCTTAGAACCGTCACGTCCAGTACGAATGGTGACGACTCGAAATCCGTGTGTTCAAACTGTGACTTCTACTGCGCGTGAACAGAAATAAATCCTTTGTTAGCGAAATAATGTATAATGGATTATTTCGTCTTTTTTATGTTTCCCTTGCTCGTTTCCCAAGTGGTTTTCTCTGCTATTACCAGTTGACCAGACTGAGGCTATGCCACAGCTCACGTCGACCCTGACCCGTCGGATTGACGGGAAAGCCTGGATTAAATACTGAGAATATTGCAAAATATCACCCAGTTTCCCTAAAAGCTAAGAACCCTAAAAGCAGCCCTATCCTTTTTTGGTCATTAAACTTGAAAGCGAGTTTCCGGTTCTGCAGAATCAGACTTGCGCCTAAGTTAATGTTGTGTGAAATCACGTGCCAAACATTAGTTAGTCCGCCGTGAGTCGACGTTCGCCATGTACATGGCGTTCCGTCGTTCTAGTAATTTAAAAATTGTTCGCTGACTACTCATTTGTCGCACCGTTCTCTATGAGCCCATAAGAAGAGGATAGAGCGGAATAGAACAATATGCAGTGGAATGCAATTTACAAAAGAGTAAGTACAGTTCCTTCATTCTCATTGACTCACCTGTCCGAATGCTTAGCATGTGCAAGTAAACATAAACTCCTTTACAGCATAAGACGTAAGCTTGAGGTCTGATTCATTTTTCGGAATTATAATCATTCATGAATCGAATCCTAGCCGCCGGTTGAATAAAATAGCCGGGCTTTGCAACCTGCAGAGCTGGTTTAGTTCAGCAGTCAATGCGCTCGCCCACGACTGCTCTGCGGCTGTCCAAGGTTGAGGACAAGCCCTGTAGCATACGTGAAGCGCCTGAATAAGAGATTAAGTTCTCTTAGGGCACTATACAAACTAACTGTGACTGTATATAAAGTGTGCATGTGTGTGTGTGTGTGTGTGTGTGTGTGTGTGTGTATGTGTGTGTGTGTGTGTGTGTGTGTGTAACCGGGTTCCAGAGGTCAGAGGCTAATTCCCGCCAAACCTCTCCATACTCCGGCCACGCTGCCGCTCGCCATGCCGCCGAGCTAGGGTAAGACGAGCGGCCGTCCGGTTAAACCTCTTTATATTAAAGCATTCGCCAACAACAACAGAGCAACTAAACAAGTCTACAGGGAGGGTCCTATACACAGTACACTACGGGGGCGCAAGACGACGCAGCAAGCGCGATCAAACGTGTTAGTTGGGGTCAGTCGGCTTCTGCAGTCCTGTCGTTGTATCGACTCCGAATCCAACAGTACGAGCGTACGCCGTCCAAAATCCGGCTGGCTGAGTAACTGCTGGCCAGTCTGAGTCTACAACTACCACAGTCGTAAGCTTCCACCGAAAGACGCCAACACACGAGGGGGGCCCCGAACACGCTACACCGGAAAAGTGGAATAAAAACAAGTCAACAACGGGCAAGCTATCCGGCTCCGCTCGGGCCTTGGGTAATGTAATGTAATGTAATGCAATGTAATGTATTGTAATGTAATGTATCTCCGTCAGTAACTCAACAAAGTCATAAAGACCGTGTGGGTGTTACGCAGGAGAGTTTTGTATAGCGGACTCACAGCCTAAGCGGCTTTCAGTACGCATTCGGTAGCCAACAAACTTCGTCTCACGCAACAAAGAGAAAGTGGGAAGCATAGCAGAGTCAGGAGAGCAGTTGAGGTGGTGAGTAGCATAGAAGTGGTGGCTCAGGACCGTTGAAAAAGATGTGCCATAGTCGGCAGTTGGAGAGTAGTTGTCGTTGCGTAAGAATTGTGGAAGCGAGTTCCACAGTCTACGACCTGCAGAGCTAAAGCTTCTGTCGCCAACTGTCTTTAAGCGGAGGAATGGGAGAGCTAATTTATTGTCCACTCAGGACCTGAGGGCGCGAACAGGCTGAAACTGATGCAGCAGTTCAGCTAGGTACGAAGGAGGCCAAGCCGTGGCGGGCCTTGTGGGTCAGCGTAAGAACTTTGCTCTGTATCCTTTGCTCAACCGGCAACCATCCTAGCTCTTCCAGCAAAGGTGACACGTGCTCAAACCGCTGGGACTTGAAGACCAGCTTTGCAGCCATATTCATAGTCCGCTGTAGTGGCATAATAGCTTTCTTTGGCAGCCCAGCCAAAAGGGAATTACAATAATCAAGCCGAGACGGAACTAAAGAGCTAGTTAAATTTTTTACAAGCCACTGTGGGAGACAGCTTCTAATCTTGGATAGGGATCGGATGTGATGGCTTGCTGTAGAGGCAGTCTTCTGAATGAAGCTTTTGAAATTGAGGCAGCTGTCGAACACGACACCTAGATTACGAGCACGTGGTGAAGGTCGCACAATAGCATCACCTATTAGAACAGCAAAGCCTTTTAATCCAGCCACACGCTTAGGGTGTCCTATGAGAAGCAGTTCGGTTTTATCGTCATTCCCTTGCGTGCGTGGCAGCATCGCCACGTATAGCCTAAGCAGCTTTCGGTGCGCATTCGGTAGCCAACAGACTTGGTCTCACACACAACAAACAGAAAGTGGGAAGCATAGTGGAGTCAGCACAGCAGTTGGGGTAGTGAGTAGCATGGAAGTAGCAGCTCAGAAAAAATATTAGTCATAGTCACCAGCAGGAGAGTACTTCTGATTGCACCAGAATCGTGGAAGTGAGGTCCATAGTCTAGGACCGGCATGGCTGTAGCTTCTTTCGCCAACGGTCTTTAAGCGAAGGAGTCAAACTGGCAGGAATGAATAAGAGTGTCAGTGCACAGCGGAGCTTTGCTCGTTGTGTCTGAAGGCACTAATGGGCCTTCCTTTGAGTTTCGCAGGGTTTGGCACGAGTAGCTCACTTAACACCAAGCACATTGCAATTTAATATTATTATTACTATTATTAGCACCCATGCTACTACATCGTTGCTCACCACAGAACGGAAGCTAGTAGCTGGAAGATCAAACAGTGAGTAGTCAACAGCAGATCAAGAAAACCTCACAGGACGCGAGAAGGATCGTAGAGGCGAACCAAGAACACGATGGGGCTGTAAAATGGAAGGATTAAAAATTAAAAAGTAGAAATTTGCTAGTGAGCTACTATGGCTGGTGAGCTATAGTGTAGGATGAGGTACCTGCAAGCAGCTAACAATGAACATTTAAGCGGTACTCTGATCCATCGATGTTCATATTTTTTGATCACGGTGAAGCTAGAGCACGGTAGTTAAAAGGCAGTTTTTTAATGTCACGTTGGCCTATTGGCTGAAAGGCCATAAAGCCTATAAATCAATACAGTCCGTTAGATGATTTATCGACATTCGTAATAAGTCGTGCCTCTGCAGCAGCTGACAATTTTAAAACTAGACAATTGCACGAGTCCGCTCTCATTCAGCGCCCAGCGGCAGAAGGCTTCTGACGGTTTTTTGGGACTCGTCCGTTGCAGCACCAGCAGGCAGCCGAGAGTATGGGCGCCAGATCGAGCTCCACGTTGAAGGTGCGTGCATTCCTGCGGAGGCTGCGTGCACGGGCGGTTACCGTCATCCGTCGAAGCAGGCCGTTTAGTCTGTCGCTTCTCCCTTAGTGCTGCTTGAGTTTTTCGTCTGCCTGGCTGGGGCCGGCGACAGGGTGGGCGGGCGGGCCGTGTTTAACCCCCTTACCCGCTTCGCCGCCTCCAGTTCGAAGGTAAAGTCTTTGCGAGCACGACAAGTGCCGCCAAGAAACAAACCGTTTTTTTCCTATCGCTGTTGGCACTTGGACTCGCGGCCGTAGGAAATTTAGTACCAATATCGTCCTTGCTCCACCCAGCTCTATGAGTCCTTAGGGCGGCTTCCAGAACCTTTTCGGACGTGCCAGTGTAAGGACAGGGTAGTCCTACGAACGTTATTGATAATAATAATATTAATAACACGTTTGTATAGCCCCCTCAGAGAACTTAATCTCGGGGACAAATAGGCGATGACCGGTAAACCTGTGCACGCCTAAAAGCGCCCGAAACCTGTTGCCTGTGTTCAAGCAGGCCGACCCTTATGGCGGCAGCCGGCAACGATATCCAAGAAAGTGTGCAGAATTGGCGGGAGTTTCCGGCACTGCCTGAAACACCTGTTACCTAAAAAGAGATTGTCAAACTGTTGTTACTCAAACAAACTAATAACTAGCAGTGGTGTATATAGATATATATATATAATTAGTTATTTTAATATTTTAATATATGTATATTTATGTAAATGTATCTAAGCTTTGCGTGGAGAGCTGAGCCTAATACCTTCGCATAGATGTATCAGCTTATGTCGGTATCCAAACTCGCTCCATTTCCGCAAGCCCTGGGAGTTTCTTTTTTTTACCGTCCACGCTCGTTCAAGCTCGCTCTTTCGCGAATAAGAGCTATCGGTGCCTCTTGTGGAGAACGTGTAGCCTGAACGCTTTTACTTCGCGACGCCCGTCGTGGCCGTCGTGATATAGCATTGGCCTACGTAAGGGAATTACCCTCTGTTAAGACCTGGCAGACTATAATTTCTCTTTGCGCCTCAACCACAGCAGGCTTGTTAGGCGCCCCGAACTCGTTCCCACTCAATCCAGTATTGAGCACTTTTCCCGACTTTGCATTTGTCGCACACAGCGTTTCGTGCTGCACTCGCTCTAAAGCATTCGGATTTGGCGGACTGCAGCGGCTTGCCGTTTTGGCCCATCGCCGTCGAGCTCAACGGCAAATCGTAGGAGGATTTCAGGCCATTAGGCGTTCGCCGGACGGCAAGCGATTACATGGCGGTTTCGCTTGCTTAAACGGCGATGCGATGTAATAATTATGCGATCCAAAGTTGAGCTCGGCACAGCCCGTTTCTGGTCGATTGGCAGCCGATTGAAGCATTCGGAAAGCAAGCAAGAGCAATCGCCTGTATTAGATGAGAACGTTATGTGGACGGCTGGCACACGATGATATTCGTTCGAAGTTTTAGCTCAGCGCCACCGATTGCCGGTCGACTTTCTCTTAATCTGACTAGAGTTCTGCCGATTGCATGCGACAACTCGTCGCACCAGGCCAAAGGAGAGGGCGGTGACGCAACGAGGTCACCCATGCGACCTCAACTAGGTTAACCCTTAAAGCGGCGTCAGTCCACGACGTTTCACTGTCAATGCCCAAAGGTGCTAGCTCAGTCACGCCCTTTTCATCGCCCGGACTCCAATTGGCTACCAGTGGCTACAGCCGCTCTGCAGCAGTAATTGAACTGCAGTTACTGCGACGAAAAGAATCACTCCTTCCCTGCCTGAGCGTCTTAACATTTTCGAGCTGTATCACTGGGCAATTCTTTCTCAAAGACCGATCCTGCGGAGCTTATAATTCGCCATTTCGTTTCGTTCTTCAGAACGCACTTCCGCCCCCTCCCCTGAATGCAAGGCTATGGTGGAAAGCTGACACGTTCGAAGCCTCGAGAGCGACTGGTTAGAGCGATTGTTGGTTTCCACAATTGACTCCGTTACTCCGGTGGCTGGTGAATATAAACAATCGAAACCGTGAGCTCTCCCAAGCTCAGTTTCCCGTTAAAATAGACACTACCAGCGATGAATCGTACCAAAAGATGGCCGACCTTCGGTGCGTTTGGGACGGCGATAAAACCTCAGCTACGTATCAAGAAAAAGAACTTCGCACTCAAACTAATCCCAATAGCGACCGTTCCTATCAAAGACACTGGAACAAACTATACTATAGAAACTTCAAACCATGCTAGTAAGTTACAGTCTGGTTTAAGAGCTAATCACTTAACAAAGTCAGAATTGCTTCAGGTTTTTAACGACCTACTTATGAAGGCAGACTTAGGTAGAGTATTTCTGCTTGTTGGTTGCTCTTTGATCTTTTGGGAGCTTTAGATGCTATTGATTCCCGAGTCCTTCTTGAGCGCCTCTCATCTCGCCTGTGCATCACTGGCACGGCATTACAATGGCTCGGATCTTACCTCAGTGGCAGATACCAGAGTATTGATGTGAATGGACAAAGATCATCTGAGGAACCTCTTAAATATGGCGTACCTCAGGGATCGGCTTGGTCCCGTTCTTTTCACGGTTTATATTTTCTCCCTCTTGGCTCTGTTTTTGCCATGCACAATCTTAACTGCCTCACTTGACTGCCTTAACTTAACTTGACTTGACTTAACTGCTACTCAGGTTTGCTCTCGCATAGAAACTCATCGGCCAGCGCCGCCTAGCAGAGGCTACATATGCCCATTATGGGGTTATGATCTGCGTGAACCGTGTTCCCTTTTCTTGGCAGGCTCCGCAGGGCCTGCTTCATCAGCAGCAGCAGCCCCCGCCTTGGCAGGCTCCGCACGGCCGGCTCCAGCAACAGCAGCCCCGGCCGCCGCCGCCACAGCTGCCGGCGGCAGTGCAGGAAGAGGAGCCAGTTCCTGCGGCGATGGCTGACGCGGCGGAGGCGGCGGAGTCCGATAACGATGGCTACGTGGCCCCTTGTCCAAGCATGTGCACGACGAGCGATGACAGCAGCGGCTTGGGCAGCTCTTCTGACTCGTCGCCGTCGTCTTTGCCGGATTTGAGCTACTGGGATATCAGCGAAGAACAAAGGCGCATATTGAAGCGGTGCATCAAGAAAGCCAAGCCCAAGTAAGCCTCAGCTGCAGCCTGCGGCCGCCGCTCGGGCTTTGCTGCCTCTTGCCACAAACCAGCCAGCCCCCTGCCCGCCTTTGGAGAGTAGCTCGGCGCCTTAAGCGCCTTCGTCCGGGTGCTGTCAGTCGCGTGCTGCGAACGGAAGTGGCTGCAACGTACGATTCCAAGTAGCGGGAAGGGAATCGCTGAAAGCTCACAGCCGTACGCATTATGCTAGCTAGCCTCTCAGGCCAGGCTACTTGGAACGATAACTGGCTTGAAATAGTTGCACTAACTAGTCTGCCTCGTCGAGGGTTTTGCTAATGCATCGGCATGGAGCTAGGGATTGTCTCTACCACCAACCGCCCTCGAGGTTCCTTGTGCCCTGCCTTTGAGAAACAGGCAGCCAGCGTGCGAATGCTGACTCGACGTCTATGCCAAACGCATAGGACCGAGTGACGATACGGCGGTAGAGACGAACACGCCTCCACTGAGCTAACCTTGTGTACCGAAGCTGTCGCTCCGCCGATCTTGCCTAGACTGTGGCAGTAACTTGATTATATTTATTTGCCGACGATACCTCGTCAGCTCTCCCTTGAAGCTACTTCGCCGACTGCCGTCCCAACTCATCTAAGCTTCTCATTTCTCTCTGTTTCACGAGACTGCCTTAAGTTTGCTACTGCGTGTGCAACAGCAGCTTTGGTTCCAGCTGGCTAGGGAAAATCTCAGGGATAATGTGGTTTGCCTAGTGGCTTTGTCAAGCTACATTTGGAGGTGAAGACGTGACGGTGCTGTGGTCCTTCACACCTGGCGGTGATTTTTTGCTATCTTGAGCGGTTTACTGATTTCCTATTATTAATTCCTCGTTCAGATGTAAAGAAAATTAGGTCTACCTCTAAACGTTTCAATTACTCACCGGTAACGTAAGCTGCTTCGAGTTAGCTGCAATAGCACTCTGGATGACCATCCTGACTGATACATTGCCGGAAGCATAATTTCATTCAAAGCTAACAGAATGGTTGCCATTCCTACGTCGTCGTCACGACACCTGTTCCCTATTTGGAGTTATCGCCTCTTAGGTTGCAGTTAGTGGTGGTGGTTAGCTTGCAGGTCGCCACGGCCGAACAAGCGCCTTTTCATTTTCCATTATGTAATGAGAGCTGGTGGTTCGGCCGACCTTGTGCTTCTGATTTTCGAGCAGCCGCATTGCCTTACTGACGAGCATCAGCTGTAAGCCGGATAATAATAATAATGATAGTACACTTGATAAAGCCCCGGAAGAGGACTCAATCTCTTTTTAGGTGCTTTCCCTAGCTGCAGAGGAAATACGATCGAATGCTGAATAGCATCGAGCTTTATAAACAGCCTGACTAACATAGCTAGGGGTAAGCTGGACCGTGTCAGCATGCAAGTGCGATTAGTGGCTGTGTGAACAGTGTCAACACGTATAAGCATATAAAGAATGAATCCAAGGGACCCACTAAATGCTTTCATAAATAGATGCGGTTTTGTTTCTTATAAATCTGGTCAAGCCAGTGGATATCGTGATGCAAGTCGGTAGTTAATTCAGAACAATGCGGACATACGAACTCAGTGCACGGTCTTCAAAGGATTTAAGGTTTGTTCGAGGTATAGTTAAACAGTTAGTTTGCAAAGATCAGGTGCTACGATGCTTAGCCAGCTGGGGGAGTGCATCTGATAGGTAGGCTAGAGGTAAAGAATAAAAAGACCTAAATGGTGAATGAAAAAAATTTGAAGTTGATCCGTTGCTTGACTGGCAGCCATTGCTGGTCGGAGAAAAGTGGTGCTACGTGGCAACTGCGACGTTCGTGCTTGACAAGCCTGAATGCAGAGTTTTGCACCAGCTGTAAGTTCGCCTGATGGCACGTGATATGCGATTAGCATCAGCCTGACCTCTCGTATTCGTTTGTCTTTATTCAAAATGCAGGAAAATACCGAACAACCCGACACAAAAGCTGTAGCTGGCGACGAAGTTGAGGCGGCAGTGGAGAAGCCGGCAGCCGGGTCGTCCGTCCAGTCGACCCGGAACCGACGGTAGAGATACGATCTCGTTCGTGAAGAGCGAGTAACTTACAACGCGTACCTCAATGGCTATCACTGCCCTTAGAACCGTCACATCCAGTAGGAATGGTGACGACTCGACATACGTTCGCTCAAACTGTGACTTCTACAGCGTGTGAACAGAAATAAATCCTTTGTTAGCGAAACAACGTGTAATGGATCATTTCGTCTTTTTTATGTTTCCCTTGCTCGTTTCCCAAGCGGTTTTCTCTGCTATTACCAGTTGACCAGACTGAGGCTATGCCACAGCTCACGTCGACCCTGACCCGTCGGATTGACGGGAAAGCCTGGATTAAATACTGAGATTCTTTCAAAATATCACCCAGTTTCCCTAAAAGCTAAAAACCCTAAAAGCAGCCCTATCCATTTTTGGTCATTAAACTTGAAAGCGAGTTTCCGGTTCCGCAAAGTCAGACTTGCGCCAAAGATAATCTTGTGTGGAACCATTTGCCAAACATTAGTTAGTCCGCCGTTAGTGGACGTTCGCCATGTACATGGCGTTCCGTCGTTCTAGTAATTTAAAAATTGTTCGCTGACTACTCATTTGTCGCACTGTTCTCTATGAGTCCATAAGAAGAGGATAGAGCGGAATAGAACAATATGCAGTGGAATGCAATTCACAAAAGAGTAAGTACAGTTTCTTCATTCTCATTGAATCACCTGTCCGAATGCTTAGCGTGTGTAAGTAAACATAAACTCCTTTACAGCATAAGACGTACGCTTGAGGTCTGATTCATTTTTTGGAATTATAATCATTCATGAATCGAATCCCAGCCGCCGGTTGAATAAAATAGCCGGGCTTTGCAACCTGCAGAGCTGGTTTCGTTCAGCAGTCAAGGCGGTCGCCCACGACTGCTCTGCGGCTGTCCAAGGTTGAGGACAAGCCCTGTGGCATACGTGAAGCACCTGAATAGGAGATTAAGTTCTCTTAGGGCACTGTACAAAGTAAGTGTGACTTTATATATATATATATATATATATATATATATATAGAGAGAGAGAGAGAGAGATATGTATATATATATATATATATATATATATATTTATACGGCTGAAGAGCCGGACGAAACGTGAGGGCTTTTCTCGCTCCTTTGGCCGGTGGCAGAGGTCGAGTGCAGACAGCTTTCGCTGGCCTGGTCTGTTTGACGCCAGACGCTAATTCACGAAGAAAGGGCTGCACGCCTGCTAAACTTACCGCTAATCACGTAGACTGAGACGAGTAGACGCCGCAGAAGACTCTGCGAAGACTGGGCCACGCGCTCACACACGTACCGGTGCCAAGCCGACGTGAGGACTATGGGCAGCAGCAGCATCAGTGGTTAAAAAAGTATGTAGTTCGGCGTTTATAATGTAAAGCATCTCTGTATGCAACTCCGGAAATCCATAATTACTATGTGGGTGTTACGCAGAAAAGTTTTGCATAGTCCAATCATAGCCTAAGCAGCTTTCATTACGCATTCTGTAGCCAACAGACTTCGTCTCAAGCAACAAAGAGAAAGTGGGCAGCCTAGTGGAGTCAGCACAGCAGTTGGGGTAGTGAGTAGCATGGAAATAGCAGCTCAGAAAAAATATTAGTCATAGTCGCCAGCAGGAGTGTACTTCTGATTGCACAAGAATCGTAGAAGTGAGGTCCACAATCTAGGACCGGCAGGGCTGTAGCTTCTGTCGCCAACGGTCTTTAAGTGAAGGAGTCGAACCTTGTTGAAATGAAAGAGAATGTCAGTGCATAGCGAGGCTTCGCTCGCTGTGTCTGGAGGAACTAACGGGCCTTCCTTTGAGTTTCGCTGGGTTTGGCAAGATTGTCATAGCGACTGGTCGGAATCAGTTGTCAATTGTTTCAACTAAGACTCTGTTTGTAACTTTCCCGCATTTCATTTATTTTGACTTTGGCATGCCGCTCAAGTGGGTGCCAACTCGGCGGTACTCGGCAAGATCTCCCCTCTGTCATTGTCTTTCTCTTTTTCTCTTCTCTTGGTTCCAATGAATTACTTTCTCTGTAATTAATTTCCCGTTAATTAGATTCACTGTAATTAAGCCCACGAATCTCAGGGAAATTGGCCGCTTCAAGTTCATATTTCGAGTGAATATTGCAGCCTGCCGACATTTCAATGTGCATCCCAACTTTCATGTCATTGCTCTCATTCACGCCATTCTTATGGAAATGGCTGCAAAGACTCGAGCCACGACCGAAGTCCGCTAGAAATCAGCTCGGCAAAGCTCTAGTTTTGAGTGCATATTGCACTGCACGGTTAGGGGTGACATGCACAGGGTCAGCATTCAAATTTGGTTAGTGGCAGCATGCACAGTGTCAGCACACATAAGCACGTAAAGGACGAATCACTGGGACCCACTAAATGCTGTCCTAAATAGGTGTGTTTTTTAAGTTCCTTTTAAATGTGGTCAGGTCAGGGTATGTTCTGACGCAGGTCGGGATCGAGTTCCAGGCTTTGGGAGCATACGAACTAAACGCACGGTCTCCAAAGGATTTGAGGTTTTTAAGAGGTATTACTATTATGTTATTATTTTCTAGGCTGTTGGATTCCGAAAAGCGGGTGGTACGATGCTCTGCCTGATCGGGGAGTATGTCGGAGAGATAGGCTGGAGCCATAGAATGAAGGGACCTAAAAGTGAGCGACAAAACTTTGAAGTCAATCCGTTGCTTGACTGGTAGCCACTGCAGATCGGCGAGAAGTGGAGTAATGTGGCAACTGCGACGCTCACGACAGACAAGCCTAGGTGCAGAGTTTTGCACCAGCTGCAATCGCCAGATCGCACGTGCTGGTAGGCCAGTGAGCATGAGTTGCAGAAGTCGAGACGAGATGTCACGAATGCATCGACCAACTTAGACATGGTATCCTTATCTAAACAAGCCCGAATTTTAGCAATATTATGAAGCTGAAATAGGCAGCTTTACCGTGGAGCTGATATGGTCGTCTAACGAGAGGTCGCTTTGAAATATGACACCGATCATTTGAGTTTGAGACCTATAATATTGCATTCCATTCTCGGCATTTCTCGTGCAATCCACTGCAATCGACTGCAGGTGGCCTGGGATACAATATCACAATACAAGTAACTAAGCTGCAGTTGATTGCATTGAGAACTGATAGGAAAAATGAAATGAAACGCTTTGCGTACACTTTAAGGAAAACTGAAGTATCATATACAATCTGCGCTTGAGCTTCGAGCAGCCTTTTTCTATAGGATTTGTGGTGGGTCGGGGATGTCATTGGATTGCAGTAGTAGCCAGCGTCTTTACAGGCCATTTGCATGAGAATGCAGCTCGACGGCATTGCCTGAACTTGGGCGTGTGCATTAATAAGAGGCAACAATACCCACTCGAAATGGTGCTTCGAACCACCGACTTCTGGTCGATTTTGCTCAAATAGAGTGTGTAGTGCGATTATATGCAAGCCGGTACTGCTCCCCTGCTAAACCGTGATGAACAGCAGTTGACAGCATCATCGAGAGGGGCCGGTGCAGAGCTGTGGTCAGCCTGTGATGTGGCGTGAACACAGGCCGGTAACCTGCTGGTGAACAGATAATGGTAGATTCACCATCAGGGTCGGCCGGTGCACAGCGGCGGTACGCCTCGGACGAATCGTTGGGGTCGGCCAGTGCACAGCCTTGCTAGAGGAAAGGGGTGTCGAGTGGGAGGATTGTGCATCCCTCTTCTTCGAGGGTCTTTTAATAAACTGTTGGTATTGGTTTTCGGCTAGCTCTCTGTGTGCTTGAACCGAACAACAAATAGTGAATTGTCGGGATTGTGGTGGCGGATTACTGTTGTTTTTGCGCCCTTGTTCCCTTGTGCTTGCTATTTCGAGTGACGTCTCTGTCTGGGGAAAACATGAATGTCAGCTTCATCTTTAGAACCGGAGGCATATTCCCAGTGGAGCTTTCGTTGAATGGACTTAAAAGACTTCACGTAAAAGTCTCTTGCGACACCGCCCCATGTAATGTAAGGTAAGGTAATGTATCTCCGTCTGTAACTCCACAAACCCATAAAGACTGTGTGGGTGTTACTCAGGAGACTTTTGTATTTCGCATTCACAGCCGAAGCGGCTTTCGGTACGTATTCGGTGTCCGACAGACTTTGTTTCACGAAACAAAGAGAAAGTGGGAAGCATAGCCGAGTCAGGAGAGCAGTTGAGGCAGTGAGTACCCTATCACTATTGTTATTTTTAGTCGCTCACTTAGCACCGAGCACATTGCGACGGTTGATCTAGGAGGGTGCACATCAAAATAATCTGACAAGAGATACATAATCTCGGGTGACTGAACGCACTAGTTTTTAGCTTTCGACTTGCCAGCTCAGTTCTTACCAAATAGTAAATGCCTGCACCGATCTGTCTTTTTCCATTCCATAGCATCCGGCAAGAGAAACTGGCTCTCGGTCTGCATTGCCTGGCCCTCACGATGCCGCCATATAAGAGCCTTTGATAATGAGATGGCATTTTCTTAAATAAAACGACATTACCTTTGAACTGGTTCCGTTAACGCCGTGAGATTTGCCACGGTCAAACAGTAGTGATGGCAACGCTTTAACGATGTAGACATCGGGGTGTAGATAGCTGCTGTCGTTCTACTGTCTTGCAGCAACGGCCTGCCAACACATCGAATGCATGCTGCGCCTGTCACCGAACCTTTGACTGTGCATTTTAACCCGGGTACTGCTTAAACGCCGCTTTGTATTTCTGAGTTTTGATGGGCTTCTGATTTCTTTACGAATGCAGTTTAGGCAAACAACTCAGCTTGCCTTTGCTTAAGTTCCTTCCTCGCCTCTAGCTCGACGAACTCCCTTGCTGCTTGAGCTGCTGACATTTTTTGATGAATGGCAGCAAACTCTCTCAAATAAAATGACGAAATCACCGCCTTACTAGTTTAGCCCAAGCCAAGTGTGAGTCCTATTGGAAAGCTCAACACTCCAAACTGCCTCTGCCGGCATCTTTCTGTTTGCATCTGCATGGAATCTAAGTCTCCTATTTTAAGTTAACATTGAAGGAGACGACCACAACTGATCCACAGTAAAATATTGCTACTTTCAGCTAAACGACACTGTTACAATTCGTGCTTGCTTAGACAGGGATACTACATTCCAGTTGGTCAGTGCATTTGTAGCATCCTGTCCAAACTTCTGCAATGAACTGCTTGCTGGTCTACCGGCCTGCTCAATTAGGCGCTCAGTTTGGTGCAAAACTCTGCAACTACGCTTGTCTGTCATGAGCTTCACAGTTGTCCCTTGGAGCGGCTTCTTACAGTCAAGCTTCGCATTGAATTCGAAGTTATTTCACTCCCTTGTAGCTCTCTTCATTGTCTGGCCCCAGCCTACGATTCAGGTCTACTCCACCACCAGGTTACGCAAGTAAAGCTCGCTTTTCCGAATCTAACAAACCTTCTACATCCTATACGAGCTTCAATACCTTTGGAGACCATGCCTTTAGTTCCTATGCTCCCAAAGCCTGGGACTTACTTCCGACAGACGTTACTATATCCCCAAATTTGACGACAACTTAAAAAAGAGCTAAAAACTCACTCATTTATCACAGCATTTAGTAACTTCTTGTAATGCTTTCTTTATGTGCGTATGCATGCTGACACAGTGCATGCTGCTACTAACCGTATTTGCATGCCGACTCGGTCCTTGTCACCTCTAACCACTTTACATTTGTTTACATTGTGCATCCTATCACTAACCGTACGATCGTGCTACCTTGACAGCATACCTAAAGGGCCTAGAAAGAGACTAAGTTCTCTGAGGGTGCTATATGAATGTGTAATCATTATAATCATTAACCTCGCCCTGTGTATCTATGTCTCGTTCGCAATGAAACAAATTGGCAAGTCAGCTAATTACTATACGGTGTCGGCCAGATACAATTTCGGCAAAGCTTCAGCATGCGTAACACGAAGTTCAATTGCGAAAGTAAACACTAGCTTTCGTCATCAGTGGTTGGTTCTGGCCTGTTTGGTGCCGAAACGCGATATAGTCTGTCATCGGAAGAAACAACAATTACACGTACTAGCACGAATTCCCTTTTTCCCAAAAGGGCATATGTGGCTGCCACGCATCAGTACGGTCTCAGCCACAGGAATCGCATGAAAAGTCAATATATATAAGTACTTCAGAAAATGATAAGCCACTGTCTGCGCTGTAAAAACTATCCAAAAGGTTTTTTAGTCAGTGTGTCAATACCATCCTGCACGAACATCGATACTATGCTGCACGAACGCCCGAGTTGGCTCGCTTCTCGAATTTCCCTATCGAAGTAGCGTCCCACCTCCCCATTTGAATTTGAAGAAGTCAAGTGGCATGATTCCGCTACCATTGAGCTGCTATCATTAGACAAGTCTGATTTTGTAGGACCGTTTACAATATGCAATCGCAAATGAGTTCGAAACTAGGCCAGCAGGCCTCTCGGTTCCAGAGCGTCGATGCCTCCAGCCTCACGGGTCTCGAGTGAGTTGTGCCCCTGTGCCCACTCTGCCACTGCTCAATCACAGCTGGTAACTTGGCGGAACCTGCCACCTCCTACCCTTGCTCCTCCCCTCCCCTTACCCTCTCCTAACCCCTCCCCTAGCCCTCCGCTCTGCTCCTCCTCCTCCTCCTCCTCATTCTCCTCCTCCTTCCCAACCTCATCTTGCTTTTCGGATGCTGACCAGCCGGCCGATATCTTTTCATCCTGCCTCTGAAGTATGACAGTCGATGAGAGACCTTTGGTGAGCAGTTGGCCTCTTCAAGAGCGACCTTAGGATTATTCTATATATCACTGCACCTAGCTCATTAACAGCGCATCCACTTCCCTTTGCTGGCCGGTCCATCCAGCAGCGACGAGCTGCTGTTTCTCGAGCTCCTATTATTCCGAGCTTCCGATCGTTGATGCTCCGTTCTCCAGGGAAATGCTCAGGCTGCACCCTATCGTGCCACGGTTTTTTTAGGGCTTATACTCTCCCTTTGCCGCTGTGATTCCAAGCACAATCTAGACTTTCACTTACTTCTAGGCGGATGACACTCACTTGTACGTTTGCTTTGAACCCTCCCATCCTTTAAGCTAGTCGAATTCTCTCAAGTCCATTTCTGCATGTATTGATGACGTCTGCAAACGGATGGCAGCAAATTTTCTCAAATTAAATTATAATCAAACTAACTTATTAGTTATGGGAAAACCAAGTGCTATTCAGATGTTGCAAAGGCTGACGCTCAAACCGGGCTTTGCCAGCATATCTTCTCTCGAACCTAAACTAAATTTAGGTGTCATGTTCCAAGGTGACCTTTCGTTAGACGACCACATCAGCTCCACAATCAAGTCTGCCTAGTTTCAGCTACATAAAATCGCTAAATTCGGGCTTGTTTAGTTAGGAATGCCACATCATAGTTGTTCCATGCATTTGTGACATCCTGTCTTGACTTCTGTAATACACTGATTGCTGGCCTACCAGCATGTGCAATCAGGCACTTACAGCTGGTGCAAAACTCTGCAGCTAGGCTTGTCTGTTGCGAGCATCGCCGTGCCAGCATCACAACACTTCTCGCTGACCTGCACTGGCTCTCAGTCAAACATAGCATCGTCTTCATGTTCTTGTCACTAACTTGGAGGTCTCTTCATTCTCTGTCTCCAGCTTACCATTAGGTCTACTCGTCCACCAGGTTAAGCACCTCAAATCCTTTAGAAACCGTGCCTTTAGTTCGTATTTCCCCAAAGCCTATAACTCAATTCCGACTTTCGTCATAACATCTCCTGACTTACCCACATTTAAAAAGAAACTAAAAACGCATCTATTTGTATAGCATGTAGTAGGTCCCTGTGATTCGACCTTTATGTGTTTATGCGTGCTGCCACTTTTGCATGCTGCCACTAATCACACTTGCATGCTGTCCATGTGCATGTGGCCCGTAACCAAGGTATTCTAGTGGTTTATCATGCATGATACCAGTCACCATTAGATCGTGTTTCCTTTACAGCAATTGTAACACGCCTAGAAAGAGGTTGAGTTCTCTAGGGATCCTATATCAAGGGTAGTATTATTATTAGTATTACGGAGGGCGATCATCTTGTTGTTAACCGAGCATGCCATCACTAACCATTCGATCGTGCTTGCTTTGAAGCAAATTTTAAGTGCCTAGAAAGAGATTAAGTTCTCTGATGGCGCTATATCAAATGTATTATTATTACATTTATTACCACCCATGCTACTACCTCGTTGCTCACCACAGAATCGAAGCTACGAGCTGGCAGATCAAACAGTGAGTAGTCAACAGCAGAGCAAAAAAACCTCACAGGACGCGAGAAGGATCGTAGCGGCGAACCAAGAACACGATGGGGGTGTAAAATGGAAGAGGCGAAAATTAAAAAAGTAAAAATTGGCTAGTGAGCTACTATGGCTGGTGAGCTATAGTGTAGGATGTGGTACCTGCAAGCAGCTAACAATGAGCATTTAAGCATTGCTCTGATCCATTGATGTTCATATTATTCGATCATGCTGAAGCTAGAGCTAGGTAGCTGAAAGGCAGTTTTTTAATGTCACATTGGCCTATTGGCTAAAAGGCCATAAAGCCTATAAATCAAAACAGTCCGTTTGATGATCTATCGACTTGTGCAATAAGTCGTGCCTCTGCAGCTGCTGACAATTTTAATACTAGACAACTGCACGAGTCCAGCTCTCATTCAGCGCCCAGAGGCAGAAGGTTTTTTCTGACGGTTTTTTGGGACGCGTCAGCTGCAGCACCAGCAGCCTGCCTAGAGTATGAGCGCCGGATCAAGCTCGACATCGCAGGTGCGTGCTTTCGTGCTCAGCCTGCATGGACAGGCGGTTACCGTCATCCGTCGAAGCAGGCCGTTTAGCCTGTCGCTTCCCCCTTAGGGCTGCTCGAGAGTTTTTGTCAGCCTTGCTTGGGCCGGCGACAGGGCGGGCGGGCGGGCCGTATTCAACCCCTTCACCCGCTTTGCTGCCTCCAGTTCGAAGGGCGAGTCTTTGCGAGCACGACAAGTGCCGCCAAGAAACAAACCGTTTTTCCTATCGCTGTTTGCCCTTGGACTCGCGGCCGTAGGAAATTTAGTACCAATATCGTTTTAGCTCCACCTAGCTCTTTGAGTCCATAGGCAACACTTATGGCGGCAGCTGTCTCCAAGATAGTGTGCAGCATTGGTGTGGATTGCTAGTACAGCCTGAACACCTGTTACTTAAAAACAGATTGCTTAACTGTGGCTACTCAAACAAGCTAAAAACTATCAGTGGCGTATATGGATATATATTAATATATTTATTTATATATGTTTAAATATTTAAATATTAATATATATATATATATTAATGTAATTGTATCGAAGCTTCGCCATTAAAGACGAGCCTAATACCTTTGCTTAGATGCATCAGCTTATGTGGGTGGTGGCCAAACTCGCTCCGTTTCCGAACGCCCTAAGAGTTTCCTTCATTAACCTGCCACGCTCGTTCAAGCTCGCTCTTTCGTGAATGAGCATGCTATCGGTGCCTCTTGTGGAGAACGCGTAGCCTGAACGCTTATAGATCTCGACGCCCGCCTCGGCCGTTGTGACGTAGGGTTGGCCTACATAAGGGAATTACCCTCAGTTAAGATCTGCCAACCGGCAGGCAGACTATATTTCTCTTTGCCCGAAGCCACAGCTGGCTTTTTAGGCACCCCGAACTCATTCCCAGTCAATACAGCATTGAGAATTGTTCACGGCTTTGCATTTGTCGCGCTGCAACGTTACGTGCTGCACTCGCTGTAAAGAAATTAACTTTGGAGGACAGCAGCGGATTGCCGTTTTGGCCCATCGCCGTCAAGCTCAACGGGGGATCGTTGGAGTATGTTCCGCCATTAGCCGTTCCCCGGACGGCAAGCGATGGTATGGCGGTTTGGCTTGCTTGAACGGCGATGCAATGATATAATTATGCGATCCCAAGTTTGAGCTCGGCACAGTCCGTTTCTGAGGAATTGGCAGCCAATGTTAGCATTCGGAAAGCGAGCAAGAGCAATCGTCTGTAATGAATGTGATATTGGCTCGACGAATATCGCTCGAGGTTTTAGCTCAGCACCACCAATTGCCGGTCGATTTTCGCTTAATCATACTAGAGTACTGGCGATTGCATGCGAAAACTCGTCGCACCAGGCCAGATGATGTTGCTCCGGTGGCTGGTGAATATAAGCAAGTGAAACCCGGGCTCAGTTTTCCGTTAAAATTCACCATTACTAGCGATAAATCTTACCAAAAGATGGCCGATCTTCGGTGCTTTTGGGACGATGATAAAACCGCAGCTACGTATCAGGAAAAAGAATTTCGCAGTAAAAAATAACCCCAATAGTGACTGTTCCTATCAAAGACACTGGAAAAAACTCTAGTATTGAAGCTTCAAACCTTGCTAGTAAGTTCCAGTCTGGTTTTTAAGCTAATCACATAACAAAGTCAGAATTACTTCGAATTTTTTTAACGACCTAGTTAGAAATGCAGACTTAGGTAGAGTATCTCCGCTTGTTTGTCTCGATCTTTTGGGAGCTTTTCATACTATTGATTCCTTAGTCCTTCTTGAGCGCCTCTCATCTCGCCAGGCCGTCACTGGGCCTGCATTGCAATGGTCGAGATCTTACCTCAGTGGCAGAAACCGGAATATTGATGTCAATGCACAAAGATCATCTGGGGAACCTCTTAAAAATGGGGTACGTCAGCGATCTGCTTGGTCCAGTTCTTTTAACGGTTTCTATTCTCCCTCTTGCCTGTGTGATTGCCAGGCACAGTCTTAACTGCTTTACTTAACTGCCTTGACGTAACTTGACTTGACTTAACTGCTACTCAGGGGTTACTCTCGCATTCAAACTCGTCGGCCTGCGCCGCCTAGCAGAGACTACAGTTGACCTTTATGGGGCTATGACCTGCTTTGAACCGTGTGCTCTTTTCTTGGCAGGCTCCGGAGGGCCCGCTTCAGCAGCAGCCTCCCCCGACGCCTCCGCCACCGATGCCGGCGGCGGCGGTGGAGGAAGAAGAGCTCGTCCATGCGGCGGCGGCGGCTGAGGAGTTCTCCTCTGAGGTGGAGGCGACGGAGTCCGATGACGATGGCTACGTGGCCCCTTGTCCAAGCTTGTGCACGACGAGCGAGGACAGCAGCGACGTGGGCAGTGCTCCTGACTCGTCGCCGTCGTCTGCGCCGGGTTTCAGCCACAGGGATATCAGCGAAGAACAAAGGCGCATATTGAAGCGGTGCATCGAGAAGGCCATGCCCAAGTAAGCCGCCGCTGCAGCCTGCGGCCGCCGCTCGGGCTCTGCTGCCTCTTGCCACAAACCAGCCAGCCCCCTGCCCACCTTTCGAGGTTGGCTCGCAGCCGTGAGCGCCTTCGTCCTGGTGCTGTCAGTCACGTGCGACGAACGGAAGTGGCTGCAATGTACGATTCCAAGTAGCGGCGAGCGAGTCGCTGAAAGCGCACAGCCGTACGCGTTATGCTAGCTAGCCTCTCAGGCCAGGCTACTTTGAACGATAACTGGCTTGAAATAGTCGCACTAAGTAATCTGCCTTGTCGAGGTTTTTGCTAATGCGTCGGCAAGGAGGAAGAGCGAGGGATTGTCTCTACCACCCACTGCCCTCGAGGTTCCCTGTGCCCAGCCTTTGAGAAATAGGCAGCCAGCGTCATCATTTATCATGCTTGATAAGCAAGCAAAATGAATAACGTGGTTAGGGGTGACATGCACAGGGTCAGCATGCAAATGTGGTTAGAGGCAGCATGCACAGTCTCAGCATGCATAAGCACATCAAGGACAAATCACAGGGACCCACTAAATGCTGTCCTTAATAGGTGTGTTATTAAATTCTTTTTAAATTTGGTCAGGTCAGGGGATATTCTGAGCAATTCGGGAGATAGTTCCAGGCTTTGGGAGCATACGAACTAAATGCCCGGTCTCCAAAGGATTTGAGGTTAGTACGGGGTATTTGTAGACTGCTGCATTCTAATAAAGCTGGTGGTACGATGCTTGGCCTGATGGGGGATAATATCTGATAGATAGGCTGGAGCCAAAGAGTGAAGTGACCTAGAAGTGAGCGACAAAACCTTGAAATCAACCGTTGCTTGACTGGTAGCCAGTGCAGGTCGGCGAAAAGTGGTGCAATGTGGCAACTGCAACGCCCACGACTGACAAGCCTAGCTAAGGAGTTTTGCACCAGCTGCAATTACCTGATCACACATGCCAGTAGGCCAGCGAGCAGTGAGTTACAGAAGTCGTGACGGGATGTCACGAATGCATTGACCAACTTAGATGTGGTATCCTTGTCTAAACAAGCCCGAATTTAAGCAATATTATGAAGCTGAATATAGGAAGATTTGACTGTGGAGCTGATATGATCGTCTAACGAGAGGTCGCTTTGGAATATGACACCTAGATTTCGAGCTGATTCAACTGGAGATATGCTGGCAGAGCCAATTTTGAGTTTCAGCCTTTCCAATTTGTGAATCCCACTGGGTTTGCCCATAAGTAGTAAGTTAGTTTTATCTTCATTTAGTTATAGAAAATTGCTGCCATCCATGTGCGGATGTCATCAATACATGCAGGAAATGAGTTGAGAAATATTGAGGTACTCGAAGGCTGGCAGGGATCAAAGCCAAGGTACAACTGAGCGTCATCCGCATAGAAGTGAAAGCCTAGGTTGTGCTTAGAAATCGCATCAGCAAGAGGGAGATTATAAACCGTGAAAAGAACCGGACCTAGCACGGAGCCATGAGGTACGCCATATTTCAGAGGTACCTCAGATGATCTTTGTCCATTCACGTCAATACTCTGGACTCTCCCATTGAGATAGGACCTGAACCACTGCAGAGCAGTGCCAGTGATGCCCAGGCGAGATGAAAGGCGCTCTAGAAGAGCTTTGTGATCGATATTATCAAAGCTGCCGAAAGATCAAGCAAATCGAGCAGAGACACTCTACCCATGTCTGCATTCCTAAGTAGGTCGTTGTATACCCTATGCAATGCTGACTCTGTGGAGTGATTAGCTCTAAAGCCAGACTGGAACTTACAAGCATGGTGTGAGGTTTAGATATATGAGTTTAGCTGGTCCACCGCGACCCGTTCCAGCGTCTTTGATAGGAATGGCAGAAGGGAGACTAGGTGGTAGTTGCTTAAGTTCTCTTGGTCTAGTTTCGATTTCTTAAGAAGTGGCCTGACTACAGCTTTTTTGAAAGGTGCCGGGACTTACCCTGAGGCTAATGACATATTAATTATGTTAGTTATGCATGGCAGCAGTAGATCAATGCAACGTATGAGCAGGACAGTGTGAATAGGGTCCAGAGGACTTGTTGTCTTCTTTGATTGAGATACGAACTTCACGACTCGATCACTAGTGACCTGCCTAAATGTAGACATTAAGGTGCAGCCAGGAATCGGTGAACAGCATTCTAGTGGAGATGTTGTCATAGCAGGGATGGACACCCTGATCTTGTCTATCTTCTGCACAAAGAATCGAGAGAAGCGATCGGCTAGATCATCACAAGTATTATCAGGTAAGGAGCTAACCTGGGAGCGGTTGAGGAGATGGCTTATCGTCGACATCAGCATTTTTGGATTTTGCATATCTGATTCAACCATGTTTCTATAGAAGCTAGACTTGGCCTTTGCTAGGATTGATTGGTACGACCTACAGTAAGTAGTATTCATATGCTTGTCGATAGACATTCAGTCCAGATTTTTTGTATGCTTTTACAAGCTTTCGCTTAGTAGACCTGGCTAGTTTAATGTCTGTGGCAAACCATAAGCCGTCTGGGCGGGGGCCCACAGTGCGTTTTGTCAGAGGAGCAAACTCGGTTATTACAGGTTATTTTAGAGGCGAATGTGGGCACACACTGTAGATTGAATGAGATCTGCATGTGGTCAGATAAGCAGGATTTGGTGATAATTGGTGATAATAGGTGATGACAAAGTGCAGTTATATGAGAAAATTTGGTCGAGTGTGTGACCCTTGATGTGGGTAGGGCCATGCACATGAGCCACAAGAGATAATGAGTGTCAATGCACGAAATTCGGTGCTGAAAGCGTAAGATAACTTATCAAAGGGAACGTTGAAATCACCCATAACTAGGAAGAATCGATTTCTTGCACACAGAATCGAAATGAGATCGGAGAAATCTGAGATAAAGGAGGATTTGGTACCTGGTGGGCGATAGACTACTGCCACTATCGGTAGCTTGTTTTCGGGTGAGACCAAGACAATTGATTCAAAAGACTGCTTCGAGGAAACTGCAAATGGCTTGAAGTTGAATTTCGAGCGACGATAATAGCAACTCCACCTCCAGTTTTGATCGATCTAAGGGTGTGAAACAACGAGAAACCAGATGGGGTTGCGTCTTTTATTGTCGGGCAGTTTATTGAATTTAGCTAAGTTTCAGTTAGGGTGAGCAGGTCGATACCATTTTCAGAAATAAGGTCGCTTATAACCAGAGGCTTATTGCACGTTGAGCGAGGATTCCGAAGGGAAGCATCAAGGCCGATGGAGTTACAACAGGCCTAATTACTACTAAGTTATAGAGATTTACATTGACGCATGTGGATAGCGTGCTGAGCGGTTCGAGACAATGCTAGGAATACCAAACGAGCTGGAATTTAGCTCGCAGTTCCCGCCCAACGAGCGGCTTCTGACCTGGCGGTTCCGGCCACCGCGGCGGCTACGTGGTAAGATGGACATATGGAATAACGTGGTTATGGGTGACATGCACAGGGTCAGCATGCAAATGTGGTTAGTGGCAGCATGAACAGTGTCAACACGCATAAGCATATAAGGAACGAATCCCAGGGACTCACTAAATGCTGTCATAGATAGGTGCGTTTTTTATTTCTTTCAATTCTGGACAAGTCGAGGAATGTGAATTTAAGGCTTTGGGAACATACGAACTCGATGCACGGTCTTCAAAGGATTTGAGGTTTGTACGAGGTATAGTTACACAGTTAGTTTCCAAAAATCGGGTGCTACGATGCTTAGCCAGCTGGGGAAGTACATCTGATAGGTAGGCTGGAGCTGAAGAATGAAGAGTCCTAAATGTGAGTGACAAAACCTCGAGTTCGATCCGTTGCTTGTCTGGCAGCCATTGCAGGTCGGAGAGAAGTGGTGTGATGCGGCAACTGCGACATTCACGATTCACAAGCCTGGATGCAGAGTTTTGCACCAGCTCTTAGTGCACCTGATGGCACGTGATATATGATTAGCATCTGCCTGGCCTCTCGTATTCGTTTGTTTTTATTCAAACTGCAGGAAAATACCAAACAACCAGATGCAAAAGCTTTAGCTGGCGACGAAGAGGTTGCGGCAGTGGAGGAGCCGGCAGCCGGGTCGTCCCTCCAGTCGACCCGAAGCCGACGGTAGAGATACGATCGTGCGTGTTGAGCTGGTGTCGGTGGTTGTCTTCTGATCTGTCGGTGGCCTCGCCATGAAGTCTTTGAAAGGGACTATTACGACGAGCAAGAGATTTTCGAGCGCGCCACAAAGTTCAGCTCGCCGGTACCGTGCGGTCTGACGGCCGAAATGCGTTTGAGCCGTCTCTTGCCGACGAGTTCTTGCAAGCTCATCTGCCTGCTTGGCTAAGGCGCAGCCAGACCTTAAGTGTCTAGCGCGTTCGGCGTTTTCATCAAAAATATAGCCCTTTTAATGTTCCCTGAAGCCTCGTTGCGGATCGCCGGTAAAATGAAGCTTTAACTTTCACTTTTATAGCAGAGGCGACTGCTTGGCTCCCGTCGCAGCGACCTGAGGCGCGAAAGTGGTCGAAGTTGTAATTGGTCGCAGTTCGTTGTGATGGATCAAAAAGCTTATGCTGCTGTCGCCGCTGCAGCTGCTCCTCCTCCTTTACCTTCTCCTGCTCGCCGTGACTTTAAGAAAGCTAGACAGCTTATGGCGGAGTTCGGCTCGCTAGAGAGTCGACCAAATTTAGGGCGCCGACGGCTAAGGCTCAGCACCCCTCAACACCTTAAGCAGGAGGCACCTGAGAGAGCACAGCAAAAGAACACCAAAGCTCGGCTGAAGGCGGCAGAACAAGCAAAACAGCAGCCCATAAGTACACCTTTCGACTTGACAAGTAATAGACGACAAAAATCTGATGCAAACCGACATTCGGTTCCAATATACCAAGAAAATAAAAAAGCATTACCTTTTCCTTTACGGCAGCTGAACTTGTGAACTTGTAAAACGGCATTCGGAAAGTCTATGAAAGACTGCTGCTTGGCATAGGGTCAGTGGTAGCTTACTGGTCTAGCGTGATGTCCTTGCTTCCCAGACTGGATAAGCTTGAAGATGCAGAATTAAATGCAGAACTTCGTGGGGGAAACGGGACATATCTTCAATTGCTTGGCCACGAAATTGGTAGTCTTACCTACGCCTTTACCGAGCATTTTAATTGTGGGTCAAGTACTTAATATAATAATAATGTTAATGATATTACACTTGATAAAGTGCCTTTAGGGAACTCAATTTCTTTCTATGTCCTTTACATTTTCTGCAAAGCGATTGAATGATGAGCAATATCATGCTTGATAAACAACATGAATAATATGGTCAGGGGTGACATGCAAAGGTCAGCATGAAAAATTGGTTAGTGGCAGGATGCACAGTGTCAGCACGCATAAGCACATAACTAAATGCTGTTGTAAATAGAAGGCCGCTTACATAATAATAATAACGTTAGTCGATTTACAGCCTTATTTCCATAGCTGCAGAAGAACCTTAGCGATTATCACCACCGCTTGTAGTTGGCAATAAAGGATTGCCCACTGCCGGATTCGAGACTGTGACCTAGCTCGTGAAGAGCGACTAACTTACAACGTACCTCCATGGCTATCACTGCCCTTAAAACCGTCACATCCAGTACAAATGGTGACGACTCGACATCCGTTCCTGCAAACTGTAACTTCTACAGCGTGTGAACAGAAATAACTCCATCGTTAGCGAAATAATGTACAATGGATTATTTGGTCTTTTTTATGTGTCCCTCGCTCGTTTCGTTTTGTTAGTACCAGCTGACCAGACTGAGGCTATGCTAGCGCTCAGGTTGACCCTGACTCGTCGGATGGACGGGAAAGCCTGGATTAAATACTGAGATTCTTGCAAAATATCACCAAGTTTTCCTTCTTCCTTTTTTTTCAAAGATTCTTTAAAAAAAGGTTGCAGCTAAGCGGCTGGTAGCGAACGTTAAAAAGAATTAAATCTCAGAAAAGTTTCCATCGGGCTCAAGCGGCATTATTCCACTGAAACTTCTCTCCTCTGTGCAACCGGTGATATCCTATGCAGCGAAGATGACGGGGTTATGGATAATGTATTAATAATACATTTTATTAGTGCCCTCATTGAACTGATTCTCTTTCTAGGCACTTTACAGATGCTATATAGAAAGCATTAGCAAATGATTGGTGGTAACATCCGAAAGCAGCAGGTGCAGCGTAAGCAGGTACATTCACACGAAGGAAGACGAATCGCAAACACCCGCCAAATGCTGTAATAAGCCGGTGCGCTCTCAGCTTGGAAGGCCAGCACTGATGCTGCAGTCCTCTCCTCTCGGGTGGCTGGACCCCCGTCTCTGACTGTTGATAATGTTACCTCTATTAGTAATGTCGCACTATATGGGAATGTCACTGCCCTAGCTCTGCTAAATCTATCAGCTGCCTTCGACACCATTTATCACGATATCCTACTTGAACGATTGAGACCAACGATCGATCTGGCAGACGAGGCACTGGTGCAGTTTAAATCTTACTTGTCTGATTGAGTTCAATCCGTGTCTTGTTGGGGTCAGGTCTCATCACCCAGGCCTATGGAGTCCTTCAAAACTCGGTCCTCGGTCCGTTGCTGTTTTTCATTTATACATGACCTTTGGTTAAAAGCAATAAAGGCCACATGAATAATATATCACTTGTATGGTAACGAAAAGCAGCTGTGCTAGTCATTTCAACCGTCGGAATCTGCTGCTTCTGCAGATAGCCTGAATACTTGCCTTACTGACATTCAATCCTGGATATCTGAAAATTTCCTTACACTAAACGACGATAAAATTGAACTGCTGCTCATAGGACACCCTCAGCGTGCGGCTGGACTAGAGGGATTTGCTCTTCCAATAGGCAATGCTGTTGTGCCGCCACCATCATCATGTGCTCGGTAATTTAGGCGTCGTCAGCTACATAAATTTTGAAAGTTTCTTTTGTAAGACTGCCTCCACAGCTAGCCATTACGTCCGATACCTATCAAAGATTAGGAGCTGTCTTCCACGGCGGCTTGCAAAAAATTTAACTAGCTCCTTAGTTCTGCCTCGGCTAGATTATTGTAATTCCCTTGTGGCTGGGATACCGAAAAAAAAAACCACTAGGCCACTGCAGCTGATCATGAATAGGGTTGCAAGACTAGTTAGCAAATCCCTGAGGTTTTGCCATGTGTCTCCTTTGCTAAAAGAACTAGGATGGCTGTCGGTTGATCAGCGGATACAGAACAGAGTTCGTACGTTGACCCACAAGGCCCGCCACTGTTTGGCTCCTCCATATTTAGCTGAACTGCTGCACCAGTTTCCGCCTCCTCGTGCCCTCAGGTCCTGTATGAACCATAAATTAGCTGTTCCATTCCTCCGTTTAAAGACCGTCTGTGACAGAAGCTTTAGCCCTGCGGATCCTAGACTGTGGAATTCGCTTTCACGATTTTTACGAAACGAAAAATACTCTCCTGCTTCAGACAATGGCTCATCCTTTCAAGTGGTCCTGAGCTGATAATTCCATGCCACTCACTACTTCAACTGCTCTCCTGATTCTGCTATGCTTCCCACTTTCTCTTTGCTGCATGAGATGAAGTCTGTTGGCTACCGAGTGCGTGCCAAAAGCCGCTTAGGCTGTGTGTGCGCTATATAAAATTCTCCTGCGTAACGGCCACATAGTCTTAATGGCTTTATAGAGTTGCAGACGGAGATACATTTCATCGAAGCGCATAGCGCTAGCTTTCTACACTTCCAATGATCGTACCAAGCGAGCATCTCTTTAGCAGATAATGCCAGCAAAACAGGAAGCAATAATCCTAATGCCAATAGCTTGGAACGATTGGCGCTTTTAACAGTTGACATAATGTTCGCGGTCAACGGAACTGTAAGAGACGAGTGCGGGTGATTCTAGCCGCAGCTGGAGACAACTCGTCGATTTCCTCTGAAGGATAAACGTGTTGAATCGCCTTCGTGCAGCCACCGAAGGCGAAAGAAACCGGACTGTCTAGATACACTCTGTCAGTCTCGCGGGCTCTTCCGTGAATCTGGTTAGCTGGTTCTACGACATATCGTCGCATGACAATTCGTCTCATATGGGACCATCTGGCGCGGACCATTCGGCCATTTCGCTGGGCTTTCAGATCTCCGGGCTGACGCTGGTACCGCTTTGATACGATTTCTTTTTGACATTTTTGTTGCAACTTACTTTAAAGGCGAGATCGTCGTAACAGTCCGACTCCTGAAAGCATCAGAAACTAGCGCTCACGTAAGAGAAAGTTGGAGTAGAATTGGCGACCGACATTGGGACCGTGTAAACCCAATCTTGCCGGCCTGTGATTTTGTGGATAGAGTGTGCAACCTTGACCTTGACCTGAGCCTTCACCCAGACTAACGGGGGAGGTTTACTATTCGGTGGAAAAGGGGAAGTGGATGGATGGCTTGAGATATTTGCTTTCCACCGAGTGACACGAGCTGTGGGGAATGGAAAAGTTCTGCTCGCTGGCGCTACATTCCGGCACTGGAGTCTTACAACAGCTATAAGCGAGCCATTGCATAGGCCCCAAGACCTGCAAGCTGCAAAATTTTCGGGGTGTGTAAAAAATGCATGGACCAACTTGGATGCGGTTTTCCTGTCTAAGCAGGCCCAAAAATGTTGCTACGTCGCGTGGTTGAAAGTATGCAGACTTGACTATGAATTTGATGTGGCCGTCGTGTAAACGGTCATTTTGACGCAGGACACCTAGATTTTGCGTTGATGCTGATAGGAGATATGCTGCGTTCGCGCTCTGTGTTCACTGAGCTCTCTGGAGCTGTCCGCAGGCTCTGCACGAATTTGCACGCTACTCGCTTGTTCTGCACGCTTGGTGTTCGTCCGTTGGCACTCTGCTTTCGCCGGCTCTACGTGCGTGCGTGTATTTGTTCTCTCTCTGCTTTCTAGTGTTGCATGCGTTCTCTACATGCGCTAGGACTCGACACGCCAGCTCCGTTGTTGCATTCGTGCACGCCGTGTGTTAGCGCTCCGCGTTCGCTTGCTCGGTCCTTTGCACTACGCGAGCTTTACTTGCACCGCTTCGCTATGCTCCAAAAATCATATCTTATTTACCAAGACGGCGAGAGGCACCAACTCTAAGCCGCCTACACTCACGTGACCATGTCGGCTGCAACCTTAGCCCAGTGTCGGTGCACATCGTGAGGCTACTTATATCTATACTGGGCAAGAACTTCGATGGCGAGCCCTGTCGCTTTTTTCGCTTGCTGATCATTTGCTGAGTCAGCTGAAAAACCTGCTAAGATAGGCAGCTCATCATCATCATCGTCGTCGTCATCATCATCGTCGTCTTCATCATCATCATCATCATCATCATCGTCATCAGCAGCAGCATCATCAGCATCGCATCATCGTCTTCATCATCGTCGTCATCATCAGCAGCAGCATCAGCAGCAGCAGCATCATCAGCATCATCATGAGCATCATGTACACCATGTACTACCGTCGGCGTCAGCTAACAAGCATTGCTCGATCCTCCTACGACTCACAAGTTAACTACATTAGGGAAGTTAATGAGAGTTTGAGTTCAAATCCCGTGGTGGGCAATATTTTTTTGCCCCTGCAAGCGGTGGTGATAGCGGTAAAGACTCTTCTGTCGCTATACGAAAGAGGCTGCTAAATCAGCTTGTATTTTTTAAGAGGGATGACCAGTCTGCCTACTCGTTCTAAGCATCCAGGACGCTGATGTCATCATTACGGAAAGAATGATCGCTGAACTCAAGCCTCGACAAAGTGTCGATAACGCTCTTGTTGCGAAATGGCAATTGCTGTACCTAAAGCACGACAGGTCGGACGAGATATGAAGCGGACGAAACGTCTAAAGCATTGTGATATTTCGAAGCATCCTCACATTTTTGTACACTAAGACGAGATAGTATAAGCGTAAAGTGGTGGTGTCTTTCTAGTCTTGACCTTAAGACAATTGCTGTTCAGCAACTGTGACTTCTACTTATTTATTCAGCCGTCTTTCGCGGATCTTTAGGGGACTGTAACTCAGGAAGAATGCGGATCCTTATGAGTGCACACCGGGTGTTACCGTGGCCAAGATAAGCGAAGCACTTGAGATCAAGCTATCACACTCGGCATACCTTGGCATTTACCGATTCGCCTAATCAAACTGGTGTCTGCAGAGCTGCATAGGGCTTTGGCACTGGTGTTACATGTGGCTTGATGGTGTAATAATAATAATACATTTGATATAGCGCCCTCGGAGAACTCAGTCTCTTTCTGAGCACTTTACATTTGCTGCAAAGGATGCACGATCAAACGGCTAGCGGTAGATCCTCAATAAACAACAAGAATAACATGGTTTGGGTTGACGTGCACAGAGTCAGCATGCACCTACGGTTAGTGGCAGCATGCAGTGTCAGCACTCATAAGCACATCAAAGACGAATCACACGGACCGACTAAATGCTGTCATAAATAGGTGTGGTTTTAGTTTCTTTTTAAATTTGGATAAGTCAGGAGATGTCATGACGGAAGCCGGGTGTGAGTTCCAGGCTTTGGGATCATACAAACTAAAGGCACGATTTCAAAATAATTTGTGGTTCTTATGAGGTATAGTTAAACAGATAGATTCCGAAAGCGAATGGTACTATGCTTAGCCTGGTGGAGGAGTAGTTCTGATACGTAGGCTGGAGCCCAAGGATGAAGGTACCTAAAAGTGAGTGACAGAACCTTGATGCCGATGAGTTGCTTGACTGAGAGCCAGTGCAGGTCAGCGAGAAGTGGTGTGGTGTGGCAACTGCGACGCTCACGACAGACAAGCCTGGCTGTAGAGTTTTGCACCAGCTGTAAGCACCTGAATGCACAGAACGGTAGACCAGCAATCAGTGAGTTACAGATGTCAAGACGGGTTGTCACAAATGTGTGGACCAACTTAGATTTGGTATCCCTATCTAAATAAGAACGAACTTTTGCAATGCTATGTAGCTGAAAGTAGGCCCTCATGACTGTGGAGCTGATGTCAACTGATGTCACAGCTTGTCGTCAAATGAAATGTCACTTTGGAACGTGACACCCAGATTTCGTGCAGATTCAACAAGACATATGCTGGAGGGGCCAACTTGGAGCGTTAACTTTTCTAATTTCTCAATCACACTTGGTTTGCCCATAACTAGTAGATTGGTTCTATCATCATTCAATTAAAGAAAGTTTGATGCCGTCCATGTGTGGATGTCATTAATACATGCAGCAAGGGAGTTGAGAGAATTCGACGTGACGGAATGCTGGAAAGTATCAAAGCAAATGTACAACTGGGTGTCATCGGCATGGAAGTGAAAGCCTAGATTTTGCTTTGCAATCACATCGGCATGAAGGAGAGCATAATAAACCGTGAAGAGATCGGGAGCAAGTAAGGATCAACAAGGAGAACACTAAGTAAGGAGCTAAGCTGGGAGCTATTAAGGTGATGGATGAACTTGGACATCAGCATTTCGGATTTTGATCTGCAATTCAGCGATCGTTTTTATAGAAGCTAGATTTGGTCTTTGCTAGCCAGTCGATGGAGAGTCAGTCCTGATCTTGTGAATGCCTCGGTTTTCGCTTACAGGGGGCATCGCAGCTTTTGGGCTAGGATGCTGGTGTGGCATCGGCAGTCCTTGACAGTGACGATTCCAAACCCCCGGCATATTAATATAATAATAATATTAGCGGATTTATTTTACTCATTTTTATAGCGTTAGAAAAAGCCTTTACGGCATCTCTTCCCATTCCGTAAATTAGGCGTTCGGAAGCAGAAACAGCTTGTTTTCAGTGATTATTTTTACACCTGCGGTGTGCGCGTCTGTGTCTATGGTCTAGAATTTATGTTAACCTGTGAGTACTGAAGAATGTCTAATCCGTTACGCTGCTGTCCACAGCTGGTCGCTGGAGGGGGCTTCAGCCCCGAATGACCAGCATAATTGGTGAAGTCCCTGAAGGCATCCTTATGTGGCGATGCTGATAATGAAAAAATGGGAGAATTTCTTAACTATGTCTACGGATATTGGTGCAAACGCAAGGAATTTGGCTTTAGCGTAAACTGGGGTGTAACTGACAAGGAATTGGCATGAGCTTGGTGGGTCACCAAGCGTTCGAGCCTGCTGTTTGTCAAATAGTGACAATTCATTTGTACAGAGCTCCAAGTGAACTTAGGCGCTTTACATATGCCACTTGGCTCGAGCTTACGACCTCAGTCGTCAAATACATTCATCTTGACCTTGGTCGAGGCGAGCACCCAAACGACTGGGCCAAACCAGCGCTACAGCTTGAGCTGTCGTATCGATTAGCCCATATATTTCACGGCATGGAGCAAATATTCGCTGTCACACTGTATACAGGGTCTAGTGGTATTTATTTGATAGTATAATAGTATTTCGCTGACACGCAGTATTTGAGTCGGGGCTTTTTTAGTTTCTCGCTTTCGGATAAAGCGTGCGCAGTTCAAGCGTAGTATCCACTTTTTCCTCAAGAAGTCACGTGCCTTGGAACTATACTGGTGCGGTGTGCGAGTGAATTCACGCTGTCTGTCGAACTAAATGCCACTTGCATGCTTCCCAAAAGACGTCGCTATGCAAGCCGGCAACGGCAAAGAATGCTGTCGCCGAGATTTCACTTATATCTGCCTTAGCGTACAGTTGAACATTTAAAGTTGAACAGTTGAACGTTACATTTTTTTTGTTTATCAAGCATTATTTTACTCACCATTCAATTGCAATGCCCTTTGCAACAAATTTAAAGCGCCTAGAAAGATATTGAGTTCTCTGAGGGCGCTTTATCAAGGGCATGATTATTATTATTATTATTTTTATTAGTTGAAGGCCTAGCTCAATCAGCACGACTCGACCGGAATAACTGCAATGACCGGAAGCTGCAATCGCAGCTCGTCTGTGAGCAGATAGACTAGCTTCAGCTGTTCAAACGCATAAGCTAAGACAGGCGCTGAAGATTTTAATTCCTACATTAATTTAGTAACTCTTTGAGGAAATGAGTCAGCTCCATTCTCTGCTGTCTGCTGCCGCTCGTCCAGCACTCTTAATGGTGGAGGATATATACTGTAGCCACAATCCTAAACATTAGGTCGATAATTTTGCGAATTGAGCATTATAGGAAATAGCTAATAATTGTAGCCAAGTTTCCGGTGTCAGAGGCTAGTTCCAGCCAAACCCCGCCATACTCCGGCCACGCTGCTGCTCGCCATGCCGCTGAACCAGGGTAAGACGAACGGCCGTCAGGTTAGACCTCTTCATAATACCGTGTGCGCCGACAAACAGGGAAACTAGACAAATCTACAGGGAGGGTCCTAAACAAAGTACACTAAAGGGGCGCAAGACGACGCAGCAAGCATGAACAAACGTGTTAGTTGGTCAGTCGGCTTCTGCAGTCCTGTCGTTGTACCGACTCCGAATCCAACGGTACGAGCGTACGCCGTCCAAGACCCGGCTAGTTGAGTAACTGCTTGGCTAGTCGGAGTCGACGTCTACCACAGTCGAGAACTTCCGCCGAAAGACGCCAACTCACGGGGGGATCACGAGCACGCTACACGGGGAACGAGCAACAAACAAGTCACAACAACGAGCGTGCTATCCAGCTCCGCTCGGACCTTGGGTATCGTCGCCTTGCGTGCGAGGCCGCATCGCCGGAGCATGCCTGCAACCATCCAGGTGCATAACTCGGCGAGACCGGAAACCTCCAGCACCGCGACTTACTCGGCCAACTTTTCCTACCCAAGAGCCCCGGTGACCTCTTGTCATCGTACATCCGGCCATGGTGTGGGTCCAACCCGGCCTGGCCGGCGACCCTCATTACAGCCGTCCGGTCCCAGCCAACCGAACCTAGCCAGGGTAAATAGTTATCCGCGATAGCTCGGTACCATGCCTCCTCTGAAACCGAGGTCGAAGCATTGGTCGTATCTCTGGTTGAGAGGACATTGAGTTCCTGGAATGCTTTGCATTATGTTTTCGCCTCTGAGCTTATGCAGCCGTGCAAAATCGAAGGGCGGTCTGCAAAAAGAACCGATGGCTTCCGTCCATAATGGGCAAGTTTTCTCGATCACGCCAGGGCTTCCGCGGGGGCCCCGGGTGCCGCAAATCCGGGCGGCTGGCCAGTTTTATATATATATATATATATGTAAGCCTGCGACCATAGATAGTCCTGCGTGTCTTTGACCAGGGCGGTCTACTTTTTCTGCCCTCCGGCACATGCAGTCCAACCCTTGGAGTAATCTCGCATCCCTCGGTTCAGGGTGACGTAGATGGTAGAAATCGCCGCTTCGACGAGGGAAATGGGCAGAGGATTGGTTAGTGTGAACCCTGCGAAAGTGAAATCACCGACGCGCAGCAGCGCACAAGAATTACTGCCGCTGCCGTCACGACCGCGTATTTGCGACGACTTTCGACTGGCTACCCGTTGGGAGCCGTCTGCTTACTGTCGCCGCTGCCACCGCTTGACTCTGAGGGCAGACGCAGCTAGCTAGAATTTCGGCGACGGAGGAGCTTACGCTTTGCCTTAAGGGACCGTGGCACAAGACCAATGCCGCAACCACGAAATCTGTTCTCTAAGACTCCTTCGCCCACGAAATAAAATCAAGTCATTCTTAACTCATATTGCCGCATTTTACTTTCACAGCAAACTCTAGCTGTTCACTTTCAGCTTGGAATTCCATTTTGGGAGAACTGAAAAAGCCTTATAGCCTCTCTTAATACTAATGATAATACTAATAATTAAAAGACTTATGTACTGTCGTCCCTCGCCGGTTCACGCTTTGACTTCTGCCGCTTCACTCTATCGCGGTTTTTCAAATATATTCATTAAAGAGTTGATCGAGATAGTGAAATCGCTAAGAGCGCGCTCGGTTGTCTGAGTCGACTAAACACCACTATATTACAATTAAAAATCAAAATTACTGTACGCATGGACTGTAGGCCGATGTATTCAAGCACACCACGAATCCTTCAACGCCAGTTGCAGCCGCTCGACCACTCTTTGTGTGTGGGTCAGAACTTTTTTCCAAAAAATTGGGTGTGGTGAAACCAAGCCAATCAGAGCGTGCTGTTCACTGATAGGCTATCTTAGTGTAAATGTACAGTAGTAAGATATTTGCAAAGCCTAATTTTTTCTCTTATTTTGTGTAATATAATAGGTAGTACGCGAGGTAATTGTGACTTCAGAGGTGTCATTTCATGTCCAGAGAGCTCTAATAATGTTCAAAACCGTATTCAGAGGGTCGTAAACAGGTTTGTTCTGCGCTCTAACTACGAAAATACTTGATTAATAAATTAAGAATCCTACTTCGCGGAAATTCACTTATTGCGGTCGAGTCTGGAAATAATGAAGCACGATAAACGAGGGACGACTTATAGAACCATAAGAGAACTAAATCACTTACTAGGTAATTTACGTGTGCTGCAGTAAATTGTGCTTTCCATCCGTCCTGAGCTACTAGTCCGTCCATGCTATTCACAACCTCAACTGCTCACCTGACTTAGCCATGCTTCTCACTTTCTCTTTATTTCGTGAGGTGAAGTCAGTTGGCTACCGAATGCGTACCGAAAGCCGCTTAAGCTGTGAGTGCGATATAGACAACTCTCCTACGTAGCACCCACTTAGACTTTGTGGCTTTGCGGAGTTATAAACTGAGTTACATTATTTTATTGATGGCATTTAACACGTCTGCACGTGCACTCACACAAAGGACAATTCGCGCTGATCCAGAAAATACTGTTAGAAACATGTGCGTTTTTAGCTTCTTTTTCTGGTCTTGAGATTTCGTATCTTATAGCGCCCTTAGAGAACGTTATCTCTATTCAGGTGCTTCGCACGTGGCTCGGGGCTTGAACCTACGACCTCGGCTGGACCTTAGTCGGAGCGAGCACCTTAACCCCCGTTCATGCTGGACGAGCCCATTTTGAGGGTTCGGTTTTCCAATATGTTGAGTCATGCACTAGGCATGGCCCAAGACTAGTATGCTGGTTTACCATTACTCAATTTGAGAACATGTGCGAATTCCAGCAAAATGTGCTGCAAGCGAGTTGAGGGAGTTCGACGTACTGAAAGGCTGTGAAGGATCAAAGCAGCTGCGAGTCGTCTGCACAAAAATAAAAGCCCTGATTGTGCTAGGGAACTAACATTGGCAAGCCGGAGAATATAAATTGCGAAAGAAGTAGATTAAGCATGGACCGCTGCGGTGCCTCATAATTCGGAGGACGCAATGCTGAGCGTTGACGTCAATGCTCTGAAATCTCCCTCTGAGACGGAACCCTAAGCCATTGCAGCGCAGTGCCAGTTATGCCTACGAGAGACGAGAGGTGCTCTGGAAGGACTTCGTGGTCACTAGTGTCAAACACATCCGAAAGATCTAGCAATAAAAGAAAAAGAGACTCCACTCATGTCTGCATTCATGAGAAGGTCATTGTATACTCGCAGACGTTCTGGCTCTGATGAGTGAGTAGCTCTCAACCAGCCTGGAGATTGCATGCTGAGGTCTGAGGTTTGAGGTCTGAGGTTTGAAAATAAACTGAAGTTGAAAGGCTCTGAAAATGACTGGAACTTAGTTTGAAATGTTTCATCTCGGTTGAGCCGTCTCCCGGATCCAAATTGTATGCAGTCGTTGAAGGCTGGTGGTCATCAGCATGCAAAGATACTTGACAAATTGTCTCCTTTATAACGCTGAGCGTTATCAAGCAAACAATTCGTCCGTCCATCACGTTATATCGTCTCACTAAGTGGATATTAATTCTGTCGCTGATACGTTTTCTTCCCGCATCGTTAAAGAAATGTCCTAAAGTTTCCTCCGCCGTAAATGAAGTGTCTATCAAAATTGTAGGACCACTAATAAGAGCTCATTATCAACAGGCCATTTGCAGTTCCTCGCTTGATATTCCCTGGTGTTTGCCTGTGTCTTGTCCAGCCTTCAGAGCGATTCAATAGGGCGACTCCTTAACTAGTATATCCTTAGGATAGCAAGGAGAAATTGACTCCCACTGAAGGAGGCTGTCCGCTGAAGGAGGTCCTCAATGAATGCGTCGCCAGAATTGTTTTGCTATAGCGTCTTCTGCAGCGTCATCATCCCCCAGGTGCCCGCTAGCGATACAGACCGAGAGGCCACCGACCGCCCACGGCGCTTGGGGGATAAATCCCATATTTTTGACTGATAACTCTCCTAGTCTCGACCTTTTATCCTAAAGAGACAAGGTCGCGTAAAGGTCGACATCGCGACCACTGTTAAATCAAAGTGACGCCATTGTTGCTCGCGCCAATTTTCGCAGCGATAGCTTGAGAATCTTTAGACGGGCTCGGCAAAGCTTCGTAGCGCGTAGCATTCGTCTGCTGCTGATTTTTCTTAAATTGCCACGATTGGTTTGAACATGCAGCCACAAGCCTTAACCTCCTAGATTCTCCAAGGATGTGAGAAAATCGACGTCGCCACCGTTGTTACATCAAAAGATATTTTGGTATCGCCATATATCGCCATATATCGCCATTTGTGCCCATTTCTGCAGCCACGGCTCCGTCAGCTCTCGCTGTTCGAACCACTATTTAATCGGGGTAAGGAGATAAATCCCAAGTTTTGGGAAGATAACTCCTCGGCCTTTATTTTTGCTCACTTTTTAAGGTGTTCTCGCTGAAGCAGGAGGGGACTCGACCGGCCGCGCCCCTTCAGCCTGATCCCGCCCCCCACGCGTCGGCGGCTCGGACGCCTCTCCCTAAGCCCTACCTTGACTCGACTCTGAACGCGTTCGTTATGGCGAGCGGCGAGCGCGCTCTGCCGTTGCCGCCCCCTGCCCGCCTTTCTCTCCTCCGCTACGGACGTTGGCCGGGACGCAGCCTCGATGAGGCCGCCACCGCGTCGGAATGACGGCCAAGCAGCTGCTGCTGCTGCTTTTTTTGCGGAGACTGGGGAGAAAGAGGACAGGTAGAGGGGCAGTGAGAGGGAGATAGAGATGGAGAGGGAGAGAAAGAGGGAGAGGGAGAGGGAGAAGGAGATGAAGATGGAGAAGGAGGAAGAAGGAATGAGAAAGGAGAGGGAGAAGGAGGGATGAAGAGAGGAAGAAAGAGGGAGAAGGAGAGGGAGATGGAGAGGGAGAAGGAGGAAGAAGGAGGGAGAAGGAGAGGGAGAATGAGAGGGAGATGGAGAGGAAGAAGGAGGGAGAATGAGAGGGAGATGGAGAGGGAGAAGGAGGGAGAAAGAGAGGAAGAAGGAGGGAGAAGGAGAGGGAGAAGGAGGGAGAAGGAGGGAGAAATGGAGATAGGCCGCGAGCGAGCGGAGAGGCCGGCGCTGTGAGAGGCTTGGCTCGCCGCGACCGACCGACCGAGCGGGCCTCGCCTCGCCGCTACGCACCACGCAGCGCCCGGCGGCGCCCGGTGACGGAACCTGTCGGCGAGCGGCGGCCGCGATCGCATCGATCGACGCGCACGCCGATGAGCGAGCGTGCGCAACGCCGCTAGAGCAAACTCGATTTGAGCGCTCATAGGCATTCTGACTTCAAAGAGGCCGGTGGCGATGCTATCGGGTTCGCAGATTCTGCGGTTGCTCGCCTTGAGCGCCCCATCGCCGCCGCCGAAGCCGCTGCCGCCGCCAACAAACGGGAGAGAGCTTGCAGAGGAAATGGAAAAATGTTCGCCGCTCTTCTTTGGCGAGGATGGAAGCGGCGAGATCCGATGAGCGGTCGCGCGGCGGCTCCTTCGATGGAACTCGAGGAAACTCTCCGAGCGCACTCCGTCGTCAAACAGAGCGAGCAGCAGCGAGCAGCAGCAGCAGCGCAGGCCACGGTTCGCACGACGCCAGGTCGTTTGCTCGCGAGAGGTGACGGCGAGCGCGACGAGGCGCGACGACGCGCTCGCCTGGCAGCGAAGGTCCGACCGCCTCGAGCGCACCGTTAAAGCCGCGGATCCGCTGACCTAACGTCGCAATCGCGCGGTAATCGAATTACAGCGAGTGCGCAGCACAAAGGATCGAAGGCGCGCAGCTGTTTGCTCGCCGCACACCGCCCATCGATTTCTCGAAAAACGAAGAGATGACGCCGAGGCCCGAGGCATCGGGGCGAGCGCACCTGCTCGTCCATCGCCGCTCGCGGCAGCGGAATCGAGGATCGAAGCGACGCCGCGCGGAGCCGCAGCCCGCTCCTCTCGGCCGACGCCGGATTTGGCTCGAAGGCGCGCCGCCGGCAACGCGGCATCGCAGCGACGACATGCAGTACGCCACCGCCGCCGCCGCCGAGGTAAGTGCATTCCGGTTGAGCGAGGCGACCGCGAGATTTCAAGGTGCTAGCCGACGCCCCAGCGCGAGGACCCGGCGTAAGCACTGGGCGACGCCGATTACGTAAGACTGTCGGCTGCCGCCTCAACCGGTCGCCTCGGCTGGCCATTGTGCGCGTGCAGACATGTTGCATGTACGTGTGCAGGAGCCAGGGCCATTTGCCGCCCGCCCACCCACCCACCCGCCCACCTACAGCGGGGCAGCGACCTAGGCCGTGCCCCCTGTACTTCTTCTACACCGCTGTCCCCGCCCCTAATCCCTTACCGACTGAGACGAAATGATGTCTGAATTATATTTCCATTCGACGAGTAAGAGCCGAGTTCTAGTCGAATAGGCACTCGGATTGTTCGCTGTAACTTTTCACTAATAGCCGTTCTAGCAACACCTACATGAAAATCTTCCATGTCTGGTCCCCTAGATGAAAATCCAGGCTCCGTCACCATGTATAGGTATATAAAAATATTAATAGCCCATATACAAGTGTAAGTAGTGTGCACTTATAGACAGATATTTATTCGCTGTACCTCTAAATTATTTCAATGCATCTAATGTATGTGTAGGCAAATATGCATTACATGTGTAGCTATATAAAGAATAATAATAATAAGACGCACGCTTGTATTGCTTCCAGCGAGAGACCTACATCTGTTTTTAGTCACTTTGCTTGGAACGCGATGCGATGAGAGGGCAATAGCTTGCATCCTTACTTCGCTGGCGGCCACTGCCTGCCAGGAATGCACTCTCGTACGTTGGCACATTTTTTGCGATTTCGCTGAGGTGCAAGGGGGCTACATCAGGGGGATATATATATATATATATATATATCGCCAACGATATATATATATATATATATATATATATATATCCGAGCTCGACGCTCTAAGAGAACTTAATGTCTGTTCAGGCCCTTCACATACGCCACGGGGCTCGAGACCATGACCTCGGCCATCGAATGCATTCACCTTGACCTCGGTCGGGACGAACACCTTAACCACTGGGCCAAACCAGAACTGTAGTAGGCTGGCAAGACCCAGCGCTGCACAGAGACTGTTCATTCTGCTGGTTTGGTCTATCAATTCGTCCGCCTCCCTTCACCGCCGGCGCGCTAGCTCTGCCGGTGACGTCGTCAGCCGGAAGCCCTGAGCGATCTCGCGAATCCGAGCGCTGGGAATCGAGCGTTGCGTACGGATGGGGGTACCTAGGCCCCCTGGGAACCGTTCTGAAGGTGCACGACGAATGACCAAGGGGCGCGTCCGAAGCCCAGACGACATAACACACGTCCATTTTTGTATCTCCGTCAGTAACTCCACAAAGTCATAAAGACCATGTGGGTGTTACGCAGGAGAGTTTTGTATAGCGCACTCACAGCCTAAGCGGCTTTCGGTACGCATTCGGTAGCCAACAGACTTCGTCTCACGCAACAAAGAGAAAGTGGGAAGCATAGCAGAGTCAGGAGAGCAGTTGAGGTAGTGAGTAGCATAGAAGTAGCAGTTCAGGACCGCTGAAAAAGATGTGCCGTAGTCGGCAGTTGGAGAGTAGATGTCGTAGTCCATCACCTTCTTAAGACTGGCCGCCTCTGGAAAAGTCAAGGTCAGGCCCCTCCTGTGACTATTCCTGGACACTGACTGCTGTACTCGCTGCTGCGCAGCAGCGAGTCGCCCCGCGAACGCGCGCCGAAGCGTAAACGCGGCTGTACGCCGTGACACTGAGCTGGACAGCTGGACGCTCGCTCGAGACTCGAGCTCGGCTCCGGAGACTCGAGACTCCGGCTCTGCAAGCTCGCTCCCATTGTAGAACGAAGACGGCGATGATTACGTAGCGCTTCAGTTTATTGTGAGCAGTGCCAAGAACAGAACCATGGGCTTGTTCATACGCGGCCCGTCGGATCGCCCAAAGGTGAGTCAGCGGCGCCCGCGGCGCCCTCCAATATTGGGCCGGAAACCAGTGTGTGCCGGGATCCTCTTCTCCCTGCCCCGCCCAGCCTCGCCATTTTCCAACTCTGGTCACACATTCTTTGGCTCAGCACCTGTCTCCTCTCACTTGCCTCCACTCTCCCCTGCTCTAACCTGCGCTCCTTCACTCTGCTCTCCTCAGCTCTCTTCTCTTCCCCTTGGCTCTCCCGTCCGCTCCTATCTTCTCCTCTCCTCTGCTATCCACACCTCTTTTCTCCTCTCACTTGCCTCCGCTCTTCTCTGCTCTCACCTGCACTCAAATGCGCTTCTCTGTTCTGCTCTCCTCTTCTATTCTTTGCTCTGCTCTCCTCTCTACATCTTTTTTCTCCTCTTCTCTCACTTACTTCCGCTCTCATGTCGAATCGTAATAATAATAATAACATATGTTTGTATAGCGCCTTCAGATAACTTAATCTCCTCAGCACTTTACGCTTCTACGGTCCTCTGCTCTTGCATTAATAATAATATCATTTATGATAATACATTTATTTAGCGCCCTCGGACTTTACTTAACTCAGAGCTTATTCTATTTCTAGGCACTTTACGCCGCCACCCTCCTCTCTTCTCTTCTTTACTCTACTCCTCTGCTCTGCTCTCTTCTGCTCTCTTCTGCTCTCTCTCTCTCTCTCTCTCTCTCTCTCTCTCTCTCTCTCTCTCTCTCTCTCTCTCTTCTGCTCTCTCTCTCTCTCTCTCTCTCTCTCTCTCTCTCTCTCTCTCTCTCTCTCTCTCTCTCTCTCTCTCTCTCTCTCTCTCTCTCTCTCTCTCTCTCTCTCTCTCTCTCTCTCTCTCTCTCTCTCTCTCTCTTCTGCTCTCTCTCTCTCTCTCTCTCTCTCTCTCTCTCTCTCTCTCTCTCTCTCTCTCTCTCTCTCTCTCTCTCTCTCTCTCCCTCTCTCTCTCTCTCTCTCTCTCTCTCTCTCTCTCTCTCTCTCTCTCTCTCTCTCTCTCTCTCTCTCTCTCTCTCTCTCTTCTGCTCTCTTCCTGTTTTTCTTCCCTTTAATTCCTGTGTACAGATCTAGGCGGTCACTAAACTTAGGACGGAATTACTACGTTACCGCTTTAAACATTTAAGTCGTTTTATAGCAGACAGCTGCTACTCTACTGCAGGAGGATCGTGTAGAGGCTAGGCGCAGTGACGTCGCTAGCTGGCGTAGCGCCATGTCACGCTCGTATCGCGGTAGCCCTCGAGTCGGGGGATGCCGTACCGTCGCACGTCGCTGCTGTTCAGTCGACTCAGTTGCCGCGCCAGTGATTGCTGACATTCAACCTTGGGTGGCCGCGAAGAACGGCCGACGGTCCATTCGCGCGAAACAGCGCGTCCGAGCTGAGAGAGCTACAGCGAGCGTACGGAGAAAGTGGCTCGGAGCGTGGACGGAGCTACAGCGAGCGTACGGAGAAAGTGGCGAGGAGCGTGGACGGAGCTACAGCGAGCGTACAGGAGGAGAGGCGCGGAGCGTGGACGGAGCTACAGCGAGCGTACAAGAGGAGAGGCGCGGAGCGTGAACGGAGCTACAGCGAGCGTACAAGAGGAGAGACACGGAACGTGGACGGAGCTAGGTGCAACGCATCCTATGTGCAGGTCCGCCTGCGAAATAGGCAGATACTCAGACGTGGTCAGACGGAACTAGAAAACGGGAGCGAGCCAGAGTCGCTGAGACGCGGCAAAGGGTGGCGACGCGGAAACTTAAAAAATATTAAAATATAAGCTGATTTAACAGCCTCCTGTGCATAGCGGCAGAAGAGCCTTAATAGATATCACCACCGCTTGCGGTTGGTAATTAAAGATCGCCCAAGAGAGTGTACGTGAGAGTGAGAAAAATGGCGAGAGGCTCGTGCAAGTATCAAGATGGAAATAGCCAGAGAGACAGTCGGGAACTGAGACACGTCGACCGAGAGACACAGGTAGCGAGAATGAGAAAGGAAGCGACAGTGAGAAAGACAGGCAGGTGAGGGGGAGGCGGGCGGAGGGAGCAGCAGTCAGTGAGAAAACTGGAGTGGAATGGAAGCAGGGCAAATAGAGAGAGAGAGAGAGAGAGAGAGAGAGAGAGAGAGAGAGAGAGAGAGAGAGAGAGAGAGAGAGAGAGAGAGAGCGAGAGAGAGAGCGAGAGAGAGCGAGAGAACGAGAGAGAGAGCGAGAGAGAGAGAGAGAGAGAGCGAGAGAGAGAACGAGAGAGAGAGAGAGAGAGAGAGAGCGAGAGAGAGAATGAGAGAGAGAGAGAGAGAGCGAGAGAGAGAATGAGAGAGAGAGAATGAGAGAGAGAGAGAGAGAGAGAGAATGAGAGATAAAAGTCACGCGTCTCTCTTCTCCTTTTCTTATTCTTCTTCTCGCGTCTCCCGGTGGCGCGGCGGCGGCGGCGGCGGCGAGTAGTTGTCGTCGGCGAGTGCGGCGGGGACGGGGCTCGCTCTCTGCTAGGAAGAGCGTTTTTTCTCCGAGGATTGGCGGCGGCCGCCGCCGCCGCCGCTTCGGCGAGCCGCTCGCCGAGGCTGCGGCCGTGCGATCGCCATCTGTGCAGCGTCGACAGATGCTCGGTCGAGGTGCTCGACGCTTGCGAGCGTCCACTCGTGGGCACCATCAAAGGGACGCGGGTCATCAAGTGCCTCGCGGCACCAAATAGATTTACTCTTCATTAGAGGCGGGCTTCTCGCAGCCAGCGGAGCCATTACGGAGCAGTCCGAGCGTGGCTGAGTAGGAAAGCTCCCATTAGCGGCGGCGAAGCGGCGGCATCGACTCGCCGTGAGAGGCGGGAAGGACGCGACAGACGCCGCCCCTCTGCACAGACTCTCGCTACCTGAGCCGCTGCCGACACTGATAGCGGCGGGGCGCAGCGGCGGCGGCTGAGGAAGAGGCTGCACGATTAGTCATCGCGACGGCGGCTGCGGCGGCCGAAGGTGCTCAGAAAGCGGCCGCTAGAGGGCCTCGCTGGATTCGAGAGGACGGTATTGAAGCGCCCGGCTCTAGTTTCCAGAAGCGGCTCGCCCAGATAGTCAGGCCGAGAGCGTCGGCAGACGCTCCAGACGGCAGCCGCCGCTCGTCGGCGAGTTGAGCGCCGCCTGAGGTCGGACGGGCACGCGACAGTCCGCAGCTCAACATACACGCCGTCGCCCCATCGGCCGCCAGCGTCGCGGGCCCCTCGATTGCTTTTGAGAGATCTCTGCGTCTGCTTGTGTTGCCACGGGCAGCAGCGTGGCAGGCGGCGCTGCGGCGGAGGCGTCGCAGAGAGTGGCGGCACAGCGGGCGCTCTCTCCTCGGTGTACAACCGGTGGCAGAGTCAGGGGGCAGGCAGGTAGGCATTCGCCTACCCCCCCCCCCCCGTTGCGGCGCTTCGATCCCTGAGCCGCCCCCTGCGCTCCTACGCACTCTGCCGCCACTCTGTCCTCCTGCGCTCCTACGAACCCTCCCCCCTCCCGGCCGTCGCCGATGACGAAATTATGCATAAATTCCAATCAACGAGCGACCACCGCAATAGGCGCAGCAATTCTGAGCAACGATTTCTCATTAGCTGTGGGTCTTGCTTCACCTGTGCGAAAACCTTGCAGGTCTTGCCCCCTCAGTCGAAAATCGTGGCACCGCCTCTCCGAGTGCGACTGTGCACCCCTCGCCAGAGCAGACGAAAGTGGTGGCGCGGCCGCTGAGTGCGACTGGGCAAAAAATGCTACCTGATTTAACGGCCTCTTTTCGTATAACCGCCGAAGAGCCTTAAAGGCTGCCATCGCTGCTTGTAGTGGCAATTAAGGATCGCTCAACGAAGGACTCGAACCCGCGACCTCGGGACCGAGGTTGTGAAAAGCAACCGCCTTACGTAGTGCGTGCCATCCATCACGGCTCACCAGCGCGTGCCTGAGCAGACGCGAGGGGGCGGGGCACACATCGGCCCATCGGGGAGCCGCTGAGGCAGCAGGCTTCTCCCCTCCGACGACGTTCACGGATTAACTCGCCCACTCGTGCTCGCATTTTGCCCGGCCCACCGCGGACCCGAACACCTTCGTTACAACGCCCACCTCTGTCTATTATTACTATTGGGGGTGGTCCAGCGGTTAAAGTGCTCGCCCCGACCAAGGTCTGGCTGAGGTCGCGGGCTCGAGCCCCGAGGCATATGTGGAGCGCCTGAATAGAGATTAAGTTCTCTTAGGGCGCTATACAAATTAATTATATATTATTATTATTACTCTCTTCGTAATGAGAAAAATTGTAATTGGGCTCGCCTAAGCCCGCGCGAGTGAGCTACCGGGCTCGTACAGCAACGAACTGGCAGCAGGCGGCAGCTGGCTGCTGCAGGCGGATAGCACAGCCGCCTGCAGCAGATAGAGGACAGCGACTCACTCACTGCGAGACGAGTAGCAATCGACTGATTCGGCGGCCTCGTTCATAATACGCAGCCGTCGAAAGTCCTTTAACAGATTTCCACCTCGCTCGCAGCGAGCTGACACTTAGCAGCTGCCTGCACGCACAGGACTCGAGCCCAGCCGGCTGGACGATCTTCGTAGCTCGCGTGGCAGCGCGAGCTACTTGCCGCCGAGCCGCGCCCGTCGATCCACACCTCTCTATGCTGGACGCACGCCGACGGCTCGATGTGGCGGTGGCGAGGAGGGGCGGCCTGCCGTGCGCCGGTGCGCCGACGACGAGGGTTCGGGCGCCCTGCAACCAGAGCGGCATGGGGCGAAAGCGCTCTCTCTTGCATTCGCAGGGCATCAGTTCCGCAATAGCCCTTCGGAGGTGGCGGCGACGAGTCGCCGCCATGCTGGCCGGAAGCTTCGAGCGGTGGCCGGAAGCTGCAGCTTTCTAGGCTCGAGCTTCGGTGGCACAACGAACCTCAGCGGCAACGCAGCTTATGGCGGCCTCGCAAGCGCCCGAGTCTGAGTCTGAGCTCTGTCGCTCGCGCCTCCTCGTTCCTCAATTGACGGACGAGCGGAAAAGAGGCGACGGACAGCAGGACTCAAAATTTTGGGCCAATAACGACCGTCCCACGATTCGATGCGAGCCGCCAACGAGCGAGTACTACCACGTTGATAACAGTAACACATTTTCATAGCTCCCTCGGAGAGCGTAATTTCTTTATATAGGCACCGTGCATATTTTGCGAAGGAAGCACGCACGAATGGTTAGTATTAGCATCAGCATCAGCTGAATGACGGCAAGCGTCGAGTTAGAGGTTAGAGGTTAGAGGTTAGAGGCGACAAGCGCAGGGTCAGCGTGCAAATACGGTTAGTGACAGCATGCCTAGTGTCAGCACGCATAAGTACACAAACGAAGGATCACGTAGACCCACTAAATGCTGTGATAAATAGATGGCATTGTTTTAGCTTCTTCTTAAATATCATCCAGTCAGATTATGTTGTAATGCCTATGGGAAGTGGGAGTTCGGGGTTTTGGAAGCATACGCACTAAAGGCACTGTCTCCAAACGATTTGAGGTTCGTACAAGGTTTGGGTAAGGACGAATCGATTCAGAAAAGTGGGCTGTACGGTGATTAGCGCGGTGGGACAGTAGATCTGGTGGCTAGGCTGGAGCCAAAAATGTACGGACCTAATAGTGAGTGCCAGAACCTTGAAGTCGATGTGCTGCTTGACTAGGAGTCAGTGCAGGTCGGCGAGCAGTGGTGAGCTTGTGGCAACTGCAACGCTCACGACAGACAAGCGTAGCTGAGAGTTTTAAACTACCTGCAAGCGCCTGATTGCATAGGCCGGTAGACCAGCAAGCAGTGAGTTACAGAAGTTGAGACGGGATGTCACTATTGCAATGCCGAGCTGGTTTGGTCTAGCGGTTAAGGTGCTCGCCCCGACCAAGGTCTGACCAAGGTCGTGGGCTCGAGCCCCGAGGCATATGTGAAGCGCCTGAATAGAGATTAAGTTCTCTTAAGGCGCTATATAAATGAATTAATTTTTTATGGACCAATTTAGACGTAGTATCCCTGTCTAAGCAAGCCTGAATCTTAGCAATGTTTAGTAGCTGAAAGTAGACCAAATTGACTGTGGAGCTGATGTGGCCGTCTAATAAAAGGTCTCTTTGAAACAGGACACTTGGATTTCATCCTAATTCAGCAAGAGAGATATGGCAGATGTGATTGTGAGCGCTAGGTTTTTCAATTTCCGAAACACACTTGGAGTTCCCATAACTAGTAAGTTGGTTTCATCATCATTCAATTTAAGAAACTGAAGGAGAGCAGTCGGCTAGTGTCATTCTTCGAATATAGCACTACATCGCACAGCTCGAGGTGTTTCGTTCGGTGCTCGCCTCGACAAGGTCTGGCTGAGGTCGTAGGCTCGAGCCCCGAGGCTTATGTGAAGCATTTGAATAGAGATTAAGTTCTCTTAGGGCGCTATACAAATGAATTATACTTTATATATTGCATCGCAAAATTTGGACTTGCTCAGACGAGGGATGATATACCCCAGCCAAGTGGCTGGTCCAGGCATATGTAACATCCAACCTAGACTAGTGCAAGCTCGCTACTTTCACGTCCTCCAGCCTGTTGAATAAGATTTTTGCAGTTGTGCAAAACTCTTACGCTAGGCCTGTCTGTTGTGAAGTCGCAACTGCCACATTTCACCAGTGCTCAGTTGCCCGAACTGGCTCCCCATCAAGCAACGTATCGACTTCGAGGTTTTCCAATGAATTTTACGTTCCTTTACATCCAGCCCCTGCCAACAGCTCTGGAATATTCCCTAATCAGACTTATCAGACCCGGACTGCCCGATGCTCTCGCTCAGCACAGCACAGCACATCCTCTTGTGGGCGCTCATTTTGCAGCCGCGCTCAGCACATGCGCACAGGCTAGCAGCTCCGCTGCCGCTCCACCGCCGCCGCTGCCTACTCTGGCGCTCGCTCGCGAGATCCGTATGTAGTATCCACTTCGGCTTGATGGCGAATACCCGGTGAAGCCGCAGCCTCCTCTAAACGCTCGAACTGAGGATACGGATTGGTTGCAAATTGTAAAGCAAGTTAGTTAGGCTACCGGTCCGTTCAGCACCGCCGGGATCGGGTTCATGTGCTAAGGAGCTGCTGGGGGGGGGGGGGGGGGGGGGTGTAGAGGGCGAAGACCCCGAAGCGGCCGCCGAGTATATGCTTCCGTCCGCTCTAATCCGTTCGCGTCCGCCCCTCCGAACAAGCCCGAGAGCGCCATTTGGCCCACCCTGTAAGTCCGGTTCTGGGTGCCCGTTCTGGCTGGCAACCACACTTCCGTTGAGGAGCAACATCGTGGCCTTTCGACGGCGTCGCCGGGGGGGGAGGAGTGGGCTAGTCGGGCGACTCGGCATCAGCGAGAACCGGCTGGGTGCTTCTCCGGATTGCGATCCGCGATTGCGTGGGCTGGTAGACATGCTAGTAGTGCGTTCCGGGAGTCAAGAACGAATGTCTCAAATGCTTGGACAAACTGGGGTGTAGTATCCCAGTCTAAGCAGGCCCGGATTTTAGCAATTTTAAGGAGCTGAAATTAGGCAGACTTGACTGTGGTGAGCGGAGTGTAGTGGAAGGAGTGACCGGTCACTTTGGAACAGGACACCGTCGTCTATGATGTCGACACCGTCGTGTACGGTGTGATGATATGATACGATCATGTACGTCGTGCAAATACAACAAGAGATGTGTGAAGGCAGGGTCGATCTTGAGCATTAAACTTCTATTTCAAGGACACTTGGCTTGTTCTTAACTAGTAAGTTGGTTCTGTCGTCATTCGATTTGAGAAATTTCTCTCCCCAAGATGTGAGGATGTTACCAATATATGCAACACGCAAGTGAAGAGATTTTGACTCTCTGGAAAGCTGGGAGGAATCAAAGCACAGCTGCGAGTCGTCCATTGAAGTGAGAGCCTAGATTTTTCTTGTCGGTCACAGGTAAGAGAGAGAATTCAAATTGCGAACAGAAGGGCACAACCCAAAGGGCATAAATCCCTTGAGTATCGCATACTTTAGTGGCTTCTCGGATGCTTGCTGGCTGTTGACATTAATGTTCTGAAATCTGCCCTGATATAGGACCTAAAACATTGCAGTGCACAGTGCCAGCGATGCCCAAGCGAGATGAGAGATTCTCGAAAACGACTTTGTGTTCGGTAGTATCAAGCACGCTGCCGAAAGATCCGAAGCAAAACAAGCAGGAAGACTTTACCTAAATCTGTATTCCTGAGAGACAGCCGTCATACACTCGAAGCAATGCTGTCCCTGTGGAGTGAATAGATCTCAAAACAGACTGCCACTACTTTCTAGGCTTGAAGTTTGAACGTAAGAGTTAGCAGGTCTGCTACTATTCGTTCCGGGGTTTTTTATAGGAATGATATAAGGGAGACTGGGCGAAAGTCGCTCAAGCTCTCTAGGTGCAGTTTTCTTTCTCGTGCAGTGGCCTAGAAATAGCCCTTTTGAAAGCTGCAGAGGCGATAACTGAGGTTCAGGACATACGTATTTATTATTGTAGTAATACGCGGCAGCAGCAGCAGATCTGTACATAACAGAAGTAGGAGAGTGAGACTAGGGTCTAGGTCGGTCCTGGGAGGCATCAAACTTCCCTTAATTGTCCGATGCCAAATCCGGCTGGCAGTCTTCTTCGAATCGGAGGTGAACTCTGCAGATAATGTCACAAGTGGCAGACTTGAATGAGGACACTAAAATGGTGCACGGAATTGAGACAGAACAGATCCCACGCGATTGCTAATACCTTATGGGTAGACTCCCTGAATTTGTCTACCTTGCTGAAATAGACGCTAGAGATGAGATCAAATAGATACCCGAGGAATTATCACTGGGAAGTTGCAGGTCAGTGGCAGGTTGTAAACAATTCACCTAGAAGCCATTGTAAAGATAGCTAATTGTCGACTTCAGCACTTTTTAATTGAGCGTCTGTGATTCGACGATGCTTTATACACGTCATACTTTGCCTTTCCGAGGCTATGTTGGCATGATCAACGGTGGTCCTCGCATGTCTGTCAATGGACCATCAGTCCTCAGCTTGTATACCGTCTTAAGCTTGGCTTACTAGATATAAATAGTTGAATTTCTACGGTAAACCACGAGCTGTCTGGGTGGACGCACAGCGTGCTTGGTCAGAGGCTCAAACTCGTCAAGCATGACGGTTAAAGCTATGTGGTAGCATTCTACCAATGATGACAGATCGGAAGGAGGGTTGAGCAGCAGGGAAAAAGGGGAGATTTTCGTGCGCATAGCATCAATTTAAAGAGTCTTGAGCTTTCCCTATTCACAGATAATTCTGTATACGCAGGAGGGAACAAACTGCAGGCTAATTGAAATCCTTATGTGGTCATATGTACAGAATTGGTGATACCAGGAGATGATAGCGTAAAATCGAGGGAGAACACTTGATCGAGTGTGTGACCTGTGCTGTGAATGTACATAAGCCACAAGAGAACATGAATCAGTCATAGCACACAATTCGGAACTTGAGTGTGTCAGCTAAGTTTTCAAGTGAATGTTAAAATTAACCATGGTAAGAACGGCACACAATTCGGAACTTGAGTGTGTCAGCTAAGTTTTCAAGTGACTGTTAAAATTAACCATGGTAAGAACGGGAGGATTTCTTGCACACGTAATCGAAATTAGATCAGAAAAAATCTGAACTAAATGAAGACTTGGTACGTGGGGATGATTTATCACTGACACCATCGGCAATGTTGGAATGACTCAAAACAAAGGATTCAATAGGCTGCTTTGAGGGAACTGCACACTGCTTCAAATTGGATTATTAGAACGCGCGACAATGGCAACTGCGCCACAAGCTGTGAATGATCTCGTAGTATAAAGAGAAGAGGTGAACTGCGATGGCACACTAGGTAAAGTGGTTGCTTTTGACGACCTCCGGGCCGAGGTCGTGGGTTCGAATCCTTCGGTGGGTGATTCCTTATCGCCGCCGAAAGCGGCGGTGATTGCAATAAAGGCTTTTCTGTCTCTATTCAAAAGAGGCTGTTAAATCAGATAGTATCTTGTAAGAAAATATTGTCTGGGTCGGCGTCGGTTCTAGTCTGGAAGTTAGTCGGTTTTATCCAGGTCTCGTTCACAGCAAACAGATCAAGATCGTCAGAGCGTCATCAAGAATCGTGTCTTCTATTATTAGGGATCTTCTGCACATTGAGCGAGCGTTGTAGTGGCACAAACTTTTAAGACTGGCCATCGAGGTTGTAATTGCAGGTGCGATGTTCGAGTTTGTGCATGAGGGAGAGTTCGCTGCGCTGGATGTTACTGTAAATACTGAACAGCGGTCTCCTCCCCCCCCCCCGTGCTTCGTCGCTGCTGAGCAACCCACACAGCTGATTTAATAGTTTAAATTTGTTTAAGAAAGAACGGCAGGTTCTCTGCGCACAAACAAACATTTCCGGAAAAGAGCATCCGCAGCCGCGCTCTCTGTAAGCTCGATGGCTCCAGCCTGCCGGACGCCTGATAGCCGCATGAAAAGGGCTCTCGCGCTTCGAAAAGCAGGAAAATTCAGCCGGTCGGAGGGACTTCGCGGGTTGCAGCTTTAGTTGGTGCAGCTTCAACCAGACTAGGGAGAGGGCTTTCACTCCAAGCCATCCCTGCATCCTTGAGAATATACAGGTGCTTATACAGTTATATATATATATATATATATATATATATATATATATATATATATATATATATATATATATATATATATATATATATATATATATATATATATATATATATATATATATATATATATATATATATATATATATATATATATATATATATATATATATATATGAGCCCGACGGCGGTATCCCGGGTTACCGAATTTCCGCAAGTAGAATCGCAATTAATTATTTATTTTGCGGATAGCTGCTCTAAAAAATATAGCGTTTCAAAGTCAAAAACGCCGTTGACCTGATTCAGGAGCAGCACCTTCAGAATCATGCCGAAGCAATCTGAAGAACTATGTGCGAAATAGCTCAAGAAAAGAATGCACGCTACGGTTGGCTTTAGTGACGATATAAAAGATGTTAGCAATGATGTTCTGAACAACGCAATGGAACTGGTGTGCAAGTTCTTGGAAACATTTCTCGGGAGTTTCATTACCACCCACTGGTCTGTAAAGATTATGCAGGAGGTCCGGAATCGCCGCACCAGTGCTTGCCTGGATAGTATCGCTGATAGTGAGGACGAAGATCCTGACAATATTGGTAAGCCGTTGGCGGCGGCATCCGATATGGCACAGACTCGTGGCAGAAAAAAGAGCATCAGCGCAGAAGGCTAATCCGGGCGTGCAGATACGCTCTGTGGGGCACCCAAAGAAGGCACCAGCGGGTTGTCCCAAATCAGCCATCAATCTTGAGCTATTTCTCAAAAAATAATAGGCTGTTTTCGTGATCGAGCCCTGGATCCTTGCCTTGGATCTGGTCAGCCGTTGCGCAACAAAAATCATCGATTTCGAAATCGTTGTCTTTCTGCTGACGAATAGAACCCGACGAGCCCGACATTTTTAGCCTACTTGCATATAATTTGGACCAATGTTCAGGTAGCTATCGCAGTCCGAGCGTACCCGGGTTACTACCATGGTAACCCGGGTTACCGCAATCGGGCTCATATATATATATGTGTATGTGTGTGTGTGTGTGTGTGTGTGTGTGTGCGTGTGTGTGTGTTCGTGTGTGCGTGCGTGCGTGTGTGTGTGTGTGTGTGTGTGTGTGTGTGTGTGGGGGGGGGTGTGTGTGTGTGTGCGTGTGTGTGTGTTCGTGTGTGCGTGCGTGCGTGTGTGTGTGTGGGGGGGTGTGTGTGTGTGTGTGTGGGTGTGTGGGTGTGTGTATGTGTGTGAATTTTAACAATATTAGAGCCCTCTGGAGAAACAAACTTGCGACAGACTGAGCCAATCAGTGAACAGCTCGCTCTGATTGACTTGGTTTCACCACACCCACTTTTTTTGGAAAAAACGTTTTGGCCCACACACAATTATCGGTCAACCGGCTGCACCAGGCATTGAAGGATCAACATTTTAATGAATAGATTTGAAAAACCACGATATAGTAAAGGCGCGAAAGTCGAATCGCGCGGTGGTGAGGGGTGACTCTCTCTCTCTCTCTCTCTCTCTCTCTCTCTCTCTCTCTCTCTATATATATATATATATATATATATATATATATATATATATATATATATATATATATATATATATATATATATATATATATATATATGCACACATGTATATATGTACATATGCACGCATTATATATATATATATATATATAATGCGTGCATATGCATATGCACATATATATATATATATATATATGTGCGTGTGTGTGTGTGTGTGTGTGTGTGTGTGTGTGTGTGTGTGTGTGTGTGTGTGCATACTTATTTATATATGTATTTATTCATTCTTTTTATTTTTAGCAGTTCCTGCAAAATTTTTATGTAGAAGGCAAGACCCGCAAGATTTTCATGTAGATAGCAAGACCTACAACTAATGAAAAATTATAGCGCAAAATCTTAGTGCTTATTTGACACGAACTTGGTGGTTGCTCATCAAGTGGAATTTTGACATAATTTCCTCGTCAGTGACTGTCGGAGGGGGAGGCCCATATGAATAGGGGGTCGCTGCCCCGCTGTATAGAGGGTGTGCAAATGCCGCCTCTCTCATGGCTAGGCCTCCATTTGCAGTGCTGGCCCAAAATGCACACCCTGGGAATCAAGATGTAACCTCAAATATCTCAGCATTTTATTGACTGCTGGTTTAACAAAACTCAGTACAACACAGGATTCGCGTGAGTTAGCAGTACTCATAACAAATTGAGCATGTTGTCACCTTGGTTTACTCAGCATAAAATACACAAACTTGCTTGCTTGACAGTTTCAAGTGCAAGTGGCTTCGAGAAGACCCCTGGGTCTTAGCCTAGGAGTTAAAAGTGCTCGCTCTTCCCTTGACCTGGTGGCGAGGTTGAGGTCGTTGGTTCGAGTCCTGCGTGGCAGGGTTCGATTCCTGTGACGAGCGATCTTTAATTGCCCACTGCAAGGCGGTGGCGATAGCCGCTAAGGCTCATCTGCTGCCATACAAATGAGGCTGTCAAATTCTTTTTAAAGTTGCTGTTTTCGGACAGTTTTTCCATCACTATCAATCAGGACGCGGCAAAGTACGGGGTATGCGGATTGGATAAAACTGGCCCCCTAGAAGAAAATCCGTCTCGACGACTACTCCGTGCGCTTCTTCAGAAATGGTCATGGTTAGAGATATCCGGTTTTGACCAGTCTAAGTTCGAGGCTATTCAATAAATCGATGCTGAAATTGAAGCGACAAACTAGCAAACTACGTTTCCTGACGTAGGGAGAGCTTTAGAACGAAAGGAAGCTGAGAACGAAAGTCTTGGCAGAAATTGCCTGAAATGCCAAAAGACTCGTGAACGGCTGGTAGTAAACCGGTTCCATTGAGAATATGAAAAGGTAATTCAATTCATTACAAGCATTCGGCCAACTGGGAGAGTTAATATCTGGGAAATTATTAAAAAGTACTCTTTAATTTCCTACTTGTCAAAAATGCTGCTAAGTCAGGTTTTACTTTGTACTGCACCAGCGATCTCTTGCAGAGTCTTCGAGCCTTCGTCGGGCCTTTGCTCGTGTACATATACTCTAAATAGTAAGCTACAAGCCTTTCATGAATGCTGAGATTAATGCCCGACGCAGTTGTTGAGATACATTGTTGATGAGGGAAGTACTCGGTGCATCTAGTAAATATAACTTCCCAGTGCTCATAGGGAGCTACAAAATAATATCCTTTGACGATGAAACTAAGCGATAGGCCAAAAGTTACTTCAGTCACTGCAAAAACATGTTCATTTCCGCAGGGTTTTGCCCTTATAAGCAAACAAAGGTGGTAGCATGCACCATTTGTAGCAAATATTGCTAACTCCTGTAAATTCTGTGTTCTAGCAAATCAATTATGGCCTGCAGTCCATAAAACGCTACAATAATATAGGCTTTAACTTCATACCCAAAGTGTGTTTATTTTTCAGCTCAGTACTGAATGTATTGTATATATAAAGTGTAGGTCATTATGTATTTGTAAATATTCAGAGGTGATGGCCCTTAACTGTATCTTACGTAGTTAATGTGCATTGTGCTATATATGCTATATACAGACATATATGTTAAAATATTAGAATAAATTATGCTACCTTAGCCTGTTGGGGGGTGGCTACCTACGACTCTCGGTTAAGGAACGGGGACCACACGGCTTCCGACCCGGAAATGGCGTCCCAGACGCACAGCCGCTGTAGTGCTGTCCCTACCGAGCATTCATAGCCGAGGTCAGCCAGGCAGGCTTCATTGTCGGGCTGCCAGCTACCCAGGGTCAGCCGATCAGGAAGAGCCTCACAGCTGCGGTATATACAGGCATGCTAAACCTGCATATACGTATACATATACATATACATATATATATATATATATATATATATGAATCTATATATGAATCTATAAATGTATATATTTGTGTATCTATAGGTTTATAGGTTCATATATTTATATATTTGTGGGTTAATACATATTTATAGATTTATAGGTTCATACGTTTATAAGTCTATTTATTTACTGTACAGGGTTTGGACCCTTATATTTTAAATATTTAAACAAATTGCTTTAATTGTATTATCTCAGCCGGAGGAGCCCTGCCCTGCCGGGGGGGGGGGGTAGGGGGCTACCCTCGCCTCCTGGTTCAGGAGCAGGGACCGCACGGCTACCGACTTTTACGTGCACACTTTCATCAATCTAAGCAAATGCCTTCATATTTTGATAAAATCCATATCGGTATATATACGTAAGGTGTGTGTGTGTGTGTGTGTGTGTGTGTGTGTGTGTGTGTGTAAACATATATTTTATGTAAACCTGTGCATACTTGGTATTAAACTAGGTCCTCCAAGTAAGACTGCGCGTGTTGAGCAGGCGATGTAGAGTGATTGTGGGTCATTTTGCCCCAGCAATCATGGTGACCACTGGGATTGGTGGAAATCAATATTGGGCTATCGCCGAATTGTGTCCGCCTTAAGAGAGGTCGGTATTGAGCAAGTCGTGAGATCAGCCATCCGTGAATGCCTGAAATCTGTGTAGCATTAGTAAGCTTAGCCATGTAGGACTATATAAGCATGTATAAGCATTAACTCTGCTCGAGCACACATCTGCCGCTTGTACAGCCGTGCTTGAGCGGCCGATATTCGGTTGAAGGAGGGTCTGGCATTCAGCCACTGCTGCTGCTGCTGCTGCTGCTGCTGCACCGGCAGCCTGCTCGTCCTGGCATTCCAGATTGGCATGCCGCCGGCACGACCTTGACCAGGAAGGGCAGCAGCAGCAGCACTCAGCTTCTCCGGCAGGCGACGTGTCATGCAAAGCCACAGGTGGCTAATAATCGAAACGGTCGTCGGCGATGAAATTAGTGGCAGCATGACAGGACAGCTAGCGGGCAGTGCAGCAGCGAGCCAGCGATGCCGCTGCTGGAGGCATCGCTGGCTCGTGCTCGTGTCGAGTCGAGTCGAGGTGCCGAGTACAGTGGCAGCAGCATCCCAGCCGCTTCCGCTACCGTCGCCTGCTTCTACCTTCAGGCGCACATTTCCTGTGGCCTCCGTCGGAGCAAAGGGGGCTTACTAAACCTAAGCTGGTTCACTCCGGTGCACAGTTGTTGAGTGGGCACTGCATGTCAAAACTGGAATTGCCTCTGGACAGTATGCGAAATCGAGCATCAGGCGGCTGTCTTTTTGGAATCGGACGCCAGCAGCTGCCAGAAGTTAGCCTCCGGTGTGAACGGCTGCACCTGGCGGCAGGCTAACAAAGGACGCTGCAGAAATGCTCGAATGAGGAATTCTTAGGAATTGCATCGTGAACACCTTGCCGCTGCTCGCTATACCACCGTCCCACTCGGCGACAGCTTAGTGGCAAGCAATCATACCGGCCTCGAGAAACTTGTGCTATGCGACCTCAAGGCCGTGCTACGAAGCATGCATTTTGAATTGGAAAATGGAGGACAGGTCGATGAAATGGTATTTAGCCCGGAGCAGGCGGAAGCGGCCGCTCGAAGTGCCGTCGGTCGCGCGATGCAGGCTGGCCCTAGAGCAGCGGCAGCGCCGACATTGGCTCGTTCTCGGCCTACTTTGGCTGCGCTGCAGTCGCGATCTTTCTTCTCTAAGAGAAACTCCGCCAACGAATGGGAAGGTGCAAACCACATTCGAAGGGCGCCCGCCTAGATAGCGACTCCGGTAAAAAAGACTCGTGCTCGAGGTGACTCGCTGTGAGGATCGCAGGAGGACGCGAGAGTCGGTGCTCGACAGTTCATGCTCGGCCATCGGCGACTGCTCCCTGCTTGCAGGTCGCTTATCAGGCACGCACAGATAGCACAAGCGAGCCACGGAGCAGGACAAAGTCTGCTAGGGCAATGAAGCCGAAGGCCGGAAGCAAAGCCCAAGGCGTTGGACAGAGAACGATGCAGACAGAGAGACTGCCGCGCTGGCACGAAGACAGATAAGTGCAAAGAGACGGCGGAGCAAAGAGAGCGGGCGGAGAAGAAAAAAGAAAAGAGAGAAAAAGTGAAAAAGAGAGCGACGGGCGGAGGATGCAAATGCGAGCCTACGCAGGCACCGAGGAGGCACCGACAGCTCGGACAGATGGAGGCCCAAAAGACGCAGAACCAGTTTAGTTCCAGGCTTGGGAAAGCAGAGCAAGGATCGCCAGCAGAAAGAAGATGGCCTCCCCCTCCCCTCCCCCGTGCCAAACGTTTGGCATAAAGTGCTTCGTCCCGACAGAGTGGTGGCGCCGGCAGCTCTTCAGCTCTCAAGAAATACAGATTCCCCTTAACGCCCGGGCAACGGACTGCAGTTCACCACTCCAGGCGAGGCGAGGGCAACACAACCCATGTGCTGCTGCTGCTGCTGTGAATGCTGCCTCTAACATGCTAAAACTGAACCCATTACTGCATGGGCACTGCTGAGCAGCAGCAGCAGCAGGAGAGTGCCCAAATAATAAAGCGGCTAACGGCGGGTGTCTACCACTTGCTAGAGCTTGGAGAAACGGTAGAAAGGCCCAATGGCAGCTCCAAAGCAATCCCAAAAGCCAGCACCTGTTTCCGGCTTAATTCATAGGCTACAGAGGTAATCTGCACGTCGGACATTCTTCAGAGATGAGGTTCGTAGAAGGAAATTTGCTTTCAGACACTAACTGACTGGCCTGTACCCTTTACAGATGCAACTAGGCCCGGCTCCTTGTACCGAGTACCAGGGCAGAGTGCCAGAGCAGTGGCCAGGACCTAGATCGTTCTAAAATGGCTAGCCATGTTAGCACCACCAGCTGTGGTGGCAGCGTGATTTCAATTTAAGTAAAACAGAGCAAGAGTACACCACACAGCTGCCGTCGGCTGGTAGGAGCAGGAGCACCACGGGGAAGCCAAGCGCATTGCGAGACTGTGGAGTAGAATGCTGTGACGCCGATGGAGGAAAGCAGAGCGCTCTGTGAGCCCGGCCGGGAAGCCAACTCCTCCACCAAGTGCTACCAGTGCTGGCCTCTCCCCTCCCATCTACCCAATGAATGGCTTGCTGCTGCTGCTTCTGCTGCTGCTGCTACTTCTGCTGCTGCATCTGCTGCTGCTGCTGCTTCTGCTTCTGCTGCTGCTGCTGCTGCTGCTTCTGCTGTTGCTGCTGCTGCTGCATCTGCTGCTGCATCTGCTGCTGCATCTGCTGCTGCTGCTGCTTCTGCTGCTGCTGCTGCCCCCCCCCCCCCCCAGGGTCAGCATCGTACTGTCAGTTCTTCTGAATCGAATCGTTTGCCTACGCTTCATGTGAATCTCAAATCCTTTAGAGACCCTGACTTTAGTTCGTCTAGTCCCGAAGCCTGGAAATCACTTCCGGATGGCATCGCGGCATCTCCTGACTTAAAGATATTAAAAAAAAAGCTAAAAGTGAATTTTGTACCGCAGCATTTAGTTGGTCTCTTTTGATTCGACCTTCGCGTGGTCAGGCGTGCTGACACTGTGCATGCTGCCACTAACCAGATTTTCATGCTCTCTGGGGGCTTATATAAAAGGTATTATTATTATTAGTATAATTAGTATTATTATTATCGCTCGTCTCGCTGACTAGTCCGAGCGCTGGATGGCATGAGAAAATGGCGATTTGCATGTCCGACTAAACTTCTTGCAGCTTTACCTCTTACAGCGAGAAAAAGTCAGGCATGCGACCAGAGCCAAGCCGTACAAGATCAGCAGCCCTTGCAGAACAAAGGACCCGGGAGGCATGCACATGGCCGCAGGGCAGATACTCTGGCAGAAGCCGGGATAAAGCATGGTAGGGGTGGCCAGACCTTGACATTTCCAGATCCAATATATATAGCCACCATCCATATCAATCATATGGCCGTGAAAGATGTGCGTCGAGCAGGAAGCCACCCAGCACGCCCTTCCAAACGGTCGAAGAGGGGGCCAGGACTCGCTGGAATTTTTTGCAATCACATTCGAGGACACGGTCGTGCCCAACTACTGCAAGTCCAATATCAAAGTGGCAGTTCTATCTAGGGGGCTCTGAGAACCGAAACGGCAGACCCGAGTGATTGTGACTCGTCCTACACTCCTTGGCAATCGTTTGCGTGCTAAACATCTACTGCAATTTTACTGCAACATGGGGTGACTTTCAATTAGGGACTGCAAAAAATTGAGATATGATTTTGGTCTATTATAAAAAGAATCCCCTTGACTTGGCTACCACCCACGATTCTTGCAGCCCCCCCCCCACTCAGCCGATTGGAATCCAGCTACTGCAACAACAGGGCTGCCTGCTTGCACATTGCAATGGGAAATCCTTATGTCAGCAACACTCAAGTCACTCTGGCCGGCTCGCCGGCCGGCCGGCCAACGTGGAAGCAGTAATTGTAGTTTTAGCAAGGAGTGCCCCTCTCAACATATGCCACCTTGTCAGCATGGTAGGGATTCACCATTCAGCTATCGAACATTTGGGCTCCAGCTCAAATCAGTGCCGATCACTCCTCGATCCCGTGTCTAAGCATTGACGGCTCATACAGAGCTTACTTTGCCCGGCCAGCTTCCTTTGTTCTGCATTACTTAGTGCTCTGCATCGCCCTCCCTCCTGCACACTATGCCGTCAGAGGGAGCATGTGGCACGATGCATTATTAAGTCCACCAATCAGGCAAGACAGTAATCATCATTCCTTATCATTCCTCAGCATTCCTTCCTCAGCTACCATCACTGCAGTAGTTACATGACTATAGGTGAAGGATTCTACTTACCTAACAATTATGACTTGATGATAATAATAATAATAAAACACTTGATAAAGCGCCCTCAGAGAACTCAATCTCTTCCTAGGTGCTTTACATTTGCTGCAGAGGGAAACACGATTGAATCGTTAGTAGCATCATGCTTGATAAACAACATGAACAACGTGGTTAGGGGTGACATGTACAGGGTCAGCATGCAAGTGCGATTAGTGGCAGCATGTACAGTGTCAGCATGCATAAGCACATCAAAGACGAATCACAGGGACCCACTGAATGCTGTCCTAAATAGGTGTGTTTTTAAGTTTTTTTAAATGCGGTCAGGTCAGGGGATGTTGTGACGCAAGTCGGGAGAGAGTTCCAGGCTTTGGGAGCATACGAACTAAATGCACGGTCTCCAAAGGATTTGAGGTTTGATTTGAGGTAGTGGTAAGCTGTTGGATTCCGAAAAGCCGGTGGTACGATGCTTGGCTTGGTGGGGAAGTAGATCTGAGAGATAGGCTGGAGCCAAAGAATGAAGTGACCTAAAAGTGACCGACAAAACTTATAAGTCGATCCGTTGCTTGACTGGTAGCCAGTGCCGGTCGGCGAGAAGTGGACTCGTGAGGTACATTAATTATAACCGTTAAAATTAGCTCCCAGCAGGCTTAAATATCAGCAGGAAAATGCTGCATGACAGAAGAGAACATAGGGAAGAAATGCAATCCTTGAGCAAATTTTGTGACCGCACAAGACTAAGATAGTAAGATGACTAAACGTGAAAAGGAAAATCTCCTGGTGTCAACTGCCAGCTTCTGTTGGGTTTGCAGTGCGACGTTAGCACCGGTGCCGTTAATCGGCAGTGGTTTTTATTAATTTTTTATTCATTATTATTATTTTATTTAAATAACTACTTTATTAGTTTAATAATTAACTAGTCGAGTTGGATCGTGAGTGCAGTGAGTTAGACAGGATGAGTGGCAAGAGACTGTCACAAGTCGTTGACAACGTTGTCAACTTGCTGTCCTTACCGCTCTACATTAATCAGGCGGCAATGGCAAAATAGAACTTTTTTTTAAACGGCAGTACACACAGCAGCTCCGACCGTTGGCTGGGTGAGGGCATGCTGGCAGTCGCCTTGGAGACAGACACGTGACATCCTTGCCGCAGGCTCGCCTGCCGACGACTTGCTGCCCCGAGTCGATCGGCAAGCCATTGAGCTGCATCTATCTGGACATCGACATTCTACGCTTCTGCAACATCACACGTTGTGCACCTGCACACGCCTCCCCAGTAGAAGAGGAGCGGGCCACCGTGCTGCTTTGCGGCAGGCCTGCCAGCCAAGCAGCGGTAACTAGCAGGCAGCAGTGGCTGAGCAGCAGCGGGGAGACTACTTCGGGCAGCACATCGAGCCCTGTGCACCGAGTGACTCCTCCTCAGACGGATGGACGGACAGAGCTATCTGTCTTAGTGCCGGCGTGGCTTGCCAGCCACTCGACTTGCAGGAGCAGCAGACGAGCCAGCAGCAAGGGACCGAGAGCTGCAGACCAAGGATCAGATACCGAGCGATGCGACTAAGGGCTGCATGCCTAAAAATAGTCCGTGAGTCTGCCTGTGCAGTCTCTTGAACGAGGCAGCCGGTGCAAAATTAGCATGTGGCCACTTGATCGCCCAAAGGCAGCAGCGCTGAATCCAGAGCCCAGCAGAAGAAGCAGCAAACCCAGTTTGTCCACCAGCCGAGCCAAGCGCTCGGCCGACCGCCTGATAACCGGTGTCAAAGGGCATAGGCAGACAGGGCAGGGCGAATGCACAGCAGCCGACTTCGGGCAGCTGATGAGCAAACACGAATCTTTACCAGTACAGAGCTGCTTTAAAGCAGCCTCCTACCCTTCCCCCTCCCGTTCAGGAATTCAAAGAGCAACTTTACCCGAGTCTGGTTTGCCAAAGTGCCCGAGGGTGCCATAGACCAACTCGCGACAACCGAGCCGCTGAGTTGGCTAAGGACAGCTTTGGGCCCCCTTAAATAATCTCAGCGTGAGCTCTCCTGTCCAGGCTCACGAGGCTCCATGAACAGCTACATTTGCTGATCTTGAGTGCTTTGCTTTGCTTTCCTTCGAGTTGTTTGCAATGCTAAGGCCACTGACTGGACCACTGTTGTGGCGCATCGATGAGAAAAGAAAAAGGTGGCCGATTAAGCAATAAAGTTTCGTATAAGGGGTAGAAGAGCCTTAACGGCCATCATCTCTGCATGCAGTTGGCAACTCAGGATCGTGGCCCATGTCTGGCATCGAACCCACGACCTGGCTGACGAAGTGTGAGCAGCAGCAGTACCGGAGCTCAGGCTGAGCACTAGAAGAACACGGCTCTCAGCAGCAGCAGCAGCAGGCTTTTCAGAATAAATCGAGCGATGACGCAAATGGCACACTCACTGATGACTCACGTGGAGACCGAATAACTGCACCTCACAAAGGACCCTACTGTGTAGAAAAATATGCACCATTTGTTCCTCCTCCTGAAGAGAACCTCTCACCCGAAGAGCATTAAGCTGCATGAAACAGACAGCCTCATGTGTAAAGCTGCTCTGCAGGCAACCAGGAGAGTGGCACACTCCTCCTCCTCCTCCTCCTCCTCCTCCTCCTCCTCCTCCTCCTCCTCCTCCTCCTCCTCCACCTCCTCCTCATCCTCCTACTTCGAGGGAGAGAGAGAGAAAGAGAGCGATTGAACTTCTGCTACTTCTTGAAAGCCGGTAGCACTGACTTGACCATTGGATGCAGTCTCACAGCTGCCATCCTGTACGTACAGATCCTTGAGCTCTCATCTCTCTCTCTCTCTCTCTCTCTCTCTCTCTCTCTCTCTCTCTCTCTCTCTCTCTCTCTCTCTCTCTCTCTCTCTCTCTCTCTCTCCCTCTCTCTCTCTAACTCACACACGAGAGCCTGCACGAGTACACACACACACAAACACACACGCACAAACACACACACACACACACACACACACACACACACACATGGCAGGGCTATTTCTCAATACCTCGGTAATGGTGGTTTCCTGAGAATTCCAGGCATTATACATTCACTATAAAAGGGTAACTCTGGTTCCTTAGAATTCGTGTTTGCTGCCTCGTGTATACACATGCAGGTTTGCATGTGCACATGTGCAGGTGTACAAGCTTCTTGGTATACCCATAGAAAGTAGTGCCCGTTCTCCGGCAAGCGGACCCAGGCGCATTGCATCCACACAAAGTCCGGCTGCATGTTCAAAGAAATCTACGTGGCACTCAATTTGTCTGCTCATACGGGCATTACGAGAGAGAGAGAGAGAGAGAGAGAGAGAGAGAGAGAGAGAGAGAGAGAGAGAGAGAGAGAGAGAGAGAGAGAGAGAGGGAGAAAGAGAGAGCCTCCGCTGGGCCTGCTAAGTCTTCAGGCCCTTTTCACTCAGCCTAACCAGTATGCTTCTTACTGATCATAGCTATCTGTCTACGATAATTGTATCCTCGTATTTTTTGCTAGTACACTGTACATCACAGAAAGAGCTGCCATTAGTCGCGGCCGAATCGTCGGCTGTCCTTTGTTCGCCTCTGCCGACCCGACACAGCCGCCACCGTGTACTCGTGACAAATGGCTAGGGCCAGGCTGGATTGAGCCATCAAATTTCGCGGGGCGGACAGAGCTCTAAGGGAGCCGGTGTGTCAAAAAAGTCTGAGCCCTTAATCCCCGCCCCCTCCCGGTGCAAATGCATAGTCAAGAGAGCAGTTTTGGGCAGCTCCGGCTAGTGGGACTCGGCCGCAAATTACCTCTGCCCATCTGTAGTGCTGCAGCTGCAGCCCCTGCTCCTAAGGCACTGCCTAGCTGGCTTAGGCAGGACCAAGCACCGGCTTACATCACAGGTCGGCTTGCACGAACCTGGATTGGCCCTGGAAGCCGAAGCAGGCAAATAGGGACTGCCGGCGACCGGTTGCTAGCCCCGAGCAACTTCCCTCACCCACTCCCCCACTCTGCCGCCCGTAGGTGAGCTAGCGGCTAGGAACACACGGGACACTGCCCGGGAATAGGCTTCCGGTAGCTTCGCTTCTGTCACGGCCACGGCGGCGGCGCATACTGCATTCGGCTGCTAGGTCAGTCATTAAATCCAAGAAAATCGGTCACGTGTGTCACTTTGCTAAAGAAGCTCGCGTGGTGGCTTCTGGCGGATCAGCCAGCCAATGCAAACCGGATGTCATGCAGGAAGGCGTAAGCTGTCTGGGTTTCAGTAGCCGCCGTCCAGTGGCAGGAATGAGCCTCTCGTAATGCTGCATGTCGCCGTGCAGCCACGCGTCGTCGACTTCCGCTCAGCAGCAGCAGCAGCGCGCGAGGCAAACTGCTGCTGGAGCCCATTGACCGCATGGAAGGGCGACCCGTGCCTGCTGCAGTCATGCAAGGGACTTGTCTACGGTGAGCCGTGATGGCACACTAGCTAAGGCGGTTGCTTTCACGACCTCGGTCCCGAGGTACTTGGTTCGATTCCTGCTGTGGGCGATTCTGTATCACCACTTCAAGCGGTGGTGATAGCCGTAAAGGCTCTTCTGCTGCTGTACAAAAAGAGGCTGTTTAAGCAGCTAGGATTTATTTGTTTATGTGGCAGATCATGTGCGCTCGTGGCATTCGAACTGACTTCGATGTGGGGCAAAGGGTAAATGTAAACTCGAAAGCACCTTGACTGGCTTGGTGTTCAAATCGCGTTCAAACTGCTCAGCCATCGAGCAAGCAGCATGCAGTTGCTGAAACGCTAGAAGCCAACACCTTGGAATGGAAGGCAATCCTTTGCTCATGTCGTCTTGCTGTAGCGTTTGCTGTAGAGTAACGCCTAAAGGTCTGCAGCAAATCGCACTGCCGCCGACCCCAAGGAATGCGGCTGTGGCTGCAGCCGGAAGCTCGTGCGTGCATCTACCCATATATGCACATATGCACGAATATATATATATAGGGGGATGCATGTATGGGTGTCCGTGCTTGCCTCGATGACAGTATTGCTGTGCATGAACCGGTAGGAATGTGGCCACCATTCTAATCGGGGGGGGGGGGGGGCTTGGAACAGCCAGCTGAAACTGTCCCTAGTCAAAGAGGATACCTGTAGCACGACCATTGTCAGACAATTTCAAAGGTGTCAGTCTAAACGTCTTTCTAGAGCGGACTCGAGCGCAGAGCCCAGGCACTCGTGTGCTAAAACCGTGCCAGTCTGTTTTACCGAATTGAGCGGATCCGGAAGCTAATTACCTCGACCGTTTCTCTCCTATTCTTACTCGGCCACTTTGCACCGCTCCTAAGGCCAGCAAAGCAGCCATGCACTGCTGTTTGCTCAGCAGCGCTGGGCCGGCACAGTGGGGGTGTGAAACCTGGTCTGCTGCTGCAGTGGGGTGGCTGCATTTCCCAGCTGCCTCGGCTGCCGGGTGAAAGAGGGTGAACTAGATGAGATGGATGAGTAGATGAGTATGGGAGAGGAGAGGAGAGAAGCAGCAAGAGCAGGGCAGAGCGAGATGAAGGAAAAGAAAGGCGACTGGATGAGAATGAGAAGATGATGGTTAAGGAGCACATGAGAGAGTGTGGCATTGAGCAGGAGGAAGGAGGAGAAAGAGACAGCAGCACTTGACCAGCGCTGACCGGTGCAGTCCACTCCGAAGTGGCCCAGTCGAGTCACCTCTTATGTTGCCGGCTCCCCGCAGGGCTCCTCCATAGCTGGCACATGCTTTGCATTCTTCCGTAATTAGAGTTGCCTCAGTTTCTCTGCTGCGGCATCCGATATGAAGTGCCTCTTACTCGTACCTCCTCTTCGTGCCAGCTTCTGCCAGGCTGCCTGCGAGACTGCAAGCTCTCATCGGCCTCGTCGGCCGAAATCCGCGCGAAAAGCAAAGTAAAGCAAGAGAGTCCGAGCCCGGCAGTGCTGGCCGCACGTGGGAGTAGCCTGTCTGCCCCGCACGCCCCGCACGCCCCGCCAGCCTCTGCACTAGGGACGTGGCAGCTGAGAAAACTCCTCGCTGCTGCTGTCAAAGCGAGAACTGGCAGCCAGTGCCTTAGCACGTTGGAGCAGCTTGAGCCCGTTGAGGCTAAGCAGTAGTAGCAGCAGCATGCTTGATGCTTGTCTGCTAGCATAGCGGCAGCCGTGTCGGTTCGACGAGCCTCGGCTTCGTCGTTGGCGGCAAACTGCCAAGAAATACAGTGAAGAGCAGCTGATTCAGCGTAATTCTCGCGTACACAGCGACTGCATGCAAGGCCACGGCCACGACTTTCATCCTGCTTGCAGCTGCATTGTGAAGACTGGCTACGAGCTACAGCTAGCATCGTGAGCTGCACAGTGCTACAATGTCCTGCTAGCGTCGCTAGATAGCGGATAGCCAGGTCTGATCAGAAGGAACTTTGAGCAGAAGGATGGTCGATATGCAGCCTAGAGCAACTGCAGGGACAACGACAAAGAAAGGAAGGAGAAATGAGAGCCAATGCTATTCCCATACATTTCAGGCAGAAGAAGTCGTCAGAGACGTAGGTGGCCTGGGAACCATAACGGTGTCGAGGGTGCTTCGTGGTTGTGCATGCTCAGAAGCCGGACTGCTGCCTGGTGACGTCATACTGGCGGTGAGTAGGTCTTCCTGTTATCGCAGCAGCAGCAGCAGCAGCGCATTTTTAAGCTCCTTGTTTCTTCACGATTGATCAGGCTCTGCCGGTTTTGTAACGGCCGATCGGTAATCGCTTGTCAATGATACCCTCACTGGCCGGCCGTCTGCTGAATGCATGCTGTGCTTGCACCCTCGGCTTGTCGGCATACCTGTTCACCAACAGCCAGCCAGCGCACGCACCGCAGCACCAGGCCTGCGCAGGTGAGCACCACAGCAGACTGGCAAGCTCTGCAATGCAGCTCTACAGGAGATCAGCCTCTCCCTATCTCCCTCCCTCCCTCCCTCCCTTCCCCCACCCCCACCCGACGAAGTGCTTCCGGTCGTGTGGCTTCAGGTCAGACAAGCTGTTCCTCGCTCTGGTCCTGCGCCGTGCATGAATGAGCATGCAGTATTTGAGCCTGATAGTGAGGCTCCCGTGCCCTCCTCTCCTTTGGAGGCGTCCTGAGAAGCTGCTGCTGCTGCTGCTGCTGCTTCATCGGCTTTGATGCTGCTGCAGCGGCAGCAGCATCAAAGCCGATGAAGGCTTTCTCGCGAAAGTTCTTCCCCAGCAGAGGGCACTCGTCCGGCATCCAGCTTGTCGACCGCTGGCAGGCTAGAAGGGGAGACAGGGGAGAGCTACCTGTCTCCACTTCCGTGAGCCTTCCTGGCATCAGCAAAAGCCGGCATTGCCTGCTGCCTGCTGCCTGCTGCCAGCTGCCTGCTGCCAGCTGCCTGCTGCCTGCTGCCTGCTGCCTGCTGCCTGCTGCCTGCTGCCTGCTGCCTGCTGCCTGCTGCCTGCTGCCTGCTGCCTGCTGCCTGCTGCCTGCTGCCTGCTGCCTGCTGCCTGCTGCCTGCTGCCTGCTGCCTGCTGCCTGCTGCCTGCTGCCTGCTGCCTGCTGCTGCTGCCTGCTGCCTGCTGCCTGCTGCCTGCTGCCTGCTGCCTGCTGCCTGCTGCTGCCTGCTGCCTGCTGCCTGCTGCCTGCTGCCTGCTGCCTGCTGCCTGCTGCCTGCTGCCTGCTGCCTGCTGCCTGCTGCCTGCTGCCTGCTGCCTGCTGCCTGCTGCCTGCTGCCTGCTGCCTGCTGCCTGCTGCCTGCTGCCTGCTGCCTGCTGCCTGCTGCCTGCTGCCTGCTACCTGCTGCCTGCATTGAGGGCCAGGGGGTAGTGGCATGGCATCGTTGCCAGCAGCTTCTGCCAGGTGGCTCACCGTGTAGAGTTAATTGTGCCAACCTGTTGACACCAGAGGCACTCTATAGAGCTGCATGTGTGCAACGAGTGACTTTATAGTGGACTACACTTAGGTCAGGCGAGGCAAGGATTAGCAGTGAGCTGGCAGATTAAGCATCGCATGCAAGGTGCTCAGTAATGAGCTGCCGGAAGCTAGAGCCATGGAGCCACTGTCAAGTACGAGACATGAAGCAGACTGGAGGCGATCTGCAGACTGGAGGCGATGTGCAGCAGAGCAAGCAGAGCGTGCAGCGAAAACCGATGCATCAAAGTGGCAGGCGATAATGGCGACAGAAGCTCTGGCTCTGCAGGTCCCAGACTGTAGGAACTCATTTCCACAATTCGTGAGCAACGACATCTACTCTCCTTCTGCCGATACCTTTGCACGCCCTTTGCGAGCCGTCCTGAGCTGCGGCTTCCTTGCTACGTCACTTCCTCTACGCGACGGCCCTGCTGACTCAGCTATGCTGCACACCTTCTCTTTGTTGCGTGAGATGAAGTGTGTTACTACCGTATGCATACCGAAAGCCGCTTAGGCTTAAAGGCCGCTGTAGAAAAGTCTCCTTGGTAGGTAACACCCACTTAGGCTTGGCTACTTTGTGGAGCCGCAGACGAAGATACATTGCATTACATACAATGCTCCCCTCGTCATTCTCTGACGTCATTCTCTGACGTTATCCAGCAGAAGAAGTAGACGGGGCGGTTGGCAGCAAGCCGGCTTTGAGCATACCCTCCGGAGTGGAAGACAGCGCACATCCAGGGGCGTGCTGCAGGCGCAAACTGAACAGGCCACTCGATCAGACTTGACTTGCGCCTACGCATGCCCCATGAGCTATCGAAGCTTCTCGAACGGCTCATCTGGATGCGAAGCTACCAGCGCCGCCACACCTGCTCCTAGGTCTGCCTCCTGCGGTTGGTTCACTGCACCGTGTGTCCATGTGCGCTCACACTCAGGCCTCAGGCCTGCCGGTGCGCTGCTGCTAAAACCGGACCAGCCGAGCCGCAAGAACTGGTGATTAAGCTATTAGATAGCATATGGTATCTCATTCCATGACTCACCAAAGTCACGAGGATCCGGAGACGCTGGAAAGCTCTGTCTGCAGAGCACTGCAACGCCTGAGCGGCTTCTGCTACTCAAAACCCCATCTAGATGCAAAGAGCCCAAGCAGGACTGCTGTCACGTGTGGAGCACGTGACCTATTGCGTGCCGGGGAGCAGGGAGAGGCAGCAGCAGCAGCAGGGGCAGTATAGTCAGCGAGAGCGCGAGGTTCGGGTAAAGTATGTTCTGCCTCTGCCGATCTCTAACATTGGCAGAACAGACAGTGTTGGTGTGTTAAAAATACGGCTTCTATCTAGGCTATCTGCAAGCTGCAGAAACTGCGTCGAACGTTCAGCGACAAGGTCGATCATCAACTGACTGACCTTGGCAGCAGCCTGTCCTCCTGATATCGGATACGAAAGTGTAACGAGACTGAAACCCTCGTTCTGGCTCCAGCGCGAGGGGTGTGACCGAGGCATCCCTTGCAGATCCGCGTGGGACTTTGGGGGGTATCTTTTGTCCGAAGAAGTGGGCACAGCTTTTTTCTTTCGTAGTGTCGAAAGGAATACTCGCAATTCTTTCCATTGCAGTAAATGTAAGGCGCCTAGATTGAGACTGAGTTCGCCGGGGGAGGGGCGCTTTATCAAATGTATTATTATAATTATTGTTATTATTCCTTAGATCCGAGCCCAATCGCGTGGCATCATTATTGAGCACTCGTCTTCAGAGGCTGCTCGCGGTTGCCTTGGAAACCGTACTGAGACACTCTAACCGTGCAAAGGCCAAGCCTAGCTCAGGTCAGTCAGTAGTCAGGCCTTTAGCTTCTTGGAAATGGAGCTTGCGGAAGTGGAGCTGGCTCTTTGCTTGCTGAGAAGCCTAGGAAGAGGAAGATAAATATCAGATAAAAAATAAGTTAAATAGATAGATAGATATATATAATAATAAAAATATAAAAATAATGATAACAATAATAGATAAATAAAAGGCAAGCACCTCAACCGGATGTGAATCGCAAGCAGGAGACAGGTCGGCTACTGCCGGCCGGCCGATAGCGTTTCCGATTTGTTTCTCGCGCAATGCTGTGTGGTTTCATCGGGTTGACACTGCTGCCAGTCGGTTTTGTAGCATCGGTGAGGCAATGATGCACAGCTGAGCAAAGGTCCTGGAATTCGTGCCCATGTCCTTCTCTCTGGGATAATGCTGCCTCCGGCCGCGGCCGAACTCGATGCCGACTGGGAGCAGCTGATGAGTAATAGGAAGTTGGGCTATCAGATCAGGTGATCGTCGAGCTCTCTAGGCGCTTTACATTTAATGCAAAGGGAAATGCAATTGAATGGTGAGTAAAATCAGGCTAAACCTTCTAAACTTACACTCGAATCCAAACCTAGCACTCATTGTGCAATGGATTGTTTGCTATCTTCCTTCAGCTGTCTCACTAACGATCAGCTAGCTGGGGCCTAGCCAGAATTAAGCCAAGGAGGGGTCAGACCTTGAGCTTGAGCCACGGATAGCCCATTATGGGAAGCTTGCAAGAACTCCTTCAGATAGGTGAGAGTGGAGCCAGAGTCAGAGTTTTGCAAGCCCTGACGATCTGTCTGCCCCAATGCAGATGTAAAGCAGCAAGTCTAGCAGCAGCAGCAGCAGCTGTAGCAGTGCCTGTTGAAATATGTGGCTGCTAATGCTTCTACTGCTTCTACTGCTGCTCCTGTGCCTGCTCCTCCTATTGCTATTGCTCCTGCTTCTAATCCTGCTCTGTCTGCTGCTACAGCTCCTGCTCCTGCTTCTGCCCCTGCTCCTGCTCCTGCTCCTGATCTTGCTCCTGCTCCTGATCTTACTCTTTCTGCTGCTCTTCCTCCTGATCCTGCTCTTTTTGCTGCTCCTGCTCGGGGCTCGTGCAGAGCGTGTGGTGGCGGAGCACTTGCATGGCCGCAGAGTAATGCCCGCAACGACCACCGCCGCCAACACTTTCGGCAAAATATTGCTCCTGATCTTGCTCTTTCTGCTGCTCTTCCTCCTGATCCTGCTCTTTCTGCTGCTCTAGCTCCTGCTTCTGCTCCTGCTCCTGCTCCTCCTCCTCCTCCTCCTCCTCCTCCTCCTCCTCCTCCTCCTCCTCCTACTCCTCCTCCTGCTCCTCCTCCTGCTCCTCCTGCTCCTGCTCCTGCTCCTGCTCCTCCTCCTGCTCCTGCTCCTCCTCCTGCTCCTCCTCCTGCTCCTCCTCCTGCTCCTCCTTCTGCTCCTCCTCCTGCTCCTCCTTCTGCTCTTTCTTCTGCTCCTGCTCCTGCTCCTGCTGCTTAAGCAGAAACAGACCGATCGCTTGACCTGCCTAGAAAGAATTTGACTGAGCCATGCGAATTGGGTATGACAGTAGCTCGACACGTGTCAGTAATTAGGCGATTTATTTGTTTTGAAGTGTAGTACCCTCATATCTGAGCTCTCATTCTGCAGCTGCCAGTGCTAAGGCAATCCTCTGGGCTAGAGTCATCCTCAGTCTCAGTAAATCTGTGAGGCTAAGCCCAACAATCATTTATTTTCTGTCACTTACCATGTGCTAAAGTAGTACACACATATATATTAATATATATATATGTGTGTGTGTGTGTGTGTGCGTGCGTGTGTGTGTGTGTGTGTGTGCGCGCGCGTGCGTGGTGTGTGTGTGTACTACTTAGGCACACCATAAAGTGCCTAGAAAGAGATTGAGTTATCTGGGAGCGCTATAACAAAAATGTATTATTACTATATGCACATATATGCATATACACAAATATGCACTTATATGCACAGAGACTCACAAACACATGTCAATGTGCACACACATGCGCACGCTGTATATAGTTCAGTGACCAGGTGGGCATAAAATGCAACAGCTTGATCTATGGAGTTAAAACCAGACTTTCGGCAGTGAGTGCAAGAACCTTGGCAATCGGGCGGACAGCTCTTCTCGTCACCGATTGCCCTGTGCATGCAATGCGTTAGTTCTGCTGGCTCTGCTCTCACACAGTGGGAGGAGATACACTGTAATAGGACAGCCGGCAGAACCGTGTGGCAAGTAGCAAGCACCTTCGATGCATTTAGCAGGCCATGCCACGCTGCTGCGTGCGAAAAGTAAATAGCTTAATGAGCAGCAGCTCAGGGCAAAGCCGAGAATGGCAATTTCTACCTGCTGCGACAGCTGCTTATTTCCTGGCTTCATGCCGAGCTGCAGCGATCAGCGCCCGGGCAGCCAGGACAGCACCGCCCCGGCCCTACAATGGAGTCCTCTGCTCTTCTCTGTTTATTCAGAGTGGCCCCGTGTTTTGTCACATGCTTGTGCTTGCCGAGACATGGAGGCTGGGCTTTGGCAGACTTGACAACCGCCGAAGACCATTCATACCACGGTCACAGAGCTGCCTGACCCCCCTCACCAACCCTTGGTGGTCAGCGTCCTCCCACCCCATGCAACTGAACGAGCCGGCTTCGGCCGCATCCATGGCACAGGAAAATTGAGCGCTGGCAGCGTCCAACAGCGGCTCCGCCTGCTGCTGCTGCTGCTGCTGCTGCTGCTGCTGCTGCTGCTGCTGCTGCTGCTGCTGCTGCTGCTGCTGCTGCTGCTGCTCAGGCTGCTGCTGCTCAGGCTGCGGCTCGGGGCTCGTGCAGAGCGTGTGGTGGCGGAGCACTTGCATGGCCGCAGAGTAATGCCCGCAATGACCGCCGCCAACACTTTCGGTAAAATATTGCTGCCCGGCTACTCCAGCAACGATCGCTCGCCACGAGTGCTCACTTAGAGAGTGTTCCACCCAAATCCGATAGCGAGCAGCTGCATTCGTGAAGAAGCATCGCTGGGCTGCAGCACACGGCAGTTTGCATGTGCTCCCTTGACCGAAGGTCGACTGCCGCCAATGGGCGATCGAGCCGAGTCGCTCAGAGCTGCCGGCCACTCTGGTTTGATTGCTTGCCTCCATCAAGAAAATGCGCTGCCAGCATAGCGCAGCGATTGGCTTCTGGACTCAGCGGCCGGGGCCATCTCCAACAGCTGCTCACGAGCAGGTGGGTGGTGAAACCCGAGAAATGCCCGACCTCTCCGCTGCAGTCCTTGCACCCAACAGCTGCCAGCTGCACTCGACACTGCAGTGGCAACGTCGCCAGCCCGCCCTCATTCTGAGCGTTTCGATCGAGCGATGCAAGGAGCATCAGCTGGATGTGGATACTGCCAAGGGGATACTAATCGGTATCCTCATCCTGTGCACATCACCGGCGTAATGCTGCCGTATTGACTTCCCTAAAACAGTGCAGTCATTTGGCCACAAGCAGAGAGCACTACTGCTAGTCCTTGCCGACTCCGGTGACAAATAGAGATTCATGAATTATGATGACTGAAAACCGCATATTGCTTGGGTGGGATAAAGAGCCTAAATTCAAGAGATAGTGAGTCACTCGTGCTTTGGGCAGCAAACGAGTCGGCTGTACTTTGAGAGTGTGGAAATAATGAGTTGGATGCCACTATGGCTGGCTGGTGGTGCTGCAGATCACATGCACAGACACACACACACACACACACACACACACACACACACACACACACACACGAACACACACACACGAACACACACACGAACACACACACACACACACACGGAGCCAGCCATCTGCAGCTGCCGCCTAGAGCAGGCTGTTTGCTGCTGCTGCTGCTGCTGCTGCTGCTGTGGACTTGGACAGGTTACATTAAGGTGCTAAGGGAGCTCTCTTTTTATTTCTGCTTTGCTCGGCGGCTTAATGTAGGCCTGCACGCCTGCTGCCTGGATCGAGGCAGCATCTGCGACGATGCAGCGCTCCGAGGCTTCGCCAGCTTCGACGTCGGCGCATTTGTCTGGCATCGGCAAGCAATTACTGGCATTGTTATTAGCGCTGCTGCGTTTGTGGACTTTGATTCAGAAGCCAGAGAAAAGTACTTGCAACAGATAGCACACACCGATGAAGCTATCGATCTCTCGATAATACCCCATGCATCGCTCAAAATGAGGGCTGGCTGGCGACGTTGGCACTGCAATGCCGAGTATAGCTGGCAGCTGTTGGTACAAAGACTGCAGAGAGGTCGGACGACCGCTGGCTTTGAGCAGCTGCCAGTGATGGCCAAGCAGTTCTGCAGCCGGGTTGATTATTTACTAATTGCTCATTTGTGAAGAGCAAACTGGCTAGAGCAGATTAGACTTCCGAACAGGTCCTGTGCAATACAGATGTGTATGTGTATGTGTATGTGTGTGTGTGTGTGTATATATATATATATACATGTGTGTGTGTGTGTGTACACATATATACATGTATGTATATATATATATATATATATGTATTATCCATTTTGAGAGAACTTAATCTGTATCCAAAACTTAATCTCTTTACATATGCAGCAGGGCTTGAGCTCACGATCCCGATTGCTGGAGGTGAGCACTTTACACTATCTTGGCAGCTCTTGCTTTGGCGCACACACGTTTCACTACACAGTATATCTATGTACAAATGCATTCTGGTCATGTATATACAGATATATGCTTGCTGTGTGCATATTCAATACGAAACCTACCGACGACACCTTGGCAACACCCCTAACACCAAAGCCTCGATCCTCGTGAATCAGCTTTTTACTTAGCTTCCTGTCAGACACTACAGGTCCAATCTCCTCGACTCATCGAAGTCCGGTGATCTCTTTCTGCCTATGTGCCATTAGTCATGGATCATTAAGACCTTGAAACGAATGAAGTGCAAATTCTTGAGGAAGCAGCTCTTGTGATCCCTCCACAAGCGAATTTCAAACGACCGTGACTTTTTGCTTCCGGTCGTGCTCCATCACTTCAAACATGTTTATCCCAAGGTCGATTGGAGCCTAGTTGCACGTTCCTTCGGAGAAAAAAGGTTTCTGTCAGCAGATTTCCTGCCATTAGCATTTCGATGCCTCGACGTGGCTCCAGACCAGCCGATACCGACAATATCGCACCGACTGGTCTGCTGATGTATCGTAATTTCCGGTTGTAACCTTTTCCAGCAGCTGCGGTTGCTGAGCAAGCTCTGCAGAGGAGGCTGTTCCTGCCTGTCCCAAGACAGCAGCAGCAGTGCAGCAAGCCGTGTTGCCACTTGATCCGCGAAACACGTAAGCCTGTTACCGTCTGGTCACATTCTCCTGGACCTCCAGGGGGGCAGGTGGGTGGGGGCTCCCTCTGATCGTGCATTTATCAGCGACTCCTGCTGACTGTCCATCTTGAGAAGTTCTCCGCAGCTCGCCGGACCTACCAGCTGGCAGTGGCTGCAGCCGCGGCAGGCAGCGCCTTTGGTGCATGCCAAGCCTTAAATGCCGCGGCTCTGGAGTTCTCCCGCCAGGATGCTAGTGCAGGCTCTCGAAGCACAACTCTCTCAGCCCTCTGAGCTGTCAGTTTTATGTCAGCCAGCATTTCGTCTGGCTCTTACTCATGCTTGATGTTTGATGCATATCCCTCTGGCTCGTCGCCAATGCGGCCATTGCTGTAATGCTTTGGGCTTCTGCAGCATTTTAAGTTGCTATATAGCATTCCAAGAAAAGCGGCCGAGAGAGAGCGCGAGAACTTTTACAAAACCACCAGACTGATTTGACCACCGCCGATAACCTCCAATAGTCGAACGCTGTGCAGCCACTTTTTCGTAATGCAATGCCAGCCTGTGATCAATAGAGCTGCCGGCAGGCGATCTGGCCAAGCTGATATGAACAAGCATGACAGCAGCTGGAAATTGTATGCACATCTCCCAGAACCAGCTAGAGATTAAAGCGTAATGTTTCGGCAGAAATACTATGCTAGCATGCAATACTGATGAGACTAAGTACACATAAAATAGATTTCCTTCACGATAAAAAAAGCAGGGCAATGGCATTCATTATGCGATTCTTAGTCTTATGAATTTATTTATCTTGAGCATTTATTTTTCATTATGCGAACCTTTGTCGCATCCAAAAAACATGAAACTTGCCAAGGACATGAACTCGCTGAATGAAAGAAATTCAGCCTCTCCGATCTGGCCATTATACAAAGCATAAGTATGCTGTGTCGAAAAATAGTTATTGGTGGCTCGTTTGTCTAGCCATCTTGTTGTGAGAGGAGGCATAACCACTTCCTCCTCTTCCTCCTCCTCCTTTCTCTCTCTATCACTCCCTCTCTCCCTCACTGCTTCCCTCCCTTCTTTCCTACCTAACTACCTAACCCCTGAGGTCCTTACTCAATTTCTTCGGGAATCAACTAATTCAGGGTCAATGCCGGTTTTTGATCTAATATATTCCAGATAACCTATAGCATCTGCAATCATTCTCACCCAGCACGATGTCGTTGTGATGGGTTTCAGTGATCTAAGCAGAGCTACTTGAGCAGCAACGTGCAACTCCATTGCCTGCATCCCTTCAGCCTGTGAGTATGGTTGTCCATTGGTGAATAGCATCAGATGGCGAAGCGAGCAGATGCCTAGGGCAGATGAGCCAGAGGTTAGGAGCTGATACTGCACACCGTGCGTGGCTGACTGGTCAGCAGGTGTTCACCAGATCACGGCTCCCTCACTCACTTGCTGGAGCTTTTCCCTCTCCCTAATAATGAGGCTCTCCAGTTAGCTGTGAGCACACATCCCCCCCCCGGCGCCTTGTCAACTCGTGCTCAGAGACACGGCTGCTGGCAAGGGCAAGGGCAAGATCAATTGTCCTTCACAGAGCCCTTTTAGATACTTGCCGTCGAGGGCAAAGTTAAGTTCAGACTCTTGAATAATAGCTGGCCTCTGCCCGTGCTCTAAGAAGTAGATTCACTCTGCTATTGGTAGATAAGAGTTAATCACTGCTTGAATGCGAAATGGAGCTGAAGGCAAAGCGATCGAGTAGCTACTCTCAGACAGCCGATCGAAGTCACTGCTTCCCGAGCTCAAAGTAAACAACGCCCCGAGACATGCTTACGTGTAGGAAAGTGAAAGTGCAGTCGTTCGAGTGCTGCCATCGTTTGCCATCGTTCCGGGTCATCCAACCAAGGTCATTAAACGGCTCCACCACCTCTAGGTGGTGGTAAGTCTCGAGTGCTAACCAAAGCTCTACGACCGTCTTCTGATCAAGACATAAGCATCCATTAGCATCTCGTTTTATAGCATAGCGGGTGGCCGGCCGGAAGCCATGTGCAGTACATGCTTGCCAGGTTGTGCAGTGCTGCGAAGCTCGAAGATTGATGGAGTAGAAACAGTGAAACTTAGAAACAGCTGTCAATTCATCTGACTGATCTTCTGTGGATGTGCCTCAGCATGACGGCATGAATGTATAGCCATAAGTAAGCATTCGTAAATTTACGTGCGTCTGTGTGCGAGAGTGTGTGTGTGTGTGTGTGTGTGTGTGTGTGTGTGTGTGTGTGTGTGTGTGTGTGTGTGTGTGTGTGTGTGTGTGTGTGTGTGTGTGTGTGTGTGTGTGTGTGCGGTGCGTGCGCGTGTTCACGCTCGCACGGGCTAGTGCTTGCATACGAGCACAGTCACGTAAAACGCTAATGCATATATTAGCTCCGAAATGGCGATGAATGGAAGGGGATCAAAGAACGTGAATTGCTTGCCTAGCCACTTCAATTTTCTTATGACTACCTGCCTCTGATTAATGTCAAGGTATGAACCTATAAGGCTTAATTCTGTCCCTACATACACTGTATTTATCGTATGCCCAGCTGAGCATGAGGTACATGCCGTGATAGCACGTGTCCGATTGCGCTTATGCCCGCACACACAAACACACACCACATCCATACGTACAAACAAGCACACATGCAACGAGGCTAGTAAATAAAACTCACTGTAATGGAGCATGTTTAAGGAAGACAACATGAAACATCTGATCCGCCAATCGGCGGCATGAGCAAATCACCTTTGGTCTTGAGTGCACTATACCCCTGCATGCACCGTGTTACTATGGTAACAAAGTTGATGCCATCAATTTATTGAATAGCTGAGAAAAAATTAATTAAAGTAGTCCAGACTTGAACAGGCATACTTTTCGTGCTTGCTTGTATAGTTTCTTTTTTTGTTTCTATAATTTATGTCTTCTTTATGCAAGTTAACAAGTCGAGTGTGCCGATAGCTAGCTAACCTGATGTCACAGCAATACACTGCAATATCTGCAATACATACCCTAAGAGCTCTAAGACGGTAAGCAATATTGGAGTAAGCTGCTTCTCCAGTCCAGGATTGAAAGCCTGCACCAAGTTTGCCGACTGAATGAGCTCGGGCAATCTCTGAATATCTCCCGTGGTGTATTGACAGAAGCATAGCAACCAGTTCTTGGAGCCATTGGAATAAAATCCTGGGGCACCTATTTGTTGACCGTTGATCAGGCTAGCCGTGTAAGAGGGAGCTTGGTACGACTACTTGAGATTCCCAATCGGTGGCCTAGATCTGAATTCCCTGAGCAACTAAATACTGCCAGCAGATGACAGATTCGAAATTGATGTTCTTGTTGACACAAGCCGAGCCAACCGCATCAAGATATATTCTTATGACCTCTGTGACTTCTTGGGCAAACAGCCAAGAAGTGTCTCGTGATAATCCAAAGTCATAGTTGTCATGTACAAAACGAGCCGTTCCGTGACGGCAGGATCCACACTGTCCTGACAGCAGCAAAGTTAAGTTGAGGGGCTATGATCGTTCAATAGCTAGTTACATCCCTTGCAACAGCTGCAGGAATATGGTATTAGGTTAGTAGCTGTTGCCACTAATCGTCAGCTTTGACTGTGGTACAATGTAGTGAAGAGAGAGAGAGAGAGGGAGAGAGAGAGAGGGAGGGAGAGAGAGGGAGGGAGAGAGAGAGAGGGAGAAAGAGAGAGAGGGAGAAGAGAGAGAGAGAGAGAGAGAGAGAGAGAGAGAGAGAGAGAGAGAGAGAGAGAGAGAGAGAGAGAGAGAGAGAGAGAGAGAGAGAGAGAGAGAGAGAGAGAGAGAGAGAGTTAAGCTAGTAGATTGCTATCGTTATTGGTTTTGTCACGTGCAGCACAGCACCGGTAGAAATAGTTAACCGTAGTTATCCCTGACTCATAGCAATAGTCACCGCTGTGCATAAAACACAGCTGCTAAGCCAAAAGGGTAGTGGAGTTGGGCAGCCTGTGAGAAATAAATGTGCACGACACCCAAAGAGAACTAAGTCTCTGCCTAGGCACTTTGCATAGGCTGGAAAGAAACCATATCAACTGATCGGATTAGTGGTACTTTAACACCGTGCACATGTTCAACATGCCTAAGCACACGAAAGGCTATTCACAAGGGCAGCTCAAAGTTGTGAGGAACAGGTGAGTTCTTAGCTTCGATTTAAAATATTATTAAGTGATGGGAATGTCCTTAAGTCAGTATTCATTGGGAGCATAAAGACCGGGACTCCGAAGTATTTAACTCCTCTTTGGAAGCACGGTTAAACGACTGGATTAAGAGGCATTGGCTGGCATCACAGAAAAAAAATGAATATTTCTACAAGGTAACTCGCCGGAGCGAAATAATTGAGGAATCTGGTGAACAGTAGGACTCTGAGGTCTATTTGCTGTTTGATAGGAAGTCAAGTCGGAGAGAAGTGGAGTAAGTGGGTGGGAGCTGTGACGTTCACGACAGGTAAGCCTAGTTCTTTGCACGCCTCGTGTATGGGAATTATTATTTGTGCACCGGCAGGCAGACCTCCAAGTAGAGAGCTACGAAAGCAATCGAATCAACCGATCAATCAATAGATCCAGAAAGCAATCGAAGCCACTGAAGATCGGAGCTAAAGTTTCGCGAAAAGTGGCTCCCGATGGAAAGCAACCGGGCATAAACAGAAAATTCATTTCCCCCTCCCCTCTCTCTCTCTCTCTCTCTCTCTCTCTCTCTCTCTCTCTCTCTCTCTCTCTCTCTCTCTCTCTCTCTCTCTCTCTCTCTCTCTCTCTCTCTCTCTCTCTCTCTCTCTCTCACTCTCTTTATCTCTCTTCCTCTCTCTCTCTCTCTCTCTCTCTCTCTCTCTCTTCTCTCTCTCTTTATCTCTCTTCCTCTCTCTCTCTCTCTCTCTCTCTCTCTCTCTCTCTCTCTCTCTCTCTCTCTCTCTCTCTCTCTCTCTCTCTCTCTCTCTCTCTCTCTCTCTCTCTATCTATCTATCTTTCTATCTTCGTCTCTCTCTCTCATCATCGGCATTTGACATGTGTGAGACGTTGAGAGTCGGAAGGACAGCTCCGGAGAAAGCATTAAGGCTGAAGCCGGCTTGAATTCAAGAGCGAATGCTGCATCTATCGTGGATGAAAGTGGACGAGTCATGAGGTGGACACAATGCGCTAGGTATCCGGCCGGGGGGGCTATGAGCAGTTGGGCGCCCTGGACTTGAGCAGGCTTAGACGGAGAAGTGGGCAGCCACGCAGTGCTTAGCCATATATCGTATCCAGCAGGTGACAGCCTTTTGTTTTTTCGAGCCGGCTGGTCCCTCTAAGCTCGCGGAACTGCTTCTGTGGCTCGCCAGACGGTTGACTAAGAATGCACTCGGTGACACCCCTGGACCAACCAAGCTGTGTCTTGCGATTTTCCTCCATAATCCAAGCCTTAGCCCAACCATTGCGATATGCAAACGGTTCTCGAGTAGCCGTGCTGCAACTGATTCGGCCACTGTCTGCCAAAGCTAGGATCTGCTTATCATCGTGAATAATAATAATAATAATAATAATAATCATAAAAATGCACCTGATAAAGCACCCTCGGAGAACTCAATATCTTTCTAGGCGCTTTACATTTGCTGCAGCCAGTGAGGTCCTCTCGGCTTTTGTGTGCATCCAGGTAGCATGGCGCTTTTTTAGCTAGCGTGAGTAGCAGTAGCCACTGCCGTGGCCCCTGAACCCTAGTAGCTGGCGACAGTGGCCAGTGGCATGTTCGGACTTGGCAGGTGCGCAAGTGCAACTAGATCGTAACTCCGGATTGCAAAGTATACAGTAATGCACTGTAATGTAATGTATCTCCGTCTGTAACTCCACGATACCACAAAGACAATGTGGGTGTTACGCGGGAGAGTTTTTCTATGGCACACACTTGGTCTTAGACGCTTTCGGTACGCCGAGACAGAACTAAGGAGCTAGTTACATTTTTGCAAGCCACTGTGAAAGACAGCTTCTAATCTTAGATAGGGATTGGACGTGATGGCTAACTGTGGAAGCAGCCTTCTGATTCAGCCCCTAAATTTCTAGCAAGTGGTGATGGTCGCACACCAGTATCACCTATTAGAAGAGCAAAGCCTTCTAATTCAGCCACTCGCTTAGGGTGTCCTATGAGCAGCAGTTCAGTTTTACCATCGTTCAGTTTCTAGAAATTTTCCGACATCAAGGATCGAATGTCGGCAAGCCAAAGCATTCAGTTTATCAGTAGCTCCAGCAGATTCCGACGGTTTGAATGACAAATAAAGCTGAGTATCGTCAGCATAAAATTGATATCCTATTCCATGGGCCTTAATCACTTTTCCCAGAGGTTGAATATAAATGGAGAACAGCAAGGGACCGACGACGGACCCCTTGAGGGACTCCACAGGTGACCGGCCTCGTGGGTGAGATCTGACCCGCACACGACACGGATTGAAGACGATCAGACAAGTAGGATTTAAACCACGCCAGTGCCTCATCTGCCAGATCGATCGTTGTTCTCAATCGTTCAAGTAGGACGTCGGGATCAATGCTGTCGAAAGCAGCTGATAGATCTAGCAACACTAGGGCAGCGACATTCTCATATAGTGCGACATTACTAATAGAGGTCACGTTATCAACAGTCAGAGAGATGGGGGTCCAGCCACCCTAGAGGAGAGGACTGCAGTATCAGTGCTGGCCTTCCAAGCTGAAAGCGCACCTGCTTATTACAAAATTTGGTGGGTCTTCGCAATTCGTCTTCTTTCGTGTGAATGTACCTGCTTACACTGTGCCTGCTGCTTTCGGATGTTACCACCAATCATTTGGTAATGCTTTCTATACGGCATCTGTAAAGTGCCTAGAAAGAGATTCAGTTCACTGAGGGCTCTTTAAAAAGGTATTATTATTATTATTAACTGCTCGTGGCAAGCAGAAAGCGAATGCACTGGCATTGCCTGGTAGCCATGTTTCGTGCTTCCTTGCATGCTTCTCTTGGTTCGTAGAGAACGCTTTATCTGCATTATGGGTGCGAGTCTTTGCTTGAACAGCCTCGTTGGCAGTTGGAATAGAGTTGGCAGAAGTGGCCTCCGGGTTCACTAATGGCCAACTCACGCAAAGTTTGTGTCTTTGTTCAAGTCCTCAGCTGGCCTCCTCCACCTTAGGGTGTCTAGGACTTCCCGCAGATAGTTCGACTGGATGAGAGGTATAGCAAACTTTCACCAAAACTTTCCTGAGCAAAATGCAAGCTTGCTCATACAGGCAAAACCCGACGGACGAGCGAAGCAGAGTAGAACAGTAGTTTGTTATACGATGTCGTTGAGTCTGTGTGTGTGGGTGTGCGTGCGTTCGTGTGTGTGTGTGTGTGTGTGTGTGTGTTTGTGTGACTGTGGTGTGTGTGCTCTGCTTACCACGGTTTGCATCTTGCTTTGCACTGGCCGATCTGTCAGTCAGTCTGTCTGTCTGTCTGTTCGTCTGTCAGCCCTTGGTGCTCTCGTTAGACATGCCTCTGGGATAGAGAGCTTGGGTTCCAGCCCCCTTCTCCCAGGCTGTGTGAGCAGCGAATCTTACAGCAGGTGCGAGCCAGTGCCAGGGCCAAGTCTGCCGTCATTACTGCCACTTAGAAGTCAGTCTGTGGGGTGGGCACCCAATGAGCCAGGTCCAGATCCAGAGCAAGGTTGCACGTGTCACCCCTTTAAATTAAGCCACCGCTCACCTGCTTCCTTTAGCAAGCCTTTGCCATCCTTGAGAGGTTCCCCTGCTGCCCCAGAGGCTGCACCCCTGATCAGCAGACGATCAGCTGCTCGAACATGGCGAAGGCCCCGGACAGACAGACAGCTGATGCTCGGTCTCCTCGGTAAATTAAAGCTTTCACCAGACTCGCTCACTTCCTTTGGCTCCCAATGAAGAGTAGCAGCCATTGTTCTCGCTGGCTCTCCGGCTTCAGCCTTACATACGCCCGGCCAGAGATTGCGGTCGGTGGAGTTGTTTGACCTTTTTCCACGGCCAACCTCGGACCACTGCCCCACAGATGCCCAGCCTAACGCAGCCAGCGAAAATAGACGTTCGTTAAGACTCATCAAGTCGGCTGCTGTCTGCCGCCAGAGCGGCAGAGCACACTGGTATTGGTGAATCTTAACTCAGGGTCGAAAGGCGCTAGAAAGGCGAAAACCCAATAGCGGGATCAAGTCCTGAAGGAGGCAATCCTTTATTGCCTGCTGCAACCTGGCTGATAGCCACACTGGGGCCCCCCTTATAAACGCGGCTGTCGAATCTTCTACCTTTTTACCATCGGCTGACAAATATCCGCTGATCGTCATCGGAAGCTGGCCATCGGCCGTAACGAAGGTGGCGGTGCCTGATAAATGGTAATAAGTATGACTGACCGACAGCCGAGCTCGCCCACGGCCGGAGTGGCGCCGTCGATGCTTAAAGCTTTAAGGTGTCCTTGTCCTTCGACGTCGAAAGGATAGGTCTCGCTAGTTACGGAAGTAAGTTGAAGAATCTTTCATCAACGTCGATCGTCCTAAGCGCTTATTGAGCGTCTGGACGCGAGGCCCCCATATGCGACCCCTGGCGCTTCCTAGGCACCCAGCCTCTCGCTACTATAGCGATAAGAACTGCCTCTGGCCTTTTAGGCAGACTTCCTTTCTGATACCTCTAAGCAGCAGCAGCACCACAACAGGATGTTACTAGCTAGGGATGCCTGCAGGAAGCATTAGACCAATGCCACAAATTTGTCGGTCATCCATGACTGGCGAACACTTAATGACTTGCTGACAAACAGTCCAGGCTCTCAGTTCGGACTCGTTGGCCGTCGCCCGTCAGTAAGTTTAATCGAAGGGAGGGGGGCCGTTGATTCCTACCTACCGTCCCCTGTGAGCGGCCGAAGCGACTAGTCGACTGGCGTTTGGAACGTGCAGCAGCCGTCAGCGAACTGCTCACCGAGCGGCTCGTCGACTGCAACCGAAGCTGCCGAAAGCATCTCAGCATGCAAGAAATGCAATTCCTTTGTATAGCACGCTAAGATAGCTTAATCTCTATTCAGGCGCTTCACGTGCGCTTCGGGGCGAGAGCCCACGTGACCTCGGCCAGACCTTGGTCGCCGGGGCGAGAGCACCTTGACCGCTGGAGGCCGAACCAGCTGTGCAGCCTTTGGTGCTCCTCGTCGATGGCGACACTGCGGGACCCGGCGGAACGCGGCCGCCTTTGCTCCAGTTGGAGCTCGGTGAGCACCTGCCGGTGGAATTTGTGGAATTTGGTGGAATTTGCAGGGCGAAAGCCGAATGCCAGAGAGCAAAGGGAAATACTCGGCAACTGAGGCCGCCAGAGTGCCTTTCAGTGGTGGGTGGGCGAGGGAAGGGCTCTGACAGCATGCAGACTCTATTCGTTGGACGGACACGTCGTGCTTCACCCTCCACCAGCCTCTCGCTCTCGCTCCCGGTCGCTCTGGCCCGCACCTGCTCTCTACCTGTCCCCCCCCCCCCTGCGATTAACGGGTGACATCAACTTGACCTGCACACGCGGCCACAGGGCGGTCTATCCAGTGCAGCCAGAGTCGACCCGAGTCTACCGATCCGGCCTCTCCCACGCCCGGCCGCGGTTAATGCATCAGCCTGCTCTCTGGGGGTGAGCGACGGCAGACAATAGGAGGGAGGGAGGGAGGGCGCTTGTTTTTTCCTCACTCGGAAGTCCTCCTTTCCGTTTAAGTCAGAGTTAAGCTGGCCATCGCCAAAGGCCGGCCCGTAGCTGCCGCCAGCAGCTCGACCGGGCCATTTCCAGGTGCTAGCGTATTAATTGTGGCTGTCAGCATAATCCGAACCAGCAAATCTCTCGTCATGTCAAGAGTGTCCGATGAAGAGAAAAAGTCGCATTATGCCGGGGAAGCCGGGCTCGTCAAGCTCGACCGCGTATACCACGTGGTATACCACGTGGTATACGCGCGGTATACCCGTATGCCACGGCTGCAGTTGCCTCCATAACGAAACCTTTGTGTGCGTGCGCTCGAAAACTTGTGTGTCTTGTGTGTACGAGCCTGAATTCGTGTTCCTTCAAGCGTCTGTGCGTGTGGTTTGAGTGTGTGCGTCTGCGTGCGTGCGTGTTTACGTGTGTGCACACGGCAGATGAGAGACACGGAAACAACCTCAGCCGGAGCGACCAGTGCTTGCGGTTCAATTCGGCTGCGGCCGACTGAATCTTCATGCAACTGGTAAAACAAAAACGAAACGTTAATCGTGCCACCTCCATACTGTCCCTGCGCGCTGCAACCTCGCTGTCCGAAGCGATTCGGGGAAGCTCGTAGCTGAGACCCGCAAGCAAAAAAGTACAGCAGTCGGCGACCCACCGAAAGCAAACGTCACGCCCACGCTAGAAGACTCGATCGCTCCCACATCATTGTCGTCGTTGTCATGCTGCGGCGGGGATAGGAGACGCGCGCTCTTAGCTAGGAGAGCTCTGCGCGACATCGAACGAACGGTACCGGTTACCAGTGCCGAGCGGCGACACACGCCGTGCGATCGCGCCGCCCGCGACGCTCTCGCGACGCCAACGATCGAGCAGCCGAAGTCCCTGCGCACGGGTCCCAGCGCTCGTGCGGTCGTCGCGTCGCTTCCTACAACTTCCTGCGTCGGGATTTGCGGCGTCATCGGAGCGACGAGAGGTTGCACGCCGCCGATCGGCCGCCGCCGCCAGCCGCCAATCGGCGGCGGCGCTAGGTGCGGCGGCCCAAACTCGGCACTTCGCAGGGGACCGGCTCACTCTCCAGGCGCCGCTGCGGCGAGGCTGCGCTCTTCAGAGCGGGCTGCGGGAGGGAGGGAGGAAAAGCGCTCGCCTCGCTGCCGCGGGCGGGCTTCGCCGCCGAAGCGTGCTTCGCCGCCGAGACGCCGCCTTTCGGATTGTCGCCATCGGCCGTCGCAGACGGAGCGGATGGGATGCGGGATTCTGTTTGCGACCGGCGCTCCCAACATCTGCTCCTCCTCCGCCCCCCCCCCTCCCGGGCTAGCCTGCGCCACACGCCGTTGGCGGCGCGCTCCGATACGAAAAGCCACTCGCGAGCAACGCCGCCGTTGGCCAGCTGTCGCTGACTGCGCGCCGCATCCGCCCCCCCCCCCCGATCGACGCCAGACGGCGAGCGTCGCGTCGCGACCGGCGGACGGCAGTCGGCCCTTCGCATTCCCGTCTCTTTCGGCCGCCGGCGGCGCTGGAGTTGCCGCCGACGTCCTGTGAGCCGGCCGATTCGCGCTCTCCGCCGACGACTGTCGCCGCCTTCTTCTGGCTGTGACGTCGTCAAAGCTCGTCTCGAATTAGCTCGCGACGGCGCTCGTGTCCTAGCGGCGCATCGCTCCGCCGCCGCCGCCGCCGCCGCCGCCGCCGCCGCCGCCGCCGCCGCCGCCGCCGCCGCCGCCGCCGCCGCCGCCGCCGCTTCGCCTGCTTCGGAGACTGCAGCCGCGCGCGCGTGCGAGGCGAGCGAACGCCGCCCGCCGGCTGAGTAGCTGCTTTTTTGGCGGCGGGAGCGGGGCGGGGGGGGCGCGGCGGCGAGTCGCCCTGTGGCGAACATCGAGTAGCTGTTTTTTTGGCGGCGGGAGCGGGGCGGGGGGGGGCGCGGCGGCGAGTCGCCCTGTGGCGAACATCGAGTAGCTGTTTTTTTGGCGGCGGGAGCGGGGCGGGGGGGGGGCGCGGCGGCGAGTCGCCCTGTGGCGAACATCAAAGCCGACGGCTCGCGTCTCTCTTTTCGGCGGCCGAGCAGCCACCGACGTGCTTTGATGCGGCCGAGGGCAGGACAATGCGACTTGAGCCGCCGTCCGAGGCAGCGGTGCGCGATGGCCGCGGCCGCCTCGTTTCGCCGCGGCCCGCCATTGTAGCCATTGTTGCGCGAGCTGTCGTCTCGCGGCTGAGCGAGAGCTATCGATGCCGAGGCCCGATAGTCGGCCATACTCAGGCCCCGAATTTCAAAGGTAATCGCGTCCGGCCGGACTAATGATAATATGTGCTTTGCGCCCGCTTATATCGCCGCCGGGACGTCGCGGCGAGCCGCATCTCTCCGCAGCCGCGAGCTCGGCTCTGCTTGCGTGCGACGCGGGCGGCGGCGCGCGCGCGCGGAGCGTGGCGGCAGCAGCCGGCGGCGACGGCGGCGGCGACGGCGGCTGAGAGACCCCGCCCCATCGGAACGTCTGGGCCTCGAATGCCGCGCCGCCGCCACGCAGCGCGGCGCCGCCTCTCGCAATCCTGAGCAGGTGCTGCGTCGCTGGCGGCGCGGCTCACGTCCTCGGGGGGGGGAGGAGGAGGGGAGGGGGGCTGAGGAGTGACGCAGCGAACACGGAGCAGCGTTAGAGCGGCGTTAGAGCGGCGACCCTCTCTGAAAATTCTAGCTCCTCGCTTTGCTCGCGTCTCTTCCCCGGGGGTCCAGCTAGGAGTGGTGACGCGGCGGCCAGGCGGACGTTGGCCGCGACGTTCCGTAGCCGCGAAAACGAGGCCCATGAACGCTGACTTATCCAGCTGGGCGATCGTAATCGGCCGTTTAAATTTACGTTTGAATTTACGCCGCGCCTAGCCTACGTACGACTGCGTGCGACTTCATTGTCGTCGTCGTCGTCGCGATGTAAGAGCGGAGGTGCAAGACATTTGAACGCAGCTCCGGCGGTGGCCGTCGTACGCCGGAAGTTGGCTCGGAGCGCTCATGAATAGTAAATAAACGCGAGTCGACTGAGCGTCGAGCTGCCGCCGCCTCGTCGACGCCTCCGCGCTGTACGCGCACGCGCGCAATGCTCATCCGGCGGCTCGTCCGGTCCGTCGTCGACGGCGTAGCTTCCACGTCACACCGGACGCTTCCGTCTGACCGCCGCTGACTCCGCACTAAACTAAGCTCCGGCGCAAGTTGTCAACGTCCTCTGTCGGCCTCGCGGGTCGCTGCCTTCCTTAGTCTTGACCTACCGCTAGCTTTGACCCGTGTGACCTCCTTGCTCCACCAGCAGCGAGCACTCGCATCGCCCGCTTCTCGCCGTCCTTCTTGCCAAATTGAAATATTCTGGCGGTCGGGCGTTCAGTTCGTATGCGCGCACGCGCTTCCTAATCCTACAGGCACCTGCACTGACCTTGACCTTGTTCATTTGACTCTCAGCTAAGACGCGTGCACTCATCCGCTTCGCATTCAGCCCTAATAGTAAAAAACATTTTCTATAGCGCCCTCAGAGAACTCGATCTCTTTCTAGGCACTTTACATTTGCCGGAAAATAGAAGCGTGATCGAATGGTTAGTGGTAGCATGCTCAATGACGGCAAGCATAATGTGGTTAGAGGTGACGTGCACAGGGTCAGCGTGCGAATGTGGTTAGCGGCACGCCGCCGCGTCCAGTGAACGCGTCATGGTCGTCGCTTCTGCGTGCATGGCGTGCTTACTTGAGCAGCGTGTGTTATCTAACCAGCCAGTGGTCCTACTTACCGGCGGCCATGAGTGTCATTCATGTCTGGTGCGCTTTGGCATGCTCGCCCTATCGCAGCACTTTCGCTCGCGTTCGCAAGCTTTCGCAGATGCGCTAACCTTTGTCATTAACCTTTGAGTATCGATTCTCTTGCAGCGAGTTGTGAAGCGCTCGAATGGAGATTTCACTCTCCTAGGGCGCTATCCAAGCAACCTATCATTATCATTATTTTCACTCTGTGGCGATTGTCCGCCGCGGCGACCGATCGGTAGCGATCGGAGCGACTGCGGGCTGCGTCACTGCTCCTTTAACGATTGGCAGCGCAGCAGAAGAGGCTCCCGCCGCAGCTCGCCGCCGCCGCAGCAGCCCGCACTCGCGGCGTCGAAGCCCGCGGCGCCGGGCGGGCTTCGCGGAGCGGTGCGGCGCGGTGGCGGGACTGCTGCCATTTGCTTTCAACTGAACGGCACCCGCCAATCGTGCGGGTCGGCTGGCGGGTCCGCCGCTGAGTGGTGCGCGGTAGCATATCGCCGTACGCTCGCTCAAAGGTCGGGGTCGCGGGGCAGCCGCTCCGCCTTCGTCGACCTAAAGCTGCGTTTACACGGCAGACTTCCCTCCAGACAGACGCCGACTTTCCTCCTAGCTAGGACGTTTCCACGACGGATTTAGTTCCGTCCACGGCAGATTTGATGGCCGATTTAGTCCCGCCCACGCTCTAACCCAGGAGGCTGGTAGGAAAGAGGCTTTCCCCGGAAAGGCGCCTAGCCAACAGCCGCAGCAGCAGAAGTTGAGTTCGCCACTGCAGTCATCATTGTATAGTAGTGTGAGAAGGATAGAAATAAAATAAAATATATTATATTATTATTAGTAATATAGTAGTGTGAGAAGGATGTAAATGAAAAGACGATAAGCCTTTTAAAAAAGCTTTTTCCGGAAAGGGAGCAGTTCTAAGTAATGTTCGCGCTATCGCTTGAGTGGGAGTGTATAGTGCCAAGTCAAGTGCACCGTCGCGGGTTTGTAGGTGGATTTGATAAACAGGAGCACTGGGTATTCTATGTAGAAAAAGCTGAAGCATTGCTTACAACGCGTAAGCATCCCACATTCAAAGACTAGCTCTGACCATACTCGAACCCTATGGTACTCAGCCGTGTTCATTTGGGCCGTGCGCTGTATATGATGAGCCCAGGGGTTAACAGGGAGCCAAACAGTTGAGACAGGTAATTTCCTGCTGATGAGTCTGCAGACTTGGCTCCTCCCCCCCAAAAAAGTGTTGTGACGTATGATGACGTAATAGTCCAAATCTGTGGGAAATCTATCCAAAGTCTGCCGGAAAAATCTGACGTGTAAACGCAGCTTTACACCGAGCAGCGCGCTCTTTAGAGACACGTCGACCGCTGTCGTCGACTGACTCCGGACGGGCCAAGGTTAGACGCCTCCCCTTTAAATGTTAAGGCTTTTTCTAGAAGGGGCTTTTGGCATCGAAATAGGTTCGCCGGCGGCGGCGGCTCCGAGGACTCCGAGCGAATTCCGAGCGCGGCATAGCCGGCGCATGTCCTACACCCATGCGTGCGTACGATCGCAACCCCGCGTCCGCCTACTTATTAACGCTTAGCTTAAGCTCGACGCGTCAGCGCCGAGCGAGCGCAAGCCGCGCGATCGATCGCACCGGCATTTCCCGGCAGCCTTCACTCGGAGCCGGTGCCGTCTGACGCAGCGCCGACCGCTGCGGCGGCGGGGCGGCGGCGGCGGAGCTCAGTGCGCGCTCGAGCCGCAGCGATGAGGCCGAGACGAATGACTCTGCCGGAAACCGGACGCAGGGTGGGCGCAGAGCGGCGGCCCAGGCGGCGGCGGGGGGGGGGGCAGGGCACGGAGCTTATGGGGCTCGCTCGTGGCGGCCTGGTGCACGCAAAGCAGGGTTTCTCTGCGATGCTGGCGAGTTGCCGTAAGCTGGCCTCCGACAGAGGGGTTCAGCTGGGTTCGACTCCGGCGGAGCCATTTTGTTTCAGCGCTACGCCGCCCGCCCGCCCCCCCCCCACCCGCGGAGCCGAAAACACCGGGCGGCAGGTTTTACCGCGTTCGCTACGTTCCATTTGCTCCGTTTCGAGCCGTCTTAATCTCGCGGTAGCGAGAGCGCCGCCGCGTTCGCGAAAGTCAGCCTCGCTCTCAGCCAGCCTCGCTCTCAGCCAGCCTCGCTCTCAGCCAGCCTCGCTCTCAGCCAGCCTCGCTCTCAGCCAGCCTCGCTCTCAGCCAGCCTCGCTCTCAGCCAGCCTCGCTCTCAGCCAGCCTCGCTCTCAGCCAGCCTCGCTCTCAGCCAGCCTCGCTCTCAGCCAGCCTCGCTCTCAGCCAGCCTCGCTCTCAGCCAGCCTCGCTCTCAGCCAGCCTCGCTCTCAGCCAGCCTCGCTCTCAGCCAGCCTCGCTCTCAGCCAGCCTCGCTCTCAGCCAGCCTCGCTCTCAGCCAGCCTCGCTCTCAGCCAGCCTCGCTCTCAGCCAGCCTCGCTCTCAGCCAGCCTCGCTCTCAGCCAGCCTCGCTCTCAGCCAGCCTCGCTCTCAGCCAGCCTCGTGCGCCTTTCCTCGCCACGCTCCTAGCGTACACTCTTTTGAGGACAGAGCTATTCCTTCCATCCAGCACCTCCCACCCCCCCACATAGCCCAGGAACGGAAAAGGCTTTGCTTCGGATGCTTCGCTTTGCGGTAGACTCGCCGTCGAATAACAAGACGAAATCCGCGGAGCCGCCGCAAGCGGACGCACGCCGCCAAAGGCCGGCCGCTGATCAAAGGCGGCGCAGTTAGTTGATACGCATTAGTTGATCGCTACTGCCGTACTTCTCGCTCGCAGCACCTGTAGGCATTTAATTTTAGCTTTACCCGGCTGCCGGAAAGCGAAAACAGACCTAATCTACACCCCATTGAGAAAGCCGGCGTTTTATTCTCCGCTTGGGCGGCGACGAGGGTGAGGGAGAGAGAGAGAGAAAGAGCGAGAGAGAGAGAGAGAGAGAGAGAGAGAGAGAAAGAGCGAGAGAAAGAGCGAGAGAAAGAGAAAGAGAGAGCCGTCTTTCAGGCGGCGGAGCGAGCGAGCGAGCGACGTTTCATCGCTCGCTGCGCCGCCTGAAAGACGCCACCACCGCCGCCGCCGGTTCATCGAGCCGCTCTCCTGCGAGTGGGGACGAGCGGCCACGACCGAATGACATGAAGCGAACGACATGAAACGGCCGCGTTTCGCACCGCCACCCGCGAGAGCTCTCGCAAACTGCGGCGGCTCGCGGATGCTGGAAATCAGGCTCGAAAGTGGGCGGGGAAAAAGCGGCGCCACATCGCACGCCCCATTCGCATATTTTTCTAAGCGTAGCGCTCTATAGCGCTCACGTTCGCTCTCAGTCACACGTTGGCGCGCTCCATTCGTGTCTTCTTCCTCTGCTTCACCTCTCTCTCTCTTTGCCTATTTGTCACACACACACACGCGCGCATACACACACACACACACACACACACACACACATACAGACATACACACACACACACTGCTCTTTCTTTCTCTCTCTCTCACTCTCTCCCACTCTCTCTCTCTCTCTCTTCTCGTCTTCATCACTTCATTTTTCTACTTTAATGCGTCTTCCTCTCCCTGAGAGTCACTCCGATTCAGTCTCCATTTCTGTATTCGCACGCCTGCATGTGTGCTTTTGGTTGTGCCGCCGTCTCTCTCACCTTCTATTTCAATCTCCTCCGTCTCTCACTCAATACAATCTACGTCTCCTTTCTCACCCTTCTGCCTCTGTTTTACTTACCCTTCTCTCTCCCTCTCTCTCTCTCTCTCTCTCCTCTCACTCGCCGATCTCTCTCTCTCCTTTCTCTCTTTCTCTTTCTCTCTCTTTCTCTCACTCTCCCTCCCTTTCTCTCTCTCTCTCTCTCTCGCTCTCTCTCTCTCTCTCTCTCTCTCTCTCTCTCTCTCTCTCTCTCTCTCTCGCTCTCTCTCTCGCTCTCTCTCTCTCTCTCTACTCTCTCTCTCTCTCTCTCTCTGCCCTTTCCCTGTTGCTAGTTCTTCATCTAGCTCCGTCTTTCCACGCTCCCTTTCTGGGAGCGGCGCTATCGCCCCACGGTGAGCACCGAGCGGGAGCCGAAAAGTGAGGCAGCCAGTCAGTCGCTAGCCGCAGTCAGGCTCGGCGCAGCGCAGTATTACTACGTCCAAGTCGCTTCCTCCGCTGGCTCTCGTCCGTCCGTGCTCACGTCACGTCCCCCCCCCGGCGCAGCCGGCGCTCTGCTGCAGCCGGCTGCGCCAGCAGCGACTGGACTCTCTCGCCGGTTGAGCCATCGCGCTCGCTCGCGCCGCTGCGGGCAGCAGCTCGGCAGCTCGGGGTCCGTCGAGGTGCGAGACTCGCGGCGGCACCGCGTCGCAGCACAGCTGCCGACCGGTCGGCAACCGATACGTGCGGCTACCGTCGTCTCGTGAGGCCTGAACGAATTCCGCCGGCGATAGCCATCCGATGCCGGGAGTTGGCGCTTCGGAGCGCTTAGCGGGCGCTCGCGCGCACAGGGTCGTGCCACAGGCAACCCGTTGCTCCGCACTCTCTGGAATCGTCGCCATTGATTTCGCTGGCGAAAAACTACGAGAACTGCAATTAAAGAACACTACCAACGTACTTGTCGCAAAAGACCGTAGTGGCGCCGTCGGTTAAATGTCTGTAGTGGCACAGTCCGTTGAATATCCGTTGGCGCATAGTCGCTAAATGTCCGTCGTGGCGTAGTTGGTCAAATGTCCGTAGCGGCGCATAGTCACTAAGTGTCCGTCGTGGCGCAGCCAATTAAATGTCCGTTGTGGCGCAGCCCGTTAAATGTCCGTAGTGGCACATGCCGAAAATACGTACGGCCGCCGCTCCTCAGTACGGCGCTCATTACCGCGCACCGCCGCCGAAAGCGGTCCAGCGTGCCTAGTGCGCTCCGCCAGCACGCGACCGGAAGCGACCCCGGTCGCAATCTCGCCGAGCCGGGCACTGGACGCGCAGAGGCCTCCCGTCGAGCGCCGAGCAGCAGCCAGAGTTGAGCAGAGAAGCCGACCTCCTCCACTAGCTGTGAGCAGCCGATCGTAGGGAAGCTGCAGCGACGCGTTCATCCATACTGCACAGCGAGCGGCTCCCGCGGGGGTCGTCGGTCCAGTGGCGGCCCAGTGGCGACTCCAGCCCCCCTCTCTTTCCCTGGCCTGCGATCCCTTTCGCAGAGACGAATGGACAGCTACAGTACGCAGCCGCAAATTCCTCAGAGCTGATGCAGACGCCCGCTTCGGTCGCATCGTGGGGGGTGGGTTTCCCGGTGCGCTCGCCGCGGTTTCCGGACGGCCGGGCGCCCGCTTCCGCTCGCTAGAAATCTCCACCCGGTTCAGTCAGCCAGCATTACCCCAGCTGCGAGTGGCTTGCTGGGGCGCTGCGGCGCGCCGCCGCGGTGGCCTTTCCACCTTGCGGCGGCCACCTTACCCCGCGTTCATCTCTGCATATGTGCGGCAGCTTCGTCGTGAGCCGTGAGCCAAGTCAACAGCTAGCGGCGAGGATGCGGAGAATGAGGCGCAGCGAACACGAACGAACGATCGTGAGCGGCGCAATTGCACAATCAATAGGGGACGGACAGACAGACGGACGGACGGACAGGCAGGCAGACGGACAGACAGGCAGGCAGACCGACAGGCAGGCAGACAGACAGACAGACAGACAGTGCAGTCGCGTGACTTGAGCGATTCGGTAGCCTCTAGGCTTTGCGTGCGCTGCTGTTCGCAGCTCCCGGAATGAAATGCAACAGCAACTTAGTCCTTGCGGGCTTTCTAGAGTTCCCGACTCGACACGTGCACGCGCGCGCGAGCGACCATAAACGCACGCAAGCACGCACGCGTACGCAAACGCAAGCGCGCACATCTATGCGTACGGGTACATAAGTTATGCATACAGGTATATATATATACACGTACATGTAGCAGTGTTTATCAATATAATTCAGCCGCTCAGCTCGGCACTGATTAATTTATGGGCGACCAAAGCAGCTCCAGCACCGTGAGGGTAAAAATACGCTCGCTCAGCGTTCGCTTGCGTTCGCTTTGCTTATATCAATGTGTTCGCTTTGCTTATATATACATATCAATTTATAAATAAATAAATAAATAAATATATATATATATATATATATATACATATATATATATATATATATATATATATATATGTGTGTATGTATATATTGATTCCGTCGCGATTCCCTTGGCTAGGGTGGTGACAGGGGGATCGCTGCGACAGGGGACCTGCTGCGGCTAAGTTATTAGTCGCGGTCGCGCGGTTCGCGAAGACTGCCGACCGCGGCCGACTAGCTGCTACCGCTCCCCTCCGCTGACCGCAGTCTTGCGGCGGCGTGAGGAGGGGCGGCGCCCGTGCTGACGTCAGCTCCTTCGCGTAAGCGTCACCGATCGTGGTTTTCGTCTCCATCTTACTCCGGAATGAGCTCTCGCAAGGCGTCCTCTTCTGTGCGCCTCGCGGTCGAGCGCCGGAAGCTCCGCCATAGCTGGCCGGCTGCGGCGGCTAGCCGCGTTGGCTTGCTATGGCGGAGCTTGCGGCCGCTCTGTGCACGTGTCCTGCAGCAGGTAGTAAGCAAGACTCGAGGCTTTAAGCCTGGTTTAGACGGCGAGTCTGCTTTCTACTGGCTTCCTACCTACTCGAGTCTTCTTCCGTTTTCCTCTTTGTAGGAGGTTAAGATGGCAGTCTTGCTCCAAGTTTGGCTTTCTACTCGCTCCGCCCACCGAGAGGTCGTGGGATAGCTGCAGCATTTCGGCGTGGCCATACTCCTCTAACTAAATCAACGAATATTAATATAATTCCACGCAATTACCGGTAAAATGAAACCTGTCTGCTATGTAGCCTATACTGCTCGCCGCCTCAAAGAACTGATTTTTGAACTCGTAGTGTCCCACAAACAGAGACTCGCACGGACGATCGCATCGACGATTTCGCCCGTGCGAGTCGCCCGCCATGCTTTTAAAACTAATGCAGTGGGCGTGGCCTGAACGGCGCCTACGATTAATCGTTCGCCAAGTCTTACCTGAGCCTTGGCCGAAGAAGCAGAGCCGGGTTCGGCTGCTGAGTCTTCGTCGAGTGCTCCCTAAGTCTTGGACTGCCCCGACCGTATTGGTGACGTATACACCGAAGACTTGAGTAGGTAGGAAGCAAGACTGGTAGCAAATGTAAAGTGCCTAAAAAGAGACTGAGTTCTCTGAGAGCGCTATATCAAGTGTAGTATTATTATTATTATCAAGACTCGCCATCTAAATCGGGCCTAAGAGGTCGCCGTCCTATAGCGGCAAATTCAAGCAAAGTTTGAGCAGTCAGATTGGCCGTGTAGTAGTACTGCCGTAGTACTGCCGTAGTACTGCCGCTAGTACTGCCGCTAGTAGTACTGCCGTAGTACTGCCGTTAGTACTGCCGCGTAGTAGTACTGCCGCTAGTACTGCCGCTAGTACTGCCGCTAGTAGTACTGCCGTAGTACTGCCGCTAGTACTGCCGCGTAGTAGTACTGCCGTAGTACTGCCGCTAGTAGTACTGCCGCTGCCGGCGCGCGTTAAAGCGGGTGGCGGGAAGCGACCGCCAGCGGCGGCGCGCAGCGAGTCTTGTGGCGCGAGCTCGCGCTTCACGAGGAGAAACGGGCCGACGCCCACGGAAGTGGCGGAAGTACGGCTACGGATTGCTAAGCTGCGGCAGAGGGGCAGCTAGAGGGACGCTCGAGGCGGCTGTCCCAGCTACTGTCGCGTGTCGCGGTCGCGGCCTCGACGCGGCCGAGCCGTCTCGCTGCGACCTGCTCGACAGCAGCTGGCAGCGCCCGCTCAGACTTAGACGTCGCGCGAGTCGACGCGTCGCAGATGTGCGGCGACGGCGGCCATCTTCTTCCACCCACGACAGCAAAGTTTCGTAAGTCGGATGACGAAAAGTCATTCGGCGCATCCCCACGGGAGAGCCGACATGCCAGAAGGATTGAGAAACAGACGAGGGAGTGGCGTGAGCATGTGAAAGAGATCGAGGTGAAGAGGGAGCATGTGAGAGTGAGCATGAGCAATAAAGAGAGCGAGAGCGAGAGAGAGAGAGAGAGAGATCGAGAGAGAGAGAGAGATCGAGAGAGAGAGAGAGAGACAGAGAGCGAGAGACAGCGAGAGACGGAGAAAGGAAGTGGGCGGGGAAGAGTGAGGAGAGTGAGCGAGGGAGAGAGAGGGTGGGGAGGGAGAGATCGAGAGAGAGGAAGTGGGCGGGAAAGGGTGAGGAAGGGGAGAGTAGTATGGAGAGAGCGCGGAGATTGGTAGATACTCGGATACAGAAAGAGCACGAGACAGAGAGCGTCGAGAAAGAGAATTGGAGAAAAAAGAGGGAGAGAGAGGGAGAAAGGGGGAGACATTTGAGAGAGATAGAGAGAGATAGAAAGAGAAAGACACAGAGAGAGAGAGAGAGAGAGAGAGAGAGAGAGAGAGAGAGAGAGAGAGAGAGAGAGAGAGAGAGAGCAAGCATGGAGGAATGGATCTCGAGTGAAGGAGAGATACGCAGAGGGTAGCGAGCAAGCGAACGAGCCATTGAGTGAAAGGAGAGGGAGAGGAAAGCGCGCGAGCAGCACAAGGCACCATGCTATCTGTACACGCGTATGGTATACCCTCACCGTATGCGAATATGCAGCAGGTAAAACAATACAGTACACAGGGTACACACGCATACACATAGATATGTGTGCAGCTATATTTGCGTGTGCAGGTAGCAAGTGCGCGCTCAGGCAGAGCACAATTCAGAAGGCGAGAGAGGGAGAAAATAAATCGACGGACAGAGGGAGGCGATTGCGTCAGCCACGGCAGTGTCTCTATTGCGTCAGCCAGGTTTTTTCTACCGAAGGGCAGGTTTCGTCTCTCTCCAAAACTGGCAAAAAAAAGCACAACTGGCACTGGACGCGGCATTTTCGCAGACGCAAACCATTGCGCGCGCACAGTTTAGTTCGCGAAGTACGCCCGCAGTGGGGAGCGCCCAATACGGCGCGCGGGGGGGGGGGTGGGCTGGTCGCAGGATTTACGGGGACGCATTGGCGAAATCGCAGCACGACATGCTGCGGCAAAAAAATTTAAGCGCAAGGCCACTGGAAGAAGGAAATCTGCGGCGGGCGCTGTACCAACTCCGTCGCCGCCGCAACAAGGAAATCTCGGGTTCACTCGCGCCGCTCCGCAGCAATGAGAGCGCCGGCGCGGAGCCCGGCTGCGCATGCGTGCATGCCGACTGATCTCGTCCGAGGTAGTCTCCCCTTCGACGTCTCGGCTTTCTACTGACATCCGTCGTTGCATTTTTAGTGGCTGCTAGCGGAAGCAAGAAAAATGTACGCCCCGGCTATTCCCCCCCCCGACTTCCGAGAAGCCGCAGCGACGTCTTCCGCGAACTTCCGCCACTTAGTACGACGGCGCTATAGAGTTTCGGAATCCTCGCCAACTGGGCAGCGGGAGGGTGGAGATGGGTCGGAGCCGGGCGCTCGTCGTGAACGCGGGGCCTGCCGCCCATGCGCTCGCGCGCGCGCGAGCCACCGACTGCGAGAGCTTGGCTCGCTGTGGGCTCGAGCTCGCGAGGCCGCGGCGGGGCGTTTCAGTCGCTCTTTCTCATTCGGCGGTCGGCGCCGCCACGATATCCGGTTTCTCTCCAGCCGCCTTTCCGGTCCGCAGGCGCGTTTCGACTGAGCAGCAGAACGGGGCGACTTCAAGGCTTCGATACGATTTCGCTGCGCGCGCGTCGGTCGCAGCGCGAGCGTCCGGGCCGGGCCGGGGTGCGAAGCGCTGTGGCGATCGTGCGCGCTCCGCCGCCGCCGCGGTCGCACGCCAGCAGCCGCCGACCCGCTAACGAGGCGTTTTATGAATGGCGCACGGCCCGCGGCGGGGTTCGGGGCCCCCGGGGGGGGGGAGGGAGGCCAGGAAGCTGAGACCGATCCGTTCGCATTAGGCCGCAAACCGGAGCGCGGCCGCCGGTCGCAGCGCCACTCCAGCCACCTAGCCTTGCGCCGCCGCCGCATCTTTGGGTGCCGCCGCCGCCGCGAGTGGCGAGGCCTCTCGCCCCCTTCCTGCGAGAGCATCGGGGGGGGGGAGGCGGGGGCAAGCGGGCGGCGGCGTGCGGGCGCGTGGATTCGACGGCGTGCCCATGAGCCCAAGGCGAGTCGGCGGCGGCGGCGGCGGCTAGAGGTCTCGCTGCTCGAGTCGAAACGTTTGTATAGCAGCGGTTCCAGGTGTCTCCACTCCTCTCCGTTATTAGCCCGCGCGCAGCGGCTAATTACCGGCCGGCTATCTGTTTGCAATCACGTTCGGCGCGCGCGGTTTAGGGGGCCCGAAGCGGTGCCACGCGTTACCGCCGCCGTCCCCCCCCCAACGCCGCCCGGTCCCACTTCGCCCGTCGAGGCGCTGTGTCGCTCCGTCCGGCCATCCCGCGAGCCGCTCGCGCGGCGACCGGCGCTCGCGGTGACCGTTTCCTGCCGCGGCCAGATCGCGGGCGGACGTCGGCTGCACGGAGACCGACGGTCGGAGGCGACCGCGCCGTCCGGCCCCGACCGCCGCGCGCCCGCGGCGGCGCCAAGCGGGCACTCGCGGGCGCCGCCGACTCGAACGGTACCGCGCGCGCCCCCCCCCCTCGCTCGCAGGCCTCCGCCCCGAACGAGCGCTGCAGCGGCGGTAGTCCCGTCGCGAGAGCGCGCGCCGCAGCCCCCTCCCCGCCGGCGAGGTGGCGGAGGCGCTTGCCTGGGGGGGGGAGGGGAGGGGGCGGGAGTCGAGCCGACGCACGCGGGGCCGCTAAAGGGCCGCCGCAGCGAAACGCCGCCGCCGGGCGGCGCGGACGCAGCGGCCGGCGCTCCCGACGATCGCCGATCCCGACGACTGACGATTGACGCGGCGACGCATGCGCGGCCGCGTCAATCGTCAATCGTCGGCCGTGCGGCCGCGCATGCGTCGGCGTCTGCTGATGGGCGAGAAAAGCTGCGAGTCGTCGTTCGTCGTAACAAAGTTAAATATCGTAACGAGAACCTGTTGAGTGAGGCTCGCCTTACTCGACAGCATCGGACGGCATTACTCGACAGCCTCGGGTGCCTCCTCCTCGAGAGAGAGAGAGAGAGCTGCGGCGTCTGCTGCCGCAGCTCGGCCGCGACCGCGGGGACCGGGCGCGTTGGTGTGCTGACTGCGTTGATTAGGCGGTGCGTGACAGAAAACCGGCCGCCTCCATCGCCGCGACGGCGGCGGCGAAGAAGGCGGCCCCAGCGCGGCCCTGTGCGGTTCAGCCGGCAGCCAAGACGGCCAACCGGAGCCGCCGCTGGCCAGCCTTTTGACCCACGGGCAGGTCATTAGCATTATTCACCGGCGGTCTCCCTCCCATGGTGCACCGGGCGCCTGAGTACCTGTAGCCTATCAGATTATAAACATTCCCTAGCTGTCGGCGAACGGCGCGGTCTTCGTGCGACGAGCTGCCCACCGCGCACGCGCTGCAGCGTGGACGCGCGCCGTCACGCCTTACGGACGTCGCTCCGGCGCCGGACGGTGACGAACGCTAGCGCCAAAGTTCATCGACGACGCCGTGCTGCCTGCTGCTGCGGCGGCGGACTACTCTTAGAGCGCTGCTGCTGCTGGCGGCTCGCCGCCGCCCCAAGCATGGAGCCGCCCGGCTGTTCGCCGGCGTTCCGTTGCTGAAGCGGCGGCCTCCGAGCTCCGAGAGAGGCATCCGAGAGCTCGATCGGCGCGCCGCTGTCGGCCCGGCCTTAACGCCTGCGCCCAGCATGGATTTCATCATTTTGAAGGCAAGTCCGATAGACCGCGCTGGAGGCCGGAGGCGCGCCCGGTGACTCTTCGGCCGTGCATCCTTTCTCTCTCTCTCTCTCTCTCTCGCGTCTCGTTTCGGAGAGCTTCTTTTTCTTGGTTCCTATCGCCAGCCTCGCGCGGTGACTCCGCTGCCGTACTCTCCGCCGCCGTCCTGCTCGGGCGCGTGCCGCCCCGTCCACCGCGCGGGGGGGGGGCTGAAGGGCGAGGCGAAGAGGGGGCCGGCTCGAGAACGTATCCGTCGACGCTGCGTCGTACGCTTCTGCTGCGACGTAAAAGAAGCGGCGAGCGGTGCGGTCTGGGTGGGCGGGGTAGGGAGGCGGCCAAGACGAGCTCTCACGAGCGTTCGCTGTACTGCAGTGCGCGGGGGGGGGGGGGCGCGGGGGGGGGGGGGGGGCGCGGAGCGGCGAAGACGAGCTCTCGCGAGCGTCCGCTGCACCGCGGGCGGGGTGGGGGGGGGGCGGCGGCTCTCGCGCTTCTCCGTTGCGCATCGCTCCGTCCGAGATGATCGCTCGCTAATGGTATGTCTGCTTTACCTGGCCTTTCCTTATTGGAACCAGTCGGCAATAAGCGCGATGCAGATGGCGGCTCTTCGCATGCGCCTGGTGGCGCAGATCGCGAGCCCGCGCGCCCGAGCGCTCGCCCCGCGCGGCGGCGGCGGCGCGCGTTTTATGGCCCCGTCCGTCCGTCCGTGCGCGCGCGCCGCGAGCCAGCGCGCGCCGCCAGCCTGCGACACGCGAGATCGGAGGCGGCGGCGAGAGCACGCGAGACCGCGCTCCGGCGGCGCGCCCGCCCGTCCGTCGGCTCGCGCGTTTGCCGCGCGCGCCGCTCGCCCTGCGCTCAGCTCTGCGGCCTCCTGCGGCTCCTTCCTCCCATTCGACGTCGTCTCGAAGCGTCTCGCAATCATTCACGTCTCTCGACGGTCGTTTCAACATTTTCGAGCGTCCCCCTCGGACGATCGTCGTCTTTCGTCGTCCGTCCTCTGATGTCCGAGGCCCGTTTTTCTCGAGGTCCGCGCGAGCCCCGCCCCACAGCCAGCCGGCCGGCCGATGCCTCCGCGCCGATCGCCGCCCTCCCGTTGGCGTCAGCGCCTTTCGGAGCGCCGTGCACGCTCCGAAAGGCGGCTAGCGGCAGGGCGCGCTCGCGGGCTGCTCTCTCGTCGGTCGGAGGTGCTCGTTCGCCTGACTGTCGCCGCGCTTCCGCCGCCGATAGCCACCTCGCCGTTGCTCGCTGCGGGCCATTCGTTCGTCTGAGGTGGCGGTTGCCGCTGCTGCCGCCCTTCTTGGGCCAGTTTATTCTGCCGGAGCCGGTCCGGCGAGCGCGCCGCCGCGAGTCTTTGTCGTCTCGCGGCTCGCTCGTCGCCATGTCGCCCCACTCCGTCCCCTAACCTACCCCCCCCCCCCCGCCGCCGCCGCCGTTCTCCCCGCGCCGACGCCACCCCAGCCTTCGCGGGTCGGCTGCAGTGTAAGGCTACCCGCGGCGGCGGCAGCTGCGGCTGTCTCGTGCATCGCGGCCTGCCGGGCCGCGGTGCACGAGACAGCCCAGACAATGGGGACGCTGTATGCTAAGTGACCGCCGCCGCTGCCGCTCTGCAGACGGTTCCCCGTCGCAGCTAAACAGCGAACGCCGTGGTTACTAGCTGCTCAGCCTCTGCTCAGCAGGCCGCCGCCGCCTTCCCCCAAGTCACCACCGCTTTCACCAGCCAGCAGCTTCGGCTAGATGTCATCGGCCCAGCACAGTACTTGCAGAGCGGCCGTGCGTCCTTGACATACCAGTTCTTGAGGAAACTGGGAGAGAGAGAGAGAGAGAGAGAGAGAGAGAGAGAGAGAGAGAGAGAGAGAGAGAGGGAGAGGGAGAGACACGGACAGACAAACAGAGAGGCCGTCCACTTCACGATTCCACCGGTACCTGGGCTACTTGGCAATTGCCGGCTGTCAGTTTTGGTGATTGGCCTACAGGTGTGGACACTGCGATTTGAAAAAGATATATATATGTGTGTGTGTGTGTGTTTACTATATGGTTTTATATGCAATATATATATATATATATATATATATATATATATATTGCATATAATTGTCTCTCTCTCTCTCTCTCTCTCTCTCTATATATCTATATATATATATATATATATATATATATATATATATATATATATATATATATATATATATATATATATATATATATGGCCTTGACCCTGAGGCTGACACCTAGGGCCTGGTCGATCTCATTACAGCTGATGGGTCGGGAGAGATTCTCCTTGGTTATTAGTTGGGCTCGGTTGAGGCTAGCAGCCCTCACACACGGCATACTTCTGTTCGGCTAGCATAGAAACTGCTCTCTCCAAGGCTCAGAATCACGTCGGCGTGTGCCTTCTCTTTCCCGATATAGTGAAATCGTACAGAGAGCTTCAACTTCGACCGGTTTCTCCAACGGCCGAAGTTGATGCTCTCTCAGCAGCCGATTTTGCACCGGACCCGGACCTCCGCCGTCCTAGCTAAGCAGATGCTCGCTAGCTCGGCTCTCTGTCTGTCTGTCTGTCTCTCTCTCTTTCTCTTTCTCTCTCTCTCTCTCTCTCTCTCGCTCACGCAGGAAGCCGACGAGTCGATGCTTGCTTGGCTGTCACGAATGACAGCTGCTGCTGCCGAGGCTTCATATTGCACCAATACACCCGAATCTAGTTGATCAGCTGAGCGATGCACGACCGGACCGGAAGCTCGAGTTAGAGCTCCTTTGGAGCGCCCACCTTTAACCACAAAAACGTGCGTGATTACTTTGTTGCAGCAGAAATCCAGTTACTAACGGTCCTCTTGGATTGTCTCTGTTCATTTCGCAGGTAAAGGGCAGTGGAATCGAAGTTATAGATCACTTCCGGCGTAGGTGAAGGAAATGTATTCTGGGGCAAACGTCCAGTTACTCACTGGCTGCGGTAACCGGATCGGTTCTGAGCGACCAGTTCAGTCGTATTTAATTTTTAAATTCAATTTAAAGGAAACCCACTCTCTTGATCTCTATAGCCAGCACGACTGCACCTGGCATTGAGCACGTCCGGTTATAACAAGGTCATGACCCAGGACACGGCCGAGCTTTGAGAGCATATGTCTTCGTCCTAGCCCCCTCGAGTGAATTATAAGGTGGGGGACGTCGCTTGCAGTTTAAATCGTCATTCGACTGCTCAACTGCTACTTTTTTTGCTGACAAGCGTGATATCCTAAAATAAGTATTTTTTTAAGTACATTTTCCAGTAATATGCACATCTATGTAATTCATTAATGTGTGTGTGTGTGTGTGTGTGTGTGTGTGTGTGTGTGTGTGTGTATAATTTATTGCTACAGCACCCTAAGAGAACTTAATCTCTATCAAGGGCGGCATATCTTCATCAGCTGATGGATGTGCGACCTAAGTAGCAATCCTCGGCTGAGAAGCAATCGGGCTCTGGGTAAAGGTTGCTGCAAGGTCGTTCGTCGGAACGTCACTCTCGGCATTCTGTCCTGAGCGAAACCAGACCCAGAGCCAGCCGAAGCTGACGTTTTCCTTCATAACCTGAACCTTTCGACTTCGACTAGTGCAGTCAGCTTTGACTGCACTAGTCGAAGACACAGAACAGCAACAGGAGGTGCTGTGCCAGCACCTTCTAAGTGATATTGGATAGGTGAAGAGCCTGTAAAGAACTGATAGAGCCGAGGGCGGTTCAAGCCCCTCTCCCCCCCCCCCACTAGCCACCAGTGGATCGGTGGAATGGTCGCATGTAGGACCAGAGAAATGTGCATGGTGGATGGGCATGGACGAGCAGACGATGTGGCTTACGAGCCAAAACCGTGCAGCTCGGACCAGGTCGTCACACTGTGTCACTGCCCGTATCCGTGGATCGGCCAATGGGTGTGGCAGAGGTCTGGTCGAGCACGTGCCGGTGCACCTGCCGAGTGGACCCGCCTTCTGTTCTCCGAAAGGGGCCCCGGGGGACCCTGGATCCCCTGGAACCGATTAAAAGAAGAGCCGGGCAGTGCCGTGTTTTCATGAGCGGGCCGTCCTTGAGCGTACAGGCAAGGTCGTGGATTGAAATCCTCCTTGGCACCAAGTCCTGGGTATATTCCTGCTGGAGCAAAGTTGAAACGCCGTGGGCTGGCAGAAAATCTCTTGACCAACTCATAGAGGCACAGGACAGCTGTCTACGGCGACCGGCAGCCCAAGGTGGTGTGCCTGTGCACTTTGTCAGCCTTGCTAGCCGGTAGATGCAGTAGGCTGCCTTACTAACTACTTGCTCACGGATGTTTGCTCGGTTACGAGCTTGGTTGTTTACCTGGTACCCCAAGTCTAGCATACCCGGTTGTTCATGGGCAGTCTACTAGAGCCTGTGGCTCAGCGACATTAGCCGGTTGCTGCTGGCCATTGCCGGATTCGTCATGGCCTATATCGACTACTGTATCTAGGCATTGTCGGATCCGGCAACGCCTAGATCGGCTATCTGGTCTGGCCGGAGAGCGATGGTAGCAGTGGCTGGTCATATGCTGGCCAGGCATGGTATTTTCCGACTGCAATTCCTCAGCCGCCTTTGCGCAGGCAGAATCGAAGGTGTTGCTTTAGCCGCCTCGCAGCCGAGGACCAGGACACCTCCACTCAGCCGACCACCACTCACACCCCAAGAAAATTAACTAGCCAATCGGTTCCCCCATCGGCTCCGACAACGACACAGTATGAGGCTCGGCTTGGCATGCCTTGGTACTCGGGGCGGCAGGCTTCTTTGAAGCTGCCCTTTTTTATGTTTCCTCGATGAGCAAACCAGGAGCTTTTACCATTGATTTATCGAACAGCTCGCCTGTGCTGTCGATCAAAGCTGTGAAAGTGGGCTGGTGCGGCCTGTGCTGTGCTGTAAGGAGAAGCAGCAGCAGCAGCAGCCACACGTGCTAATGCTGTCCCCACGAGGCCTCGTGGTCGACGACCGGCCTGTGCACGCACGGTCGCAAGCTGCTTCGACCGGCTGCTTCCAGTGGTCTCACTCTCACGTGCCTTGCAGCCGCTGCTGCTGGCGCCCCCCCCCCTGATGATGATCGGCGGCTTTGGAAGCCGTCAGCCGTCAGACTCAGCGTGTCATGCCGCTAGCCGTGAGAGGCTCCCCATGGAGGCGGCTCGGAGCCCGGGGAGGCCGGCTGCTTGGAACCAACGTGCCCTCAGCTGTCCTCAGCCGTGTTAGGTACCCGTGGCGCTCCCGAGCGTGGCATGGCCAAGTATGGGACGCCTGCCATAAAGCCCGTCAGCATGACAAAGAAGGGACGAAGGCCAAGAGATGCAACCATCTGGAATGCTTTTGATGGCTTGCCACTGATAGTCTGCCTATTGGCAGGGGTAATAGCGAGCTAGTTGGGTGCCAGCTCTTTCTCTCTCTCTCTCTCTCTCTCTCTCTCTCTCTCTCTCTCTCTCTCTCTCTCTCTCTCTCTCTCTCTCTCTCTCTCTCTCTCTCTCTCTCTCTCTCTCTCTCTCTCTCTTTCTCACACACACTCCTGTGTCTGTTTCCGTAGCTTGTGTCATACCGCCGTGCGTAGACTTGCCAAACAGTGAACGTAAGCTGCGCTGCACGCACGTGTGGCGACTCCACGCAGACAGATGGCAGGCTGTGCTGTGTGTGATTCGGTGTTGTCTGTAGCCAATGCCGTATACTGCTGTCAAGCAATACATGGATGGCAGCTGCCCTGCCACTAGCCACAACGAGTAGCCAATAGGTGGAGGGTACTGCCGGCCGTCATAGCACTTGCACCGCCGGCCAGCCCTTACTGTGTGCACCTACTCCGGAAAAAGAATGGAACAAGTTGGAGGAATTCTGGCTCGTGGAAAGTGGCAGCATCCATCGATCGAATCGCTTCCATCCTGTATCCATCGATCGAATCGCTTCCATCCAGAATCCATCGATCGAATCGCTTCCCGTGCTCGAGTGGCTAGCACCAGGTACACAGGGGGGGGGCACTCGAGTCTGACCAAGCATTTCGATAATAATAATAATAATAAATAATAATAATAATAATACGACATTTGCATGGCGCCATCAGAGAACGGACTCTCTTTCTGGGCACTTGACATGTGCTGCTAAGAATTGAAGGTGTGGCGTAGGCCCATGGCAAACGTTTCACTCAGCTCCGAACGGGTTTTATTTTACAAAAAAGCGCCCCTACGATCGAGCGCATGTCTGCCTGCCTACGTGCGCACGAAGCGAGCGCTGCTCCACACCGGTTTTATTTAAGAAAGAAATGCATTGCGCAGACGCGCGTGCATGCGCTTCGCCCAAGGCCCGTGACACATCGTGTGCCGCCGAATGTTTAGCGAGAGCGAGCGACTGTTGAAGCCAACCAGTTGGCAACAGTCGAGTGCAAGCGGATGTGCTGAGAGCTTTTCGTCTAGAAAACCTGCCGACCCGGACCTGACCTTTAATAAAGGCTGCTGAAGCTGCTGCAAGCCTCTTGTAAGCGGAAGCTGATCGTAACTCAGCACTCAGCCCCACCCCCTCCCCCTCCCGCAGCTGCGGGACGGGACTGGGGGGGAGGGAGGGAGGGAGGTGGAGGCCGGAAGTCACAGGGAGCTGCTCCCAGTGGGGCATGGCACCCACTGCTCTTCACTGGCTGTTTGGCTGGCTTGCTTCAACCACTCCTCAAAAGCTTGAACCACAGCTGCTAGAAGATTTAGCTGCCATCGGAGCTTGTCTTCACGTAAAAAGTCAGCTAGTCATTGAACGCCTTCCCCATAAGCCCTGATGGTCTGGCTATTAGTTCACGGCCAGTCTATATGCAAACGGCGTCACACGTCAGCTGGGTCGTGCCATGCTAGCGCCGGTCGCGACAGGCCTCCGGTTTGAGTCAGGCCAGTTGCCGTCGCGTCATTCCAGGCCAGCGGCAGTCGAGCCAGACTTGTAGCTGTTGCTCGAGCCAGGCCTGCAGCTGTCACACCAGGCCTGCAGTGGTAGTGCCACACTTAATGCTGTCGCGCTGTACCTGCTGCGGTAGCGCCAGGCCTGCAGCTGTTACACAAAGCCTAATGCTGTCTCGCCATGCCTAATGCTGTCACACGATACCTGCTGCGGTAGCGCCAGGCCTGCAGCTGTCGCACAAAGCCTGCTTGCGGTAGTGCCAGGCCTACAGCTGTTACGCAATGCTTAATGCTGTCGCGCCATGCCTAATGCTGTCACACCATGCCTGCTGCGGTAGCGCCAGGCCTGCAGCTGTCACACCAAGCCTGCTGCCATAGCGCTAGGCCTGCAGCTGTTGCACAATGCATAATGTGGTCGCGCCAGACCGGAAGCTATGCGCCCGGCGGCAAATGGATTACCTACTGCCGAGCCGTAGGCTCTTCACCCACAAGATGTCTCGGCTTCAGTGCCATGCAGACGAAGCTTGCACGAAGTTGAGTGCACTTGGTTAAGAATGACGCTGGCAAGTTCACACCGACAGACGAGGCTCTCGGTTTTGTGGCGGTGCCTGCAAAAGAGGCACCGCCCACAATGTGTGCCTTGTGGGGGTGACCCGCTGCAGTCCCGATATCTCGGTGCAAAAGTTCCTGATATCTTGGGCCCGCCTGCAGGCACTCTCATCTGCAAGAACGGCTCTTTCGAAGGAGCCAGCCAGCAAGCATGGACCGGACGTGTGAGGTTTTCCAAGTGAGGAACAATTCGCATGATCCAGTGCAGGCCCCCTCCGGAGTTTGTGTCCGACCGACATTGTCAGTCCAGTAGCAACCGGCCCCCTGTGGTATCCCACGTAACCGAAGTCAGCCTTTGCTGTAGCCACCAGCAGGCCACTCACCACGGCAGCTGGTTCTCTCTCCTCCTCCTGGCGTTAGCCTAGTTTGGACGTGTGAGCAGTGTCGGTTTCGGTCTTCCAGTGATTGCATGCTTCCCTCTGCATCTCGACAAACGAGATTACCGGCGAGTGTTTACTGAAAATGCAGAATCCAATTTCGCCTTTTTGAAGCAGCACTACGGTTGCTAGGCAAGCTGGCTAACTACCCCATTGGTCTCTATTCTATCTGTCTCCAGCTTCAGCCAGTCCAATCAGTCTGTTTATCTTGTTAAGCTCTCTCTCTCTCTCTCTGGCTGGATCAGGAAGCAGCAGCAGCAGCCGCCGCAGCAGCTCGTTTGCCTTTGCCTCCAGGCACTTCTGCCTTTAGCTACTAGGCTATGCACGGGCTATGCACGGCCGGTAGCTGCTCTTTTGCTGTGCAAGCTCCAATGAGCCGGATAATTGCTGCCCATCGAAATTTCAGTCAAAAGATGGCTGACAATTTCTTTTCGGCCTCTGTGGCTGAAGCAGCAAGCATTGGGATCAGCTCCGCAGCCTACGCAGCTAAGCACCTTACTGCAGCCTAGAACAACTCGCAGCCACTTCAGACGGTACTGTGATCAAATCAGGAGTGCAAGGGGAGAGAGGAGAGAGAGAGACAGAGGAGAGAGAGACAGAGGAGAGAGAGACAGAGGAGAGAGAGACAGAGGAGAGAGAGACAGAGGAGAGAGAGACAGAGGAGAGAGAGACAGGGGAGAGAGAGACAGAGGAGAGAGAGACAGAGGAGAGAGAGACAGAGGAGAGAGAGACAGAGGAGAGAGATAGAGAGAGAGAGAGAGAGAGAGAGAGAGAGAGAGAGAGAGAGAGAGAGAGAGAGAGAGAGAGAGAGAGAGAGAGAGAGAGAGAGAGAGAGAGACAGAGGAGAGAGACACAGAGGAGAGAGAGACAGAGGAAGAGAGAGAGAGAGAGAGAGAGAGAGAGAGAGAGAGAGAGAGAGAGAGAGAGAGAGACAGAGCGAGAGAGAGACAGAGACAGAGAGAGAGACAGAGAGAGAGGCTAACTTAAGGGTAAGAAAAGAGATATAGGTGCAGGAGTTTTCCTCCTTATGGCTCGTCGGTATTGAGTAAAGCAAAAATTGGGCAGACAAATTTGCGGCATGGTTTGTTCGCGTGCTTGCCGGCGTGTCTGTACACGCACCAACGTGCAAATGCCTGTTTGGCCTTCCCCAATGGCGGCCGGCCCAAGCCGTACCAGCTGGCTGAGCGGCGTGCACATTTTCCATTAGCCGTCCATCTCGACGGCTGCGCTGGCCTGCCGCGACGGACGGACCGACGCGGGCAGACACATGAATAGAAGCCAGCAGATTACCTAATTGAAATAATGGCGCACTTCACCAGCCACTTTAACAATTGACCGAGCTTCCGTGTGTACACAGGTAGCGCCGTACCGCTCGCTCGTGCTAGGGCCGCCAGCGCTCGGTGCTGGAGAGACGCACAGACACTGGCACACAGACACTGCTGCATGCCAAGCTTGACAGGCAGCAGCACGGCGCCCGAAGCAGCCGAGACAATCCTCGCGATTCGCGCGGCGCCGCCGGTTGATACGATCGGCTGGTTCGGCTCGCAGGGTGGGCGCCGCCGGGTCGACAGTGCAGCGCCTGCCTGCCTGCCTGGCTGTTTCGTCGCTGCAGCCTGGCAAAAGGGCCGGGCTACTCGACTTGGTGGCGTGCCTTGAGCAGCAGATCTGTCGGAGGCGGGGGGGAAAGGGGGCGACCACTCAGGCAGTCATAGACTTAAGCCAAGGAAGGGTCAGCCAATGTATGTAGCCCCCCCCCCTCCGGGTCGTACCATTTCGGTGGCCGGCCAGCTCATGCAACTCGCGCGTGAGCCAACTCACGTGATTTGCTTGCATATGCGACCGGTGCTGGCTGGCCAACATTGCCCCCCCCCCCCCCCCCCCCGATCTTGCTCAAATAGGGAGGATGACGCCCAGGCGAGCATGTGAGTGTGAGCTGACCAGCTCTGCTGCCGTTGCTTCTTCCTAGCGTGGGCAAACAAGAAGATCCTATGTACTGCAACTGAATCAACTGCCTGCCTGGCTCCAAGCAGCTGGTCGAGAAGAATGAAAAAGCTATTTCTATCGTTTGCTGGTAGATAGGCGAAGGGTGTAAACATGCAGCATCCAGCAATCTGGCTGGCGATTGTCTTTGAGCCTATCGATGTCGGTCGCTTGTCCATTCTAGCATTCAGTGTGCTTCAATAAATACCCTAAGCACGAATGAGCACCTCCCGATGGCCGATCTGCCTCCCCCCTCTCTCTCTCTCTCTCTCTCTCTCTCCATCCCCTCTCTGTCTTTCCCATAGTCTCTCTATCTCTCTCTCTCTCTCCTCTGTCTCTCTGTCTCTGTCTCTCTCGCTCCTTGTTCTAATCGCTTTGCACTTTTGAGGTTGGATCCTGCGTTGTTGCTACCGCTGTTGCCGCCGCGCTGTCATGCTTCTAGCCAAAGCCACCAGGAGGCAGGCGGAGCCTCTTGTCACCACTATGACTGTATCCAAACGTTGACAGAACCTTGCCCGTCGTACTTGCAACGCATCGACTCGTGTCTCTTTGCAATCTCACAGGTCAACGGTGAAGACGTGTCGAATGCCACCCACGAAGAGGCGGTGGCTGCGTTCTCCAAAGCCAAGGAACCAATCTTAATCGTAGCTCGTCGGCGAACTGACGGAAGCACCCTCGCAGGCGATGCAGCCGCCTCGGCAGCTGTAGCCGCCGTCGCGTCGAATGGTGCGGCAGATGAGCAGCAGCAGCATCAGCTGCAGAGGCAGAGCGAGCGCTTCGTCTCCGTGTCGACGCAGACCGACTGCGTGGCTGGCAGTGAGCAGAACGGCTGCCCCGACGACGACGACGACCGTGACGACCGCGATGACGTCGTTGTCGTCTGCAGCAATGCTGCAGCTGCAGAGCAGGGCATGCTGGACAGCTGCGTGTTCTACCTGCCGCCGCCGCCGCCTCTTGAGCTCATGCCGGCTCGGCCCGCTGCCGCTGCCGTCACCAGGTGAGCAGCAGCAGCGGCAGCAGCACGGTCTCTGCTGCCATCTTTGCGTAAAGCTGCCACTGGCGCCGGCCGCCGCTATGACCACCTGCCGCCTCTATCACTGTGTCCTTCCACCATCTCCGCTGCTGCCGATACTGCAGCAGGCAGACACGGCAGAGTGGCCTACTGTCTGTCTCCCCCCTCTCCGACTATGCCCCCCCCCGGCTAGACCTCGCTCGTGCCGTGCTTCGGCCTTGCCCTCTCCCTCTGCTCTGCCGATTTTCGATTTCCCCCCAGAAAGAAGAAAATGACTGGCTGATTCAACAGCCTCTTTTGTATAGCGACAGAAGAGCTCACCACTCGCCACCGCTTGCAGCTGCGATCAAGGATCGCCCACCGCAGGATTCGAGCCCACGACCTCGGCGCCGAGGTCGTGAAAAGCAGCCGCCTCACCTAGTGAGCCATCGCGGCTCTCAGGCCGGCTTGGGTTGGAGGGATCGAGTCGATTCGTGTCTTCGGCACAGCCGGCCGGCTGCAACTGCAAATCTGCAAATTCTTGTAGTGGCAGCAGAGGTTGGAACCAGCGGTGCAGTCGCAGAGGGGTTGCGCTATCAGCAGGCTCCGAGCTCTGCCTGACCGACCTGGAGAACGCCTTCGGTGAAGGTCAGCAGCAACAGCAGACCGGATATGGCGATCGGCGGATATGCTCCACTGTAGAGTCGCTTCCCACTCGGCTCCACGGAGGCAACGTCGTGAAGGCAGCAGATGCTTCCGTCTCGGGAACCGAGGGTAGCGACTTCTATCCATCGCTGGAAGATGGGTACTATGCTGATGACTTGTACACATACGAGGTAAATTTCGCATGAGAGAGAGAGAGAGAGAGAGCAGTGTCCAGCCCTCGCAAGTTCGCCAAACCTCCGCACTCTTTTAAAAGCAAGTATGAATGCATTTTTAAATGTAAAACTAAATTAATACTTTCTAATACAATAAGGGTATATTTGATCAAACGAATGGCTACTGCGGTATATGTGCTCACCGGCAGGCTGGCACAGTGGTAGAGCCAGGATTTCAGTTTAGGTGCAAGACTCACAAGTAATTCAAGACTGTAGCACATAATTAGAACAAATGAAAATTGTCGAGTGTCATGTGGACCCACTAAATTACTCCCCATGTCCCCAACTAGACTGCCCCTGCCACAGCTCCTGTCCTGGATCAAGCCCGATACAGGGAGTCGCTGCCCCCCCCCACTAATGTGGGGAGGGGGCATTGCCCCACTGCAGCTAGTGGTTTGCAACTCCAACGAATCCGGTCGCTGACAAGGAGTCTTGTCAACGTGACCCAATAGCTGCCCCGCATTGGTAAGCATTTGCTTTCAGCCGTGTGTGCGTGCAGTGGCACTGAGGGTAGGCAGGCCTGGTTGCCCGGTGTAGCCAGCACCCAAGATCTACCGGCTTCTTCCTTCCAGACTGCTGTTGATTTACTCACCACCTCATCCCCCACTCTGTTGGTGACAATTTATTTGACCCGGCACTGAAGTCAAAGCAGGATGCATGAATCACGGTTTTGTCCCATTGTGAGATCGGCTGGCTACTTAAGTGAAGGTCTACTACAGTGACTAGATGCCCAAGGCATGCTTGAGTGGAGTAGCAGCACCGTGCGACTGGTGCTGCTCCATTTTTATGACCGCCTTCGAGAAGCTGCGTTCGGTCACGCGAGTTCTCGGCGTAGAGCACCATCGTCGCGAGATCGCTAGCGTCTGGTAGGTAAGCAGGTCGGCCGGCTAGCTGCAAAACTGCCGAGCGCTTGATGAAGCTTGGTGCTCGTGGTATATTTATTTCGCTCGCCCTCTAGCCACTGTGGCTGCACTCAAGTTTCACCGTTAGCAAGGCTGTCGTGCAACCGTGCAACCTTGTCTGGGAGGAGGGATGAGGTGCTTGCCTTTAACCACCAAGATTGTGATCTCTAGCCCTTCCGGCACATTCGAAACCGTTTAGAGAGATTCAGTTCCATTGGAGCGCTATGCAAATTATATGTATGTATATACATATATATACATATATATATATATATATATATAAGGTTAGTATGGGGAATATATATATATATATATTAGTATGGGGAATATATAATATATATATATATATATATATATATATATATATATATATATTCCCCATACTAACCCCATTGACATGTTTCCCTTGCAGTATATGTGAAGTACAGAGAGAGATTTGGTTCACCGAGGGCACTGTCCAAATGTCTTATCGTTATTACTGACGCTGACCGTTGCATGATCTGCCCTGACATCAGCGGTCAGACTAGGGTCAGGGCCTTGCTGCTGTGTCGCCGGGGCCAGCAACTTCTGCTGCAGCTCTAGCTGTTGCTGCTACAGAACCGACTGCAGCAGCAGCACCGCAGAGGCCATTGCCGGGGCTTGAAGGAAGGAGAGAGTCTGCAAGCATCGCTCGGTCAAGCCCCCCTCTGTCTCTGTCTCTCTCTGTCTCTCTCTGTCTCTCTCTCTTTCTCTCACTCTCTCTCTCTCTCTCCGTGTCTCTCTCTCTCTCCGTCGCTCCACTTAGCCTGCTTGCTTAGCAGCGGCTTACATGGCACTCGGCTGGTCACTGCAGCGCAGCTGCACTCTGTTTAAATATTAGCTCTCGATCCGGCATCTTCCTCCTGCTCGCCAATTGGCTGGACTGTCGCGAGCCCTCCGAGGCTCATCTCAGTGGCAGCGGCTGCCGCAGCCGAGCGCCGATGGCCCGACCACTGCAGCCCGGCCACTGGCGCCTCGTCAGTCTCATCCGTCATTGTCTGCTTAATAATTAGTCTGAGAGCAACATCATAACATTGCCGTTGCTTACGTCGGATCGCCGGTGCGGCCGTGCCCGGCTCTGCCGCCGGCCCCATATTTAGACGCCGCCGGCTTCCCTTTGCGTCCCTGGCCTTTTCTCCTGCTGCCGCCGTCTAAGCCCACCGGCTGCGGCTGCCGCCGCCGTTGCCGCCGGCTCATCTGCTCGGTTGCCTTTCTACGATGCTCTTTCCACCGGCCCATGGGGGTGGGGCAGGGGGCACGGCTGTTTGCAGCAAGAGCTGCTCAGGCCTCCGGTTGCACCGGTTGTCCAGAGAAAAAGTGCAGGGCAGCTGCTGCTGCTGCTGCTGCTGCTGCTGTCTCCGAAGCGTGGCGACTGGCGCTCCGACAGACGGAGACTCTGGAGCCTCTCGATCAGTGGTCGGTCGATGCTGGCAGGCTGGCCAGTGTTTTTTCGATTTTGTTTTGACACGCTTGGTCATGCGTCAATCAGTGGCACTGGCTGGAGAGTGAAGGAATGCCCCACTCCTTCGTGCGAGGACTCGAGAGAGTTGCGTCGGCTTTACTTTCCTTGAGGCGCCAGCAAGAGTGCCCGCTGCTAGCTAGCTAGCGTGTCCCGTGGCACTCCAGCTGCCGTGCACCGTTTCCTCACCTTTTTTCCACCTTTATCTCCTCTCTTGCTTTATCTTTGTGTCAGTATGTCTATGTCTATCTCTGTCTCAATATGTCTTTCGTCAACTCCACATCTACCTTTATATATCTGTATCTCTATCCTTTATCGCGGACTTTGCTGGGTCCTTGTGATTTGTCCTTTGCTTTGTGTGCTTATAACCAAACGGTCATGCTTCCTTAGCAGCATATGAAGAGTGCCTAAAAACAGATCAAGTATCCAAGGGTGCTTTGCAAGTGCAATACTACTATTATCTCTTCTCTCTACCTCGTTCCTCTCCCCTTTCTCTTTTCTCTCACCTCACACGGTTTCATCTCTTTATTCTTTCTTCCTCGTCTTTCCGCCCCCATTTCTCTTTCGATTCTCATCTCTGTCTGTCTGTCTGTCTGTCTGTCTGTCTGTCTGTCTGTCTGTCTGTCTGTCTGTCTGTCTGTCTGTCTGTCTGTCTGTCTGTCTGTCTGTCTGTCTGTCTGTCTGTCTGTCTGTCTGTCTGTCTGTCTGTCTGTCTGTCTGTCTGTCTGTCTGTCTGTCTGTCTCTCTCTGTCGTCTCTGTCTGTCTGTCTGTCTGTCTGTCTGTCTGTCTGTCTGTCTGTCTGTCTGTCTGTCTGTCTGTCTGTCTGTCTGTCTCTCTCTCTCTGTCGTCTCTGTCTCTGTCTCTGTCTCTGTCTCTGTCTCTGTCTGTCTGTCTCTCTCCTCTCTGTCTCTCTGTCTCTTCCCTCATTCTTGATTACCTCACTCCCTCTTCTATTTCTCGTTGGTTTCTTCTCTCCCCTTGCTGTCCACAGACTTAATCGTTGCCTCTCTGGCTCCAGCCACGCTAGGCAAATGCAGCCATTCTGCAGCATGCGTCAGCATGTACTGCAGCATGCACCTGCATGTACAATTCGAGGACCATGTCACCCGCCCCGGCCCCATGCTTCAGCAGGAGTGTAATAATAATAATGCACTTAATAAAGCGCCCTCAGAGAACTCAATCTCTGTCTAGGCGCTTGTTGGAATGGGATGCACCGCGAAGTTAAGTCCCATTAAGGCAAAGCAGAGCGACTGAACCGATTAGCAGGCCTTGGGTCAGGCTTCGTGCTGGTTTCCTCGAACTCACCCTTGGAACGAAGCCGAAGTCTTACCGAATCCGAGCCTTCCCTTGCGCCTCTCAGGCTGATTGCAGCCATCGGCTGCAGATCGGCTTTCGTTCGACTTCGATGCAACCTTCGGCGAGTCGTGATTTGTTGTCACCGAAAGTGCCGTCGTTTCATTGCGGCTCTCATGTACACAGGCAGAGCGCATCGGAGGGAGCTTGCGAAGCCAGAGCCGGCAGGCACGAAGCGACCAAAGCCATGCTGCCCCGAACGAGGGCAGCATGGCTTTGCTTCTGCTCTAGAAGATAGCAGTCCAGGGCTCTCTCTCTCTCTCTCTCTCTCTCTCTCTCTCTCTCTCTCTCTCTCTCTCTCTCTCTCTCTCTCTCTCTCTCTCTCTCTCTCTCTCTCTCTCTCTCGATATTAGGCTCGCAAGGAAATTTCTTTGCTTCCAGGAAGTGCTGCTGCAGAGAAAATGTCCGAGCGAGCGCATCGGCCTGACGCTGTGCTACGCCCTGGGCGACGACGGCACCAGCACCTGCGTGCTCGTCAACGAGGTCGAGGTCGGCGGAGCGGCTGCCACCGACGGCCGGATACGCGAGGGCGACCGCATCCTCGAGGTGCTCTGCCGCACGGAGGCGCTCTTGCTCGCTTGCTCTCTCTCTCTCTCTCTCTCTCTCTCTCTCTCTCTCTCTCTCTCTCTCTCTCTCTCTCTCTCTCGCTCCCGGCGCCTGATGGCCAGCCGGTGTGCCTCCCACAAGCGCTCTCTTCCAGGCGACGCTGCGATGGCTGCGCCATCGTTGAGCTGGCAGCGGTGACGGCAGCAGCAGCAGCTACAACAGCGCGGCGGTGCGCTCGACTTTTGCAGGTAAACGGCGAGATCGTCGACAGTCGCGAGGCCGTCATACGACTGTTCTCGGTGAACCAAAGGGACCTCAGGCTGGTGGTGTGCCGGCCGTCACAGCTGCAGGTGAAGGAGAAGCACGCTGACCGCTGCTCAAGATTCCCTTATACAGGGGGAGGGGTCAGTGACCTGGCGGGAGCGGAGCGGTGCCTTAGCAAGGGGCAAGGGGGCACGCCGTGCGGGCGCAGCCCCCCTGCCTCAGTTCGGCCAATCCGCAGTTGAAACGCCCGAAGGGGAAAAAGCGCCGCTTTCGTGCAGCTTTGCAAGAAAACTTGGATTTGGCTCTCTACGCTGTGCAGGCTTTGCTTTAACTGAAGTGAATGCTGGGTGCAATGCTCCTTAATGCCTCGCTGCTTTGGCAGGCACAGTACGGACTGTCACCTGACAGCCACCTAGCAAAGCGGCTGTCAAGTGTTGACTCGGTTTGCTGTGGGGAAAGTTGTGCCCGATTCTAAAATGCTGTTGCTTCAGGCAAGCATGCTCGCGTCCACGGGGTATTTAGCCACGCAGCAATACGACTGACGGAGAGAGGGGGATGGATGGTCTTATGAGTTTTTTCAAGCCAGAGTTCTTGTGTGGAGTCGCAGTGAACAAAAGCAAGTCGTGATGTACAATGAGTGATCATGTTATTAAGCTCTCAGAAGCTTATAAATATTAGTCACATCAAATCTCTTACTTAGTAAACTAGTCGGATAGTTTGCTAGGGGGCAAGCAGCAATGCTGGGATTGCGGGCCTAATGTTATATAATAAAGTAGGCCGGTGGACATAGCTACCGGCCGCAAGCTAACGTAATTTCCTTCGCTCTGCCGCCAGCTTTTCATTTATAACCTATCGGAGCTCTTTCAGATCCTTTTGCAGCGCACATTTATTTAGTCTCTGCGCACCAATCTCGAGGTCTTGCTGAGTCACTGCTCGCTGTAGCCAACAGTGTGCCACCTAATAGCTTGTGACTGAGGTGAGACTCGTGAGAGTCAACGATCCACTGATCGGTCGGGTTTGATTAGGCAGCCGTCGAGCAGGTGCCCCGTGCCAACGGCTTGAGTAATTAATTGAAGCAGATCAAGCTCGGCAGAGGCTCAGAGGCCTGCCTGCCGCCCGATGAGAGGCTACTGCCTCGGTGGGTGGGATCTCTGCCTCGGTGGAATGTTTCTCATCGCTCGTCTGCTCACCCGTGTTCGCTATCTTTGGAACAGGGAGTGGCAGCGACTAGTTCCTGCAGGCTTAATCACTCTGGGCCACGGTTTCAACCTCAATGGATTGAAACTCTGGACCAGAACTCTGCTCCATCCACACGACTTTCCGCCTGCACATTTTTCTCTCCAAGCAAGAATAAGTCAAATCTAGATGTACTTTGGACTGGTGGAAAAAACTTACCGCAACGAAGGGAAATGGAAGAGAAGTGCGTCCGACATTCCAAACAGGCTCACGATCGTCGGCAGAACATGGCGCCTGGTGCCCGATTACCAACCGTGCTCACATCTGACAGCCTTCCCGTCCATCTGCAAGCTTCGCAATCTTCTTTCTTTGTTGCTCGCCTTCACGCACGTGCTGCGCCTGCCCGAGTCAATCCGAGCGACTGTCCGCCTATTTGCTTGCATTCTGCTCTATTTCCTGCCTCCCCGGCTATTTCTCCCCATCTATTTACCCCATCTATTTCCCCCATCTATTTACCCCATCTATTTACCCCATCTATTTCTCTACTGTCCTTTTCTTTTTTCCTTTTTTTTCTCTTTCTTTCTCCCCCCCCCCTGAAAGTTGGTGGCTGTGAGTTGGAGCAATGACCTCTGTGCAGAGCCGATTGATTTTGAGGAGATCCGCAGTAGTTCCTGCTACATTGGCGGCATGGCACCGCCGTGGTGCACCCGCATTGCACTCTTGCATTGCACCGACCAAGGAGCCAGCGATGGCTGGCTGGCTGGCTGGCTGGCTGGCTGGCTGGCTGGCTGGCTGGCTGGCTGGCTGGCTGACTGGCAGGCAGGCAGGCTCCATCCTTCACGGTCTTTTCTTTCGTGCAGTGGGACGACGATGGCTTTGCTGAGGAACCGAGCCAGGACTTTGATGACGTCAACGGTTATCCGAGGCTAGGCATGGCAGTTTCAACACCTAACGAGGACGAGGAGGAAGAGATCGAGGATGCACAGCAATCGTCTGCTCAGCAGCAGCAGCAGCAGCAGGAGCTGCTTAGGTTTAAGGTGAGCTGCTAAATCTACTCCAGCGAGAAGCCTGTTGGGCGCTGCTCCGCTTGCTGCCACATTTGATTCGTTGTCCGCGCGTGTGAACTATGAACCGTCAGGCACTACTGTAGCCAGAGCTAAACCCAGACAGGGCAGTTCGTGACTCAGCCGGAATTAAGCAGTCGTAGGAAATACTTGAGCTGTGCATGCGTATGCGTGCTTGCACGTGATTGCACTTGCCTGCGTGTCAGGAAGTGGGTTGTCACGTGTCAGGAAGTGGGTTGTCACGTGTCAGGAAGTGGGTTGTCACGTGTCAGGAAGTGGGTTGTCACGCACACAACTCTTCTCCGTGGTAGGTCCAAGGGGTGCAAGGGCCTATGAGTACAGTTTGCTACATTTCTGTTGGGTCTCACACTTAGTGGTGTGTGTGGCGATGGCTGACGACTCTTTAAGCACCACCTGAAAGCTATGGGTGGGAGTTTAAGGATTTCAGGTCACACTTTGCATTCCTGAGTGCACGACAGAGCCAGATTAGGTGCTTCACACCTGCTTTTTCTCGGAGTGGTTTACCTTAATGCCCCCTGAAGTAGGTATTGTTTTGTCGTTTGCCTCACTTGGTCCTACACACGTGTCAGTCACAGCACCCTGTCCAGCACGGTGTGTTGCTCGGATCGACGTCATCTCGAGAGAAAGAGAGAAGCTTTATCTCTCGGAACTTTAGAATCGCTTAACCTTTAGCTCGGGTCTTTCTGGCAGTTAAGGCCACCCAGCCGGTGAGGCTGCCTAAGGGCGGCCTCCGTCCTGCTGCTCGTCGTCCGTCTGGTTACCTTTCTGTGTGTCTCTCCCTCCCTCCCTCGAGGTCTCTCTGTCTCTCTCTCTGTCTGTCTCTGTCTCTCTCACACTCTCTCTCTCTCTCTCTGTCTCTCTGTTCGTACTGTGAGATTTCTGCATGGTGCTTCTCTCCCCAGCTCGGGGATGGGCCGAACTGTTAAGGTCGCGAGATCACCGAACTTAGAGCCCACTCTCAGTCACGTCATTCAAGCAGTAAGTCTTGAGACTGAAAAGTCTGTGGCGAATCACAACCCACCTCACCCACCGAGTGCCGGACCATTTTGGTGGGAATGCCTCCTGCGGCCGCAAATCGATACGTGGCGATCGGTGCTGCCACTTCGTCGGCTGCTACCCTCTGTCTCTTGATGAGAATCTATTCGCTCAATTATTGGAGACGTCGTGACTTCTCTTTGCTTGACTCGGTCGTGGGACGCCGTGAAATTCTCGTTGAACGTTCTCTCCAATCTCTCTCGAAGTACTTGGCAGATAAAGAGTAAAGCAGCTGCGGCTGTGGCGGCTGCTGCTGCCTGCGTAGTGCGCCCCGGCCGATCTGGGACCACGTGCCTCCGCGCTGCTTTCGGGAAGCGTCAAGAGAGGCAAGCAGTCTGAGCAACTACCTTTTCCAAACAGCTTTTCAGGCATTGGCACGACCCTGACCGTTACGTCGCACGTTAGCATTGTATGAGCATGTATGAGCGTGCCCAATGACGCTTGCTGCTCGAGCAACGCGCGCGGTGTAGGAGGCTGATCGGTGCATGGCAGACTGCTCCGAGCGCTTAGCAGTGAGCGCTGAGCAGTGAGCGAGCACCAGGTGCCTCTTGCTCCAACGCTCGGTCCAGCTGCATGCCGCCTGGCAGCTAGCAGCTCAGGGGCCGCCGCCACCTCAGGGTACTGCCGCGCCGTGGTTCTCTGCCTCTGGGATCCAGCCTGTACGGGCTGCTCTAGACTGGGCTGCTCTAGACTGGGCTGCTCTAGTAGGGCTGCTCTAGACTGGGCTGGGCGACTGGGCTACAGACAGAAGAGGACCTGGTAGGCACTGTTTGTTTTGTTTGTTTGTTTAGCCACTGATAGTCGGCCTGCTAATTGGGAATATGCTAATTGGGAATATGTGCCGGCTGGATGCTCGGTCCCGGCATTCCCTTCCTTCCCGGCTCCCCCCCCACCCAGTAGCTCACCCCACCTAACATGATGCAGCAGATTCATAAGGTCGGAGGCGCCACTGCGCAGCCTAATTATTTATTCCAGAAAACCGGACGTGTCCTCCCGGCGCCTCCCCAGTGCAAAAATAAGCTCTTAACTGTCGGTGATGCTCATTTATAACCAGTCATTGGCCACAGCTAAGCGGCGGCGGGATTTCTTCCGCAGTCGGCACTTCCCAGCTGGCACTTCGTGGCGGCTTGAAGTCTGCGCTGAGTGCGACTACTCAAGTGACTACTAAAGCTCGACTACTTTGTCACAACGCGATCGCCCTACACTCCCACCCTGATAATGCATGCATGCATGCCCTCCTCTCGTGCGGTTCATTTGACCACAACAATGTTATCGCTAGCTCATCCAGTGTGATTTGTCCTTTGTGTGATTATTCGTGGGGACACTGTGCGTGCTGACATTGTGTGGTGTTATCACTTACCACTTGCTTCCTCTCCAGCATATGTAACGGATTTAGCTCTCCTAAGGGGCTTCTTTTTTCAAATGTTTCATTATTGCTACTAGTACTATTTTTAGCAGATAATGCTCTCTCTCTCTCTCTCTCTCTCTCTCTCTCTCTCTCTCTCTCTCTCTCTCACACACACACACACACACACACACACACACACACACACACACACACACACACACACACACACACACACACACACACACACACACACACACACACACATTGCCTACAACAATGTCAACAGCTAGCCTTCCACTGTCCTCATATGCCAGGCATGCAAATACTCTGACGCTTTGCAGTTTCTTGCGTAGATCAGCTTCGAAAGTCGTGATGGGGTTGCTGTCGCAAGACAGGACCTAAACTTGTGTGCTGTGATGCTATCTTTTAACTCACACCTAATGCCATAGTCTGGACCGCGATGGCGCGCGGCCCGCCTTTTTTCTCCGGCTGATGCAAGCCACCGCAGCAGCAGTCTACTCTCATGCGCTCACCAATTTGCGTAGCCGCAGCAAGCAGCTGAGCAGCTGTTGATCCAATGGCTGCCGCCGTGCTCGATGCACCGATTCTGTCTTCTAGTGCTTCGCACAGGCGCCTTTGTCGATCTCGTCATTTTCGTCTCCGGTTGACGATTATGCAACAATAAGCGTTCGATTGACTGAAATATTAGTGCTGCAATCAGGGCAGGGGATCGAGATGTTCCAGCTAGCTAGCGTGAGCACTTCGGAAGCACGAAGCAGCAAAGCGCCCTCTAGCCAAACGACCGCCGAGCGATACCCACGGAAATTCGCTTGCCTGGGCCGAGCGCTACCAGCCCCGGCGCCAGCTGCGATGCCACCGACGGCAGTACCCATGACCTTTCGATCGTATCTGCTTTCTAGAGCTGCGGCGACCGGGCCGCTAGAGCCACCTCGGCCGCAGCCCCCGGCATCGGCTTGGAGACGATGACCACCGCGCCCGAGCAGCTGACTCGCAGCATTGCTCCGTACTCCAGCGCTCGCTACGAGCCTGCCAGTGCTGCTGCTGCTGCTGTCGCCGCTGCTGCAGAGGATGAGGAGGAGGGCGTAGCTACGAGTCATCAAGGGCAGCAGCCGCAGCTGCTAACCTGCCATTCCAGCATTGCTGCCGATGACAATAGAGTGGTAGCTGCCTCCGCTGCCGCTGCCTCAAAGGCTGCCGCCTATCACTTCACCAGTGGCGGCAGCTGCGGCCGAGTCAAGCCACGCATGGGAACCCGACTGGTCCATGTGCCGTCTGGTCCTGCTGCCTGGACTGCCACGTGCAGCAGCGCCGCTGCCACCTCCGTGCCGGAGGCCTCGAGCTGCCGAACCGGCTCGTCTTCGTCGTCGTCGTCATCTGCCTCTGTTGCCGCTGACTGTGCGCAGCCGGCAGCTGCGCAGCAGCAGCAGGCCGCTGCGGCCGAGGAGAGCAGTGGTCACGACACGGCTTACAACACGGCCGAGAGCTGCCGCAGTGCCTCACTCTCGCTCAAGCCGGCTGCGGTGGCCGCTGACTGCTGCGGAGTAGGGGAAGCCGCCGCCGCCTCCGCAGGGTCGCGAGCTTGGCTCAGCAGAGGCGGTTCGCTACTGTCGCTGGTTGCTCCGCCCTCGGCGACCGCCTCGAAAGGCGGCTCGTCCCGTCGCGACAACGACGTCGGCGGCTCGCAGACGCCGCCAAGTCGAGTGGGCAGCAGGGACAGTCCAGCCAGGGGCTCCGTGAGCAGCGGCGGCAGCGGCAGCAGCCGCGCTGGCAGGAAGTCGGCCGGCCGATGCGCTGCTGCCGTGCAGGTGACGGCTGCGCAACGTGATGGCGCTCCGCGTGCAGGCTCGTGTGACATCATGTACACCAACAAGGAGAACCTGGCCACCACCATGGCGCTGCAGCAGATTCTGCTCGAGCAGCGCCTCGCTGCTGCTGCAGAGGCCGCGGCTGCCGCCGTCGCTGCAGCAGCAGCTGGCATGGGTGAGGTCAAGGACGGTGCCGGCCAGACGAATATGGCTGCCGGAGGTGGAGGAGGCGGCAGCAGCAGTGCAGCAGCCACCGTCGAGTTCGAGTGGGTGCTCAAGCGGCGGCCCGACGGATCGCGCTACGTCGTGCGTAGGCCCATCGCGGCTCAGGCACGCCGAAGCAGCGGGCGTAGCAGTGGCCGCCACCAGACCTCCTCCTCCGCTGCTGCTGAGTCCAGGCCGGCAGCTGCTACTGCTGCGCCAGGCCCCAGCGGAGGAAGCGGCAGTGCACGCAGCCGGCTGCTGGAGGAACGCCAGAGAAGGCTGGAGCGTGAGCGCGCCTCCATGACGACGGACGACGACGATGCGGCCAGCGAGCTGAAGATGGGCCGCTACTGGAGTCGGGCCGACCGGCGGCGCCAGCTGCTCTCTGCCAGGGATAGCCGCCGACGCAAAGAGGAACGCGTTCGCGGCGAAGGCGGCGGCAGCGGAGGCCTGGAGGCGGCTGCTGCTGCAGAGGACTTTAACGGTGGTGGCTGCCGAGACGGCGTGGCTCTCAGGGGTCTGCGCGAGGAGGACGAGGGTGGCGCCTGCTTGGAGGGCGGCAGCAACTTGGCCGCCACAGAGGCAGCAGAAGCTGCCTCCGCGGCGGCGGCCGCTGCACGCTTCACGCTCGCGAGGGTGGCTCTCGGCCGGCAAAGGCTGGCGGCTCCGCCGCAGCCACAGCCTCGTAGGGTCATGGACATGATGGCCTTCCAGGAGCTGCTCACAGTGACGACCGTGTGACGGGTGCCAGCTAGTGTATGCGCGCCCGTCGCCTGGTCTGCTGGGAATGGGGGGGGGGACTGTCTCCTCGACTGCTGCTGTCGGCAGTGCAGTCACATGATCTGCCGACGTTTCTTTTTGTTATTGGTGGCCCGGTGCTGGCCTGCTGTCATGTGATCTGCTGCTTCTTTGTTATTGGTGGCCTGGAGCTGGCCCAGTCACCTAGGCTCTCGCGTGTGCCGGCTGCTGCTTCTGTTGCTGCTGGCAGGCGGCTAAACCTAAGGCACGCTCCGTGCCAGCTCGTGGTGCAATGCCTATGGCTGCTGCTGCTGCTCAGCACGAGACACTTTTCAAAGTGCCGTCAAGCCAAGGCAATCAGCGCTAACGTGCAAGTGCGACCGGCGTTAGTCGCTACTGTGACTAGTCAGGCCTTGTACTTGTACTTGTTTTCAGATTCAATATTTTATGACAATGGAGTCTCGACGCTCCCGATCATTCCCCGCCGCTCGCCGCCCCGGTGCAGCCGTACAGGCGCAGTGACGCGCTGCGTGCCCGATCTCTTTTTTTCGGGCGCAACGATCGAAGGAAGCGGGTGTTACAGTGACGCGATGGTAGAGTGTGCTAGCCTCATCGGCTAGGCTGTGCAGAGGCGGCGACATGTTCGCCGCTCGGACAACTGGAGGTCTTCATTGGTGGGCCAAGCCCGCGTTTCAGGCTGGCTGAGGATTTCCGGCTGCAGCGTGCGATTCGCGCGATGTGCAGTCACGAGGTGGTGGCCGAGAAAAGAGAGAACTATCATCATCTTTATTGGAAAAAAGAGGCTTCTAACTTCAGCCATTTACTTCAATGAGCCAGCTGACTGGGCGGGACTAGGTTTGTTGAGGGTGCATGACAGAAGGCCACAGCCATTGGGCCGGAAGTCAGCCGTACATCGGCCGCTGAATGCAGCCATTGCTTCCTGGATACTTATTTCAGCATCATCAGCAGGATGAAAGCGGCGGTTTATGGAGGCTAGTGTGCGTGTGTGATCATGGAGATCACACACGCCCTGGGCTCATTTGCCTCATGAGAGTCAAAATAAAGGTTGGCTAATAGAACTGCCTTATTTATATATATAGTGGGGAGGATCATTACAGCAGCTTGCAGTGGGCAATAAAGGTGTGGGCGAGACCCTCAGCCTGGGTCGGAAAGTGCAGCTTAGCGCGAGCCAGCGCCAACGGCTCCACTGGGGTGGAGCTGTCTTCCATCACGGCCGAGCAAGCCTACCTATCAGATCAACTCCCCACCAGGCTAAGCGGTGCTCCACAGCTTTTCGGAATCTGTTTGACTACACCTTGTACAAACCTCAAATCCTTTGGAGCCTGTGCCTCTAGTTCGTATGTTTCGCTTTGCAGCAAATGTAAAGCCCCTAGAAAGAGATTGAGTTCTCTGAGGGTGCTTTATCAGGTGTATTACTGTTATTATTATTATAGTGCTTCCAAAGCCTGGAACTCACTCCCGACCTGCGACATATCTGATTTGTCCGCATTTAAAAAAGAAACTACAAACGCACCTTTATGACAGCATTTAGTGAGTCCCAGTGATCCGTCCTTCACGTGCTTATGCATGCTGACACTGCTCATGCCGCCACTAACCACACTTGCATGCTGACACTGTGCATATCACCCCTAACCATGTTATTCTTGTTGTATACTGAGCACAATATCACTAACCATTCGATCGTGCTTCCTTGGCACCAACTGTAAAGCGCATTGAAAGAGATTGAGTTATCCTAGGGCGCTTTATCAAATGTGTTATGTTCAGCACATTTTCCCGTCAGCCAAAAGCTAGTCTCCAGCCCATCGCCTCGAGCAGGCAAGGTAAGAGTGGATGCCATTCTGGGCATGACGCCGTGCTTCAGCCCCGGGCGAGTTTCATTGTTGGTTCGCTATCCTTCTCGTTGGCGGGTGAGTCCTGAGTCCCCCACCCACCCCACCCCAGTTGCAGATAGACTTGGCAGATGACGTCTGGACGACGCTAAACTAAATTTTAGCGACCAGGCTCTGACGAAATGTCACAGCTGCACGGTAGACTTCATTTCCTTTCCTCTGTGTTCCCATATATGCAGCAGCATGCATGCTCCTGCGTGGCCGCATGCACGAACAGCAGTGAGTTCCGAGATTCAGCAGCTGACCTTTGAACCTGTGAACCGATGGCAGCCGGATAGGAGTGGGAGCCTAAGCTCTGCAGGGCACGATGGAGCAATCGCAGCATTGAGGAGGCGACGCATCCACACGACAGGCATGCATAAAGGGACAGAACACACTGAACAAGAGAGGGGAAGAGCAAAAAAGAGAGAGAGAAAGAAAGAGAGAGGGGAAGAGCAGAGAGGGTGAGATAAAGGAAGAAACAGATAAAGATTAAAAGAAACAATTCGGTAGGACCACGAAGAGGCAGAGAGTGACAGGAACGTGTCAACGACTGCTACCAATACCAAAAAACCCATTGAGTGTTGGGTCAAGTGCCCCGATCAAGGAGTCGGCTTACATCTGTCTGTCACTCGTCCGTGACACCGCGTGGCTGAGCTGCTTAGATGGCACCCCTGTTAGAGACGGGACTTGTTATTACGAATCAAAAGTAGGATTCCGATGGCGGAGAGAGACCGACCTTGGAATGCAGGTAGGCTCGACAGACATCATTGGCCCCCACGGTGCGAGGAGAGCCGTTTAAGTGAAAGTGCCAGCTCTGGCACCGGCCACAGGCATGCAGGACCTTCTGCCACGGTGCTCAGCCACGATGTCCCTGCTGGGCTGTCTGCAGGCAGCTGCATTCAGTTGAAAAGCTGTGCCAACGTTTGGATAGCAGTCACTACACAGCTGGCTCAGCTGCTGCCCGTTTGCACAACGAACTGTTCTCTTTATGTCTGTCTATCCTCAGTTGACCATTCTCACTGCCCTTTCTTACAGCCGCGGGGCGGAGACAGTGAGAAAGGGTGTGAGAGAGAGGGAGCAAGAGAGAGAGAGAGAGAGAGAGAGAGAGAGAGAGAGAGAGAGAGAGAGAGAGAGAGAGAGAGAGAGAGAGAGAGAGAAAGAGAGAGAGCAAGCAAAAGAGAGAGAGAGAGAGAGAGAGAGAGAGAGAGAGAGAGAGAGAGAGAGAGAGAGAGAGAGAGAGAGAGAGAGAGAGAGAGAGAGAGAGAGAGAGAGAGAGTTGGGGCTCGTGAGGTAGGTGTACAACGATATGCTTGCAGACGAGCAGGACAGAGGCGAGCTGCTGATGCATTGGCTGTCGACTAGTCGGCAGGAATCAGCCGGCCGAGCTGGAGCCACGCAAGCCAGCCAATGGATGGGAGGCTGCGAATTTTACAGAGAATTCCCGGGGTTATACAGAGCCTTTTGGGCGACCGAGAGGAAGCCGACTGAGACAAGTATGCGACGGCCTCATCTTGTGGTTCCACAATGGCCGGGACCCACGTGATCGCCCAAGCACTCAGGGTGTGACTCAGTGGGTGCACCAGCTGAGGAGCCTCGGGATCCTGCTGCTGCAGGCCACCTGCACCTGCAGCAGCAGGATCCCACCCACCCCACCCCCCCCCCAGAAGAATGGCAGTAAACAAGTTGACCATTGACTCAGCAACGAAACTGCTGGCTGCCCTGCTCTCGAAGTACTGCCGTGAGATATTTCGAGAGACGAGTGGACTTTGAGTGCATTTCCTCTTCTGAAGGGTAAATCGAATGCGGCATATTTTGCCGGGTGAAAATCCGGTGCTACATCTTCGAAGTCGATGCTTCTCGATAAATAATGGCTGTACGCGGCTGTACCTGTCGTGAGCGTGCAACGGCAGCGATTGCGCAGCTGTTCTCAGTGAGAGAACTAACACTTGAGTTTTTCAAACTTGCATGATAACGACCGTGTGGGTCTGCCTGCAGGACTTGGAATATGGCTAGGCATTAGAGCCAGTGTTGAGAGGCAGCCGGAAAAAAACCACTTCCCTGCGTTGCACAAATATCGCCATGCGCCATCCAGCAGGGAGACACGAATGCGTTAGGTGCACGAATATTGAAAGTGGCCACGAGAAAACTTCCAAAGAAGATAGAAAAGCTTTTGGTGAAAGAGAAAGCTTCGCTTAATGCTAGAGATAGTCTTAATAATAATTATTTATATTTATTTAATACGTATGACTATTCATATTTATTTAATATTTACAATTATTTAATAAAGACGGTACCGAAGAATGCGAGCATCTCGCCAACATGTCTAGGCACTTCTGGCCACGTGCTCGAAATGAAGCGAATCGATTGGTTAGGGATACAATGCATGCACGCAACGGCGGGCGAGTACGAACGAGCGAAGGACTTTTCGCAGTCGGTTGGAGCAAGCGCAGCTTTGAGGAACAAGTGAGCCTTTAGCTTCTCTTTAAATGCTATGAAGTCAGAGGATGTCGTCATGCATTGATGATCAGTCGATATGCAGCTTGATCGAGTGCCAGTCGACAGTTCGGCGAGAAGGGAAAACGTTACGTGGCAGTTACACAGCATTCACGACAGCAGACAAGCCGAGCCATCGAGCTGTGTACCAAGTGTTGTGAGCATTTCTATGGCACGGACAGTAAGACCTGCGTACACAGTGAGTCCTCCCCCCCCCCCCCCCCCCGTGTGTCTAGACTGGATATCGCAAATGCATTTGCCAGATCGGCTGAGGTATGCTTTTCAGAGCAGGCATGAATTTAGTTAGGATTGCTGACAGAGCTTAAATTAGGCACACTTGACGGTAGAGCTGATGAGGCCATCTAGTTAGAGGCAATTTTTTCACTGAATACCCAGACTGCATGCAGATGCAGCATGAACTATCGCTGGCTCAGCCTGTTTTGAGTATTACCCGCTTTTTCGTTTCTGAGAAAGAACACGGGGTTTGCCCATGACTAGTAAGCTTTCATTTTATTATTCTTATCATTTTATTCTATTTTTGTTTCCTATTTAATTTTTATTTTGTTTTTTGGTTTTATCGTCATTCAATTCGAGAAAGTTTGCTACCATCCAAGCTCGAATGCCACACAAGATGGTTTGAGAGAGTTTGACCTACTGAAAGATACATGTGTGAGCCATCTGCATATAAGTGAAAGCCGGATTGTGCTTGGCGATTGCAGTGTAATAGAATGATTATAAATTGTGAAAAAATATGGACCTAGAATAGATCCCTGGGTACCGCATACTTTAAAGACTCCCTGGATGACCCAGTGTTGCAGGTTAACACCTATTCAATGAAATGTCCCACTAAGATAGGACCTAAACCTGTGATGTACAGTGCCATTAATAAAGCCCAGGCGAGATGATTGGTGCTTGGTGATAAATAGAAGCAGGTGCTGCTAAGAGATTCAGCAAAACTCTCTGAGAGACTTTGCCAAAGAAAGCGTTCGGGAGAGGGTCGTTTTATGCGATACAGTGCTGTGATGCTCTGTCAAGTGATTCGCTCTAAAACCTGATAAGACGTCATTTGCTGGCCTGAAGTTTGATATGTGAATTAGCTGCTCTGCCACTACTTAATCCAATGCCTCTGACAGAAGGCTAACACACTGACTGGCGGAAGGTGCAGGAGGTGCATAAGTTCTCCTGGTTTGGTCCAGTGAGTAAGGTACCTCGTCTTTAACGACCGAGGTCAAGGTGAATGTATTTGATGTCGGAGGGCAGGGCTTGAGCCCTGCTGCATATGTGGAGCTCTTGAATAGAGACTAAGTTCTCTCAGGGTGCTCTAAAAATGAATTATATTTGTATTCATTTAATTTGGTCTAGAATCAACTTTTTAATGAGCAGCCTAACAATAGCATCTTTGAAGGATGCAGGGACAGGACCTGAGGCTATGGACATGTACTTATTAGCTTAGTTTTATTATAATGTTATTTGTTATGTTTGCAGCCAAATTCACGGCAGCAGCAGATCTATACTTGATAGTAATAATAACAGTAACAATTATATGCTTCTCGGGACGAGAACGGTAGGAATGCGGTCTGTGAGACTAGTGATTTTCTCAGACTGAAAGATGAACTTGAAGGTCAGTAGTGGCAAACTTAAAGATGAGCATTTAGGCAGAGTGAAGGAGTGAGGCTTAAAAGACTGCCGACCATCGGCTGCCTGACCAGTCAGTCGGAGTAATTCATAAAGTAGGTGCTTGAGTTTGACCTTGACCTAGACTTGACCTACGCCGAACAGCTCAAAGGAGTCGGGGTACCCCCCCCCCCCCCCCCGATGCAAAGGAGAATGCGCCGGTAGATGAGCCTCCATTATGATGAGTCCTCTCTTGCTTCACTAGCGCCAAAGGACAGAGTCGCCTGATTCGAGGACGCTGCCGCTGAATCAGTGGTTCGGATGCAGTGGCACGGATATCCGGTGGTGCACAGTCCTTCTTGAGCGCCCCTGATCTCGGGCCTGGGCATCGCTGGCACTGAACTGCAATGGTTCGTGTCCTCTTTCAGTGGGAGACTCCCGAGTATCGATATGCATGAACAAAGATCATCCGAGGAAACTCTGAAATACGGGATACCTTAGGGATCTGTGCTTGGTCCGGTTCTTTTCACGGTTTATACTCTCCATCTTGCCGATGTGATTGCCAAGCACAATCTAGACTTTCACTTCTATGCAGATGTCACTCAGTTCTACCTTTGCTTTGATCCCTCCCAGCCCTCCAGCATGTCGAATTCTCTCAACTCCCTTGCTGCATGTATTGACGATATCAGCACATGGATGGCAGCACATTTTCTTAAATTGAATGATGATAAAACCAACTTACTGGTTACGGCAAACCAAGTGTGATTCAGAAATTGGAAAGGCCAACGCTCAAAATCGGTTCTGCCAGCATATCTCCTGTTGAATCTGCACGAAATCTAGGTGTCATGTTTGAAAGTGACCTTTCGTTAGACGACCGCATTGGCTCCACAGTCAAGTCTGACTACTTTCAGCTACATAACCTTGCTAACATTTGGGCTTGTTTAGATAAGGATACCACATCTAAGTTGGTCCATGCATTTGTGACATCCCGTCTCAACTTCTGTAACTCACAGCTTGCTGGCCTACCGGCCTGTGCAAGCAGGCGCTTACAGCTGGTGCAAAACTCGGCAGCTAGGCTTGTCTGTCGTGAACATCGCAGTTGCCACGTCACACCACTTCTCGCTGACCTGCACTGGCTCCCAGTCAAGCAACGCATAGACTTCAAGGGTTTGTCGCTCACTTTTAGGTCACTTCCTTCTTTGGCTCCAGCCTACCTATCAGATCTACTGCCCAACCTGGTTAAGTATTGTACCACCCGCTTTTTGGAATCGAGCTTTTTACCCATACCTCGTACAATTCTCAAATCTTATAGAGACCGCTCCTTTAGTTCGTATGCTCCCAAAGCCTGGAACTCACTTCCGACTTTCGTCATGGCATCTGACTTGACCAGATTTAAAAAGAAACTAAAAACTTACCTATTTATCACAGCATTTAGTGGGTCCCTGTGATTGGTCTCTTTTGTGCTTATGCGTGCTGACATTGTTGCATGCTGTCACTAACCACGCTTGCATGCTGACCCTTTGCATGTCACCCCTAACCATGTTATTCATGTTGTTTATCAAGCGTGCTACCACTAACCATAGATCGTGTTTCCTTTGCAGCAAATGTAAAGCACCTAGACAGAGGCTTGAATTCTCTGTGGGCACTTTATCAAGTGTGTTATTATTACTATTGTTATTATTATTGCACAATGGCCCTGGCCTCTCCCATCACCGATAGAGAGTCCTGCAGGTGACCTGAGTCGTGGCCATGGCCGGCAAAAGAACCGTTGGTGCTACAGTTTACTCCAGCTCATGTCAACACTTGATGCTCGTCTAGGTTTTGACATCTGCACTTGGTTCGATCGGCTGAGAAGCAGCGGCTGGCTGCTGCTTCTCAGCCGATCCTGCAGCTCCTGCAGCCAAAGCGTCCTGGCATCCTGTGCGAAAAGGCAGCGACGTTTTCTTCGGGCACCTTGATGCTGTACAAGATAGCAGGTCGGGAGGAAGGGCCGTGGACGAGTGAGTGTGTGTGTGCCGGCGACTGTGGACTCGGGCGCTAATCAACCTTCTGGCAGCAACTGCCTACCCTGCAGGCTGGCACCTCGGTGACCTACGGCTGTGGCCAGGCAGTCTGTCTGTTTTGGCACTGGTTGCTCCTGCATTGGCTGCTGAAGATAGGAATCTCTTGAAATGCAAGTCGTTAGATGCTCGAGGGATGGGATGGACTCGGATTGCAAGCAGCACAGTGGGTGCGCTGCAGCCGCGGCCTGCAGCGCCCGACCCGACCCGAGGTCTCACTAGCCACCAGCCAGCTGCTCCGGCTGTGGCTGTGGCTGTGGCTGTGGCTCCGGCTGTGGCTGCTTCATCGGCCGGCACCTGAAATAGCAGGCAGCAACAATTGCCGGATGAAGGAGGCGATTAACTGGCGATTAGAGGTGTAGTGTCAATTGTCGTGCAATACCTTGTAATTACTTCCAGCATATCAGCTGCAACCACCACTTCCGTCCCGGGTCTGTCCAGCCTGCATGGCAGGTTACCTCCGATCTGATGCTGCTGGTCGGCTAGTTGACCTGCAGCTGGGGTGAGGAGGCTTACTAATCCTCTGCCCTCTTCCTGTCCACTCGCGAGAGCAGCCATTTTTTGCACCAGGGTCTGCCTTCTAAAAATACTTCCCTGTCCATGTACCTGCAGATGCACAATAGGAGTTCGATGATTAGACAAAACCGGACATTCATTAGGATTAGGGAGGTTTCTAGGATTAGGGCGGTTGCCAGGATTCAATGGTTCAGACTGTCCGGTTGTTGACTGCCTACGTGTAAACTCAGTAATCCGGCCTGAGTACTGGCAGCTGATCCCTTGTCTGAAACAGCCTTTCATCCGGGTACCAATTACTGTGTCGTCAGGCAAACTATCACCAATGCTGCCATAGTGGTGGTGCAGTAGAATCTATTGTTCGGTCGGTGCATGGACACTTGCTCTGTTGGGGGGGGGGGAGCTCTTGGTCCTGCAAAAGAACCAGGACTAAGATGTGAATGATGCGTGAGGCGCAATTCATTCACTCGATCTTCATTCAATAAAAATGGATGCACTCGCACAACGTGCTGTTGTCAGTCGGTTTCAGCCGCCCAGGTTTGGCCCAGAGAGCAAGGTGCTCACAGCTAAGGATCGAGGTCAAAGTGAATGCATTTAATGACCGAGGTCGTGGGCTTGAGCCCTGCTGCATACGGGAAGTGCCTGAATAAAGATTAAGTTTATTTAGAGCGCTATACAAATGAATTATACATTTATTTATGCAAACCAATCAGAGGAAGCTGTTCTGTGCACCTAATCTGTTCGCTACCGAATGGGCATCAAAAGGCCCTAAGGCTGTGAGTGCTTGCACTATAAAAAAAATCTCTTGAGCACGGTCTTCGTGGCTTTGTAGAGCTACAGACAGAGATAAATTACATTAAGTTCACTGCTCCTAACCACCCCAAATGTATGAGGTAATGAATGTTGGGGAAGTTGTCTACTCACCAAAACTGCAAGTGCTGGCAATAATTAGTTTTTAGAAAACGAAATTTATCTAACTGCTTACTGCAGTAGCAGTGGACACTATTGCCACAATGACCGAACTTCCAGAGAAACTTCCAGAGAGTTATAGTAATGAGCTGCTTGGATGAGCACCGTCCATCTGTACGGCAGAGCATCACTTGGCTGATGCTGTGTCATATCGTTGCCTTGTCGATATTCCACGTGAATGGATGCAGCCGACCTGTAATGAGAGAATGCAGATACCCAATAAATGCCCCATGAATGCACCGGCCTGATCTGCTGCCGGAAGTCGTGTCAATCTGGTAGACCCTCACCGAGTCAGAGTGCAAGCTCCACACTATTTCGTATGGGCTGCTTCCTGCGAGCAAAGAGCTGCCTCTCCGAGAGTGAGCTCTAGGACATCTCTGGCCACATTGGCTGCACGTGACTATGCTGACCATGATTGGTGCCAGCCAGAGAATCAGCAATCAAGCCCGATGCAAGGTCGAGGTCGAGATGACGATCAAACGTTCAAGCCTGGCAGCGGCCTCGGGTATGTGCTTGAGGTCAATGGTAACGTGCTGCCGATGCACATCTTTACCACTAATGTCAACTGATATCGCTTTCCGGTGTATGTGCTGTGGGTGCTGTAGCAGGATTGAAGCAGGATTGACACGGTTGTGGCAGTCAGCCTGTTAAATGAATGAGTGCGCCCGCACGTGCTTGCAGTGATACAACGTCCTTTCCCGGTTTCTCTCCCGGTCGCCGAATAATCCCTTATTTAAAATACACTTCAAGATGTCAGGGTCACAGCTGGGCAATCTTATCTTAACATGATATTACTCACCATTCAATTGCATTTCCCTTTGCAGCAGATGTAAAGTGCCTAGAAAGAGATTGAGTTCTCTTAGGGCGCTTTATCAAGTGCATTATTATAATTATTATTATTATTAACACATTTCTACTCAGTGCGCTGGGGTTGCCTTTCTGCCAGTGTAACTACCTGTTCACTGTAAACTACAACTGGGGACCTCTAAAGTCCTAGCAAAATATACTTGTCTCTCTTCTACTTTAAAATATCCTTAGGTTTTCTATTTCCTGACTTGTAAGTACAGCATTACGTTAAGTGCTTTGGTCTCATGTTTGACGTGCAGAAATTAAGGGCCAACATATCAGTATGTGACTCAGCTGACTCAAAAATGACCTGTTGCTGCAGCTGCTGCTATTTTTCATGTAGTTGTTGTTTCTAGTGCAGTAGCAGCTGCTGCTAGTGCTATTGCTACAACTCTTTAAGATTCGGCTGCAGCTTATTAGCGATGGTGCAGACTGCCTGTGATGCGATTACAGCTGCTACTGCCATAGCTGTGCCTTGGAGTGCACAATTTGATTTATCGAGTACTGCGATTGTACGATTAAGTCAAGAAGGGTTGAAGTGAATCAGCACTCCGATCGTGGAATCTTAACTGAACCTTCGAGGCTTTTGGTGACGGAGGCTTACCACATGACACAGTGTAGGCATTACAAGCTTACCTGCTCCATTGCCCTGCAGCTTCTGCATAGCTAGTAGGTCGAGTATCGCAAAACAGGCACACAGCACAAGTTTCATTTAGTGGTATCTGAAGGTTGCAAACGCTCTAAACGTGCGATCTCCCAGCATCGGCAGCAGCCTTGATTTGATTGCCGATTCAAGATGGCAGTAATTCTCTCGTGTGCTTATTCGCCAGCTGCCGTCGTCACAAGCACGACAAACCACCCGGCTTCAAGAGTTAGAATACCGCTTTTACTAAGACGAGAGTGACTAGAATTATGCCATACCAGTTATGCAGCAAAATAAATCAAACTAGTTTATAAAGAGCCTAAAATGGCTGGAATCGTTAAAATGAGATTCGTGAATCTTCTGGACCCACGGGGGGGAGCTAGCCTGGCCTGATGGATTAGGTCTGCTGTTTTGTATTGCCACTGGAAAGGGTCTTGACCTTTCTCTAAATCCGTGTGTGAACAACACAAACGCCTGTGCACCTACACCGAGTGCCCCTGCATTTCACACGCGAACATGTTAAAGAGTTACAAAGCATCTTGGAAAGGGATAATCTCGCTGGCTTCGGGCGGTTTCGGTCAAGAAAACTGAGTTTCCTGCCTTCTTGAGTACGTTTCCCGAGGAATCGTTGCAGCTGAACTAGTCACATGCCTTCCGAGTGTGTTTGCAGAGCAATCGTTGTGGCAGGATGCCAAATCGATCGCTGCAGCAGATCTCTCAAAGCAGCCACCAAAAATGTCGAGTCAAGACATAATACAAAAAGGAATGCCTTAGGAAACAACACTATACAAGGAGCCAGCTACGAGGAGAATGTGTTAGAGCACGCTTGGCATTCGCGTGGATTGCTATCTAAATGTGGCGTCCACCTGTTCACAAACGCACATTTTTTGGTGGGTCTGTTGACGAGTGATATTCAGCTGCACTGACGCTAGGCACTAGGCACAGCTGCCACTGGTTCGCCCTAGTGATGAGCTACTTTCGGCTCCATCGTCCTGCTTGTAACACAAGCGTCCGTTGTATCGCCAATCTTCCGGCAAGCAGGTAGTGCAGGCTGGATCAAGGGCTTGCTGTCAAGTAGTTTCCCGAGAGGAACAATTGTGGAGTGGGGCTTCTGGTCGCGATTGCTTTTTCCAGGGATAAGAGGCCGTGGCAACCCAAAATTCCGGCAGATCGCTTCCGGTCTGGTTCGGTCCGGACTTCCCGCTATTCAGTGCACTCGACTATTGGCTTAAAATAGTCGACTCTTTGAACGCGTCGTACATTCGTGTATATGAGTAAGTAATAAAGCAATGCCTAAACTACTCCGAGAGAATGAAATAGAGGAGAGAAAACAGAGTGAAACGCACCTATTTATCGCAGCATTCAGTGGGTCCTTGCGATTCGTCCTTTGTGTGCTTATGCGTGCAGACACTGTGCAAGCTGCCGCTAAACATATTTGCACCCTGACCGTGTGCGTGTCCCCTCTAACTTTGTTATGCTTGTTGAAATTGTGTTCGCTACCACTAACCAAACGATCAGGCTTTCCTTACAGTCTATGTAAAGTGCCTAGAGAGAGATTGAGTTACCTCATGGCCCAATACAAATAAATTATTATTGTTATTATTATATTATTGGAACAGAGGAGAAAATGGCGCGAGAAGACGAGAAAGAGGGTGAGAGATGAGAACATAGATGGGAAATAACCATGATAAACAACGATAACAGCCCTTTTATCACGCACCGTCAGAGAACTTAATCTCTATCCAGGCACTTTACAACTCTCAGCACGAGAATCAGTACCCAAGGCTTAGTGATTGCATTGCATCGAGCACGCCTAAGCAATCAAGTGCCATGCTTGGACCTCCATGCCAAATCAAACGTGCAGAAGCAAGAGTGCAAAGGCAAGCGTGAAGATGCTCGTGGCCACCTGTTAGTAGTACCTATGACTTATGAGCATGCACCGACTCACACACGGGTACGTATGCAAAGTCCGCCTGAAAAAAGACACTGGGGAGAAAAAAAAGGTTACCGGAACAGATGCGTCTCCAGCTGCGGCGAAAAGGACGCACGATCATTGCTGGAAGTGGCCGAAGCCGAAATCGAGTTCCGGACTCTTGATGCAATAATAATAATAATGCACTTGATAAAGCGCCCTCAGAGAACTCAATCTCTCTCAAGGCGCTTTAAATTTGCTGCAAAGGGCAGTGCAATTGAATTGTGAGTAATATCATGCTTGATCAACAAACAAAATGAATAACATGGTTGCGGGTGACATGCACAGGGTCAGCATGCAAATGTGGTTAGTGGTAGCATGCATGTAGACGAGCTGAAGGCGCGATCGTAAGAGATTTAAGTTTTTCGCGAACGCACTGGAGGAGCTACGAGATCTGATAGGTAAACCAGTCTTAAAGATATTTATTGCAAGCAATTCAAGATATTTATTGTGAGAAATTTAAGTGACCTGCTAGCCTGATTGAGGATTTTGAAATCTATTAAATCTATTCGATGCTTAATAGGGAGCCTTGTACCGCAGACAGAAGTGATGTGCTATGGCAGCCGCTGAGTTTAAACTGCTGCACTTCAGCCAGGACAAGCGGCTGAGTTTTACGCCACTTGCAGACGATAAAGAGCGGAGGCCAGGAGTCCTGAATGAATAATAACGAATTAAGTGAATTGCAGCCTGGTTTGACCCAGATGTTTTAGTGCTCACTTTTTGACGAGCGAGGTCATGGACTCGAGCCCGGCGGTATACGTGAAGTGCCTGGATAGAGATTAGGTTCTCTAAGGGTGCTGTTCAAATGAGAGGCCCGATGTAGACGTGATGACACTTAGCGCGTCAAGGAACTTTCTTTTTTCTTACGTCTTTGTTTCTCCGTCTATAACTCCACAAAGCCACAAGACTACGTGTGAGGCTACGCAGGAGAGTTTTCCATCGTGCACAAAGGGCCTGAGCGGCGCTCGGTAGCCGACAGACTCCATCTTGCCCAACTTAGAGAAGGTGAGAAGGATAGCTCTGAGTCAGGATGGCAGTCGAAGATGTGAGCAGTGTGGAAGTAGCCGCTCAGGACGGCAGGAAAGGATGTGCTGCAGTCGGCCACTGGAGATTATACGTTGTTGCGTAGAAATTGCAATGGTGAGTTCTGCAATCTAGGGCCCGGGAAGCGAAAGCTTTTGCCACCAATGGTCGTTAAGCGTCGACATTGAACAGTGAATGTTTCGTCCGTAGACGGACCTGATGGCGCGGTATTCTTAACTAGTGCAGCAGTTCACCTGGGTATTAAGAAGCCAAGCTACGGCTGGTTCTGTGGATCGGAGTAAGAATTCTGCTCCGAATCCGCTGATCGACCGCTGGGAGCCGTCGCAGCTCCTTTAGCAAAGCAGAAACATGGCTGAACCTCTGGCATTTGTTGTCTATAAAAATTAAATTCATTTGTACAGCGCCATAAGATAACCGGATCAGCCGAGAGCAGGGCTCGAGCCCACGACCTGGCCACCACATCAGGACTACCCCTGCAGTCGTATTCATCACCGGCTGCAGAGGTTTTTTGGCGTTTTTACGGTAGCCCAGCCAAAAACGAAATTGGAGTAGCCTAGTCTAGACAGAACCAGGGAGCTAGCTATATTTTTAGTAAGCCACCGTGCTGGTCAGTCCCTGGTCCCATTATCAGGGATCGAACGTGATGGCTAGCTGTAGAAGCAGTCTTCTTCTCCACGAAGCAGTCAAAACTTTGAGCAGTTATCAAATAGGACACCTAAATTCCGAGCACAGGGTGACGTTCGCACGACAGCATCACCAACTACAAGAGCAAAGTCTCCTAGTCCAGTTGCTCGCTTGGGGTGGTCCTATGTGTCGGGGTTCAGTTTTATCGTAGTGCAGCTTAAAGGAATTAGCCGACGTCCAGGATTGAAAGCCTGCAAGGCGAGCATTCAGTTTGTCAGTAGCACCAGAGGATTCCGCTGGCTTAAATGCAACTTACAGCAGGGTATTGTCAGCGTAGAAGTGAATGCCGATCCCGCGAGCCCGAATTATTGTTCTCACAGGCTCGGTATTCGTTGAGAACAGAAATGGACCGAGAGCGGACTCTTATGCAACTCCAAAGGTGACTGATTTACTGGATGAGACGTGACTGCCACACAGCTTGCTAAGACCTCCGAATCAAGTCCGGGCTTTTGGCTGTCATACCCTTATCTTTACAGCTCCTGATATTAGCAACTTTCCTTTATTAAAAAATATGCCGCCTTGACAATGGAGTGAAAATGTGCTTACGTGGTGGCAAGCCGTTGTTATGACCTACCAAACGCCGAGTTTTAATTATGTAAGATAAATACTGTTCGATGTGGGCGAGATGGCCTGAGCAAATGCTTCAAAATAAGCCAAGATGTCTGTATTCGTCTTACTCTACTGATATTGAGTATATATTGAGCTCCCGATTGGTAGATGTAACCGTACTGTCTTCGCAGTCTAGGTTTGAGACCGCAGCTGCTGAAGTTGATACTTTTCTTCGAAAAGCGCAGTAATCGCTGGAATCGCATAGCCGCCTAGCTAAAGCGAACGAAATTTGTCGAATGCTGTGCACAAGCTACAGGTTAGAGCTCGAAGCCCTCGAATCGATCGTGCGGTCGACGGTACGATTGCCGAAGGGCAGAGCGCTCCGGCATTCGTGAGATGCATCTCTCGTGGCCGTCGACCGACCGACGGCGATGCCGATCGAGGACAAACGCCAACTTCTTTCTCCCTCGCCGGCCTGAGCGTTCGCTCTGCCTGCCCGCCGGCCGGCCCGTCGGTTCGTCACGCTGCTGCGACGACGGCCCTTCGCCGCGCCTCCATGTTGCTTTCTGTCACGTGTGCAGGCGCAATCGGCGAGTCGCTCCTCCGTGTGTCCCGTATGCTGGCTGGTGGCGGTCTGCACTGTCGCTACGAGCCAGACGTCCGCCCGAGCGCCTTGGCCTGTCTCTCTTTCTATCGCTTCTGTCAGACAGCGGAGCGGCTGCAGGCGCTGCTGCGCTATCGAATGGCTCTGTCTGAGCCTGCTTCCTGCCAGAGATCAGTCAAGACCGACCGCCGTTTTTCTGTTGGCTGCATTCCATAAGAGCTAGTTCTATCCAAGGTCAGACATGGTTCACGATCTCAGCAATGAATCGACGTCCATTTTGGTATGTCGAAGGCCAAGGGCGCAGACTAGACCGCTATGCGTACATCTCGACCTCGATGGGCGCTGCATAATGTCACGAACTTTTCATGAGAAATCTCAGAAAGCTCTTTACGCAAAGTAAAAACCTGTTATTTTACATTTGATTTTTTATTTAAGCTGTCCATGTTGGGTATTAGCTGAATTATTGGAAAAGCTATGGAAATATTTCGTGAAAGCTCTGCCCCAAAGTTGCGACACTCGGGAGGACGCCCGGAAGGAAGGTTATTTCAACCCATTGAATACAGATTCGTACCCAGGATAGGGGGAATCCTGAGGCGGCACTGCACTACGAAGGCTTCAGACCTGTCTAAAAATGACTAAATTTTAATCAGCAATGACAGCACCGTTGCCTTCAAAAATGTCGATCGGTCCATGGGAAGCCGACGCCGAGCGAGCGCACTGGCGGCGGCGGCGGCGGCGGCGGCGGCGGCGGCGGCGGCGGCGGCGGCGGCGGCGGCGGCGGCGGCGGCGGCGGCGGCGGCGGCGGCGACGACAACAGCGAACCGCTCTCGCGTCCTTCGTAAGCCTCTCTAATAAGAAAGTGCGTGATCACCCCTTTCGGACAAACGCATTGGACCTGCGAGGCCAGAAAGCCCCCCCCCTCTCTCTCTCTCTCTCTCTCTCTCTCTCTCTCTCTCTCTCTCTCTCTCTCTCTCTCTCTCTCTCTCTCTCTCTCTCTCTCTCTCTCTCTCTCTCTCTCTCTCTTTCTCTCTCTGTCTCTCTCTGTCTCTCTCTTTCTCTCTCTTTCTCTCTGTCTGTCTGTCTCTCTCTATTTCTCTCTCTCACTATTTGTCTCTCTCGCTGTCTCTGTCTGTCTGTCTCTCTCTCTCTCTCTCTGCATCTGTCTCTGTCTCCCCGTCTGTCTCTCTGTCTATCCGTCTCTCTCCCTCTCGAGCCGCCAAGTAATTGGTCGCGATCAATACTTTTAGTTTCCAATTCTTAAACTTGGTAGCGTTCTCCGCCGAGTCGTGGCGCCAACCCGACTCGCCTGCCGGGCTTTCCTGGAGGCTGGCTAAAGGCTCAATAGCTTTATCGCGAACCAATTGGCCTCAATGCGGTCGCGCGCGGGAGCGATCGAAAACCCCTGGCTGAACTGTAATCTCCTTGAGCGAGCGGCCTGCCACGGACGGGCGAGTCGTCGCTGTTTCGTAGCCCGCAGAACCAATTGGCTAATCTGAATCTTCTGAATCTTCTAGCGACGTCTTAATCCGACGGTCGACCCAAGAGACCGACCACGTCTCTAGAGCAGCGGTTCTCAACCTTCCGAATGCCGCGACCCTTTAATACAGTTCTCATGTTGTGGCGACATCCAACCATAAAATTACTGCGTGCAAAATGTGGAAACGCGCGCTTTCCGATGGTCTTAGGCGATCCCTGCGAAAGAGTCGCTTGACCCCCAAAGGGTCGCGACCTGCACAGGTTGACCGCTGCTCTAGAGAGCTCTCGGAGGGTAAGGGCGCGGCTCGACATTCCTTCCCGGCATTCACCGTTCGGTTCGGAGGCTTTCTTTTGAAGACCGGCCGTGAAGCTTTGTCGCATCAAATACGCACCGCCACCGACGGTTGCTCACGCCGATTCTGCCCGCCGAAGAAGCGCCAATACGACGGAGTTCTCAGTCCATCTAAAACAAAAACAACTCGTAAGCCAATTTTGGAAAAGTCTGAGCGTGCGCATTCCGCAAGCTTGCTTAGATTCAAGCTGGAAGGAGACTGCATCGCCATTTTTAAAACCGGAAGCCGCTCCCCGACGGCTGTCCGCCCGGGCAGGCTTACCTAGCCCAATCTGAAAGGAGCGGTAGCGTCTCTCTGAAGAATCAGCCTGAAGTGGCGCACCGACGGTGCGCCACTTCAGGCCGTGGCTCATTGGCCCTTTAAAAGTATTTTCGTTTTTCGGCGGAGAGCCAGGACTTCCGCTCAGATGACATTCCGTCCGGAACTCTTCTGGGGCTTCCCATTGAACGAGCTCGAAGTTCCGCACCCGCCGCCGCAATTTCTAGCCGCTCGACTGGCGTTAGGCCACGTGCCTTTAAGGCAGCACGTCTAGACGTGCCTTGAAAAATACACGACACTTCCTCGCTAACACTAAACATTGGTGTTGCTTTAGTAGAGAATAACTATAGTTCTTCTGGGAGCTGACTGATATTAGAAACTATCTTCCGTGGTGGCTTGCACAAAATTTAACTTGCTCCTTGGTTCTGTCTCGGCTTGATTATTGCAATTTCCTTTGGCTGGGGTACGAAACAATCATTAGGCCAGTGCAGCTGGCTATGACTATGAGTGCAAGGCTATTTTGCAAATGCCAGAGGTTTGACCACGTGTCTCCTTTGCTAAAAGAGCCAAGATTGCTGCTGGTTGATCAATGGATACAGACCAAAGTTTTTACGCTGACCCACAAGGCCCGCCTTGGCTTGGCTCCTCCATACCTAGCTGAACTCCAGCACCAGTTTCAGCCTCCTCGTGCCCTCAGGTCCTGTATGGACAATACAGTAGCTGTTCCATTCCTCCGCTTAAAGACCGTTGGTGACAGAAGCTTTTGCTCTGCAGGTCCTAGACTGTGGAACTCGCTTCCACGACTCTAACGCCACGACAACTACTCTCCTGCTGCCGACTATGGCTTATCCTTTCCAGCCGTCCTGAGCTGCTACTTCCATGTTACTCACTACCTCAACTGCTCTCCTGACTCTGCTATGCTTCCCAATTTCTCTTTGTTACGTGAGACGAAGTCAGTTGGCTACTGAATGCGCACCGAAAGCCACTTAGGCTGTGATTGCGCTATACAAAACTCTCCTGCGCAACCCGCCACGTGGTCTTTGTGGCTTTGTGGAGCTACGGACGGAGATACATAGATACTAGAGAACGTGAGCGCCGAGCGCACGCCGAACGCAAGCGTCCTCTTTAGTTCCACTTGGAGATAAAAACGGTAGATTCGTACCACTTTGAATCTGGCGAAGCCGCATCGCCCGGCCACGCCTCTAGAGCCGCTCTCTAAGCACGGAGAGCGGCTTGAGGCTGCCTCTCCCTGGAGGTCTGGCGGCCACGCGGAAAGGGCTATCGGTAAGGGCTCCAAGGAGCCCAGGGGGTTTTGGGGCAAATTGGGTGGGTGGGTGGGGCTCGGCGGATTATAATCTCCGTTGGGGCAGCCAAATTACGTCCATTTGAGCCGGACTTAGATTCTTAGGTTCTCTAAGGGTGCTATGCAAATGCCTTATATGTGTCATTAAGAGGCGCTTAAATAAATCTCGCTCAATCGCTACGAAAAGGAAGGCGAATCGTCGCAAGTCGTGACTGCGTTCTCAACAATTGGTCATGAAGCAATCGTTGTGGACATCAAATAAGACTGACGGAATCGAAGCATTATATCAGTATGCGGAGATGCAAATTGAGCTCGGGATTGCGGGTCAGATCAGATCGGATACGATGGGATCGGATAGGATCAGATCGGATCGGATCGGATCGGATAGGTACGGCGGAAAGTCTGGCAGAGCTTAGAGCAAGGACTAGGTTTGAGTTCTCGACGGTCAGCGCTCCGAAGCATTACATGCCGAGTGTGAGAGGTCGGCTAGCAGAAGACGTCGCAGATGTCAAGAAATTGTTGCCGCTGTGAGCGAACCTAGCGGCAGAGGATCGCTCGTCGTCCGGCGGCTCAGCCGGTGGCCCAGACGCTTCGAGCGCTGACTCACTGTCTTAGAGTGGGAGCTAGCTTTCCGCTTATGGCAAATTAGCGTTACAAGAACTGTTAATAGGTTTGCGCTCCTGCAGTATTCATCCTATATATGCTCGTATTTATTCCCGGTACTATTTATCGGCGAACTTGCAACTACAGCATCGAGGACCCGGGGATTCCTACGGCGAAAGTTTGACCCAAGGCCTCGGAACAATGATATTGTTGTGGTAATTGTACATTTCAAAGGTAAATGTATTTAGATCGTTATAGCAAACAATCCAGTATAATAGTATTGTAATTGCAAGCAATACAATATATTTAATTGTCGTCTTCGGAAAATTATCAAGTTGCATCTACCAAACACGCTGCACGGACTTACGCAGTCCTTGATCCACACAATGGGGTCAGACTCTGAACTCGGGAAGTGCTGTTAAAACTAAAAACTTAAAAACTAAATTGCCCTATTAGTATTGCAACAATATAGATATTGTTCATTTGGACAATACGATACACTGACATTGTTACGGCATCCGATACATTGTATTTTTTAACAATACAACACAGCGTATTGTCCCAGAGACCTCACTGCCTGAGGACTCGCTTCGCTGATCATAGTAGGAATACAATACTGTACGTACATTTACACGTCTATTAAACGTCACTCCCGGAAGTACTGGTCGCGGAAGACCACGCTGCGCCGTCTTGCCGCACGACGAAGGACGGACTTTCTCGCTTTAATTAGTGGAGATAGATATATTTTTTTTCGGAGGCCGCATTTAGCCCAATGGTTAAGGTGCTCGCCCGACCAAAGTCAAAATGAATGTATTTGATGACCGAGGTCGTGGGCTCGAGCCCTGTGGCATATATAAAGCGCCTGAATGTAGATTAATTTCTCTAAGGGCCCTATACAAGTGAATTGTATTCATATTATGCTACCCCTCTCTCTCTCTCTCTCTCTCTCTCTCTCTCTGACAGTAGTGCGCAACGCGTGCAGCAGCTCAAAGCAAAGCCGAATTCTCCGAATGAAACCGCTTCACCTAAAGCGCTCGCCCAGGTCGCGTGACCTAAAGTGCTCTCCCAGGGCAAGTCCCTTTGATTCAGCCGCGAGGAGCCGGCCCGGGTGGGCAGGGCGGGCAGGACGAGGCTCCCGCCCTAGCCGCATGCCTGGCTTCCGGGGCTGGCCTTCCGGGGGCCGGGTTTCCGGGGGCCGGGTTTCCGGGGGCCGGGCTTCCGGGGGCTGGGCTTACCGAGGCTTGAACTTGGTCTCCGGAGCCAGCGGGCAGCTTCTTGGTAGAGGTAGTAGAGGTTAGAGGTTAGAGGTAGTAGAGGCAGTTGCTCCTTGTTCGGCTCTTTTTTCACTGCTTGCAGAGTTCGTCCGGCCTACATGCAATCAGGCGATTGCCGTTGGTGCAAAACTCGACAGTCGACAGGCTTGTCTATCTTGAGTGTGGCAATTGCCTCGTTGCATCACTTTTCGCCGATCTTCACTGGCCCCTCCATCAATCAGGGCACATATACTCTAATGGGAATTCACTCACTTTCAGGTTCCTTCGATCTCCTTCTCCGGCCATGCCTATCGGAGCTACTCTCCCATTGTCTCCCCAACAGGTCAGGCGTCGTCTCGCTCGCTCTTTTGACTCTAGTCATGTAGCTGCGGCTCGAATTAAGCTCAAATCCATTGGAGACAGTGAATTTAGTTCGTATGGTCCCAAAGCCAGAAACTCACTCCCGACTTCCGTCACGCCATCCTCTGATTGGACAAAATTAAGTAAAGAACCCGGAAACCCAGCGTTTTTTCCTTACAGCGTTTGCTTGGTCCCCGTGACATGTGTGTCCTTTGCGTGCTTACGCGTGCTGACTCTGTTCACGTTATCACTAACCATGTTGACATCCTTCCTTTACAGCATATGTAAATTGTCTCGAAAGAGATTTAGGTCTCTCACGGCGCTATACAAATATAATAATAATTATAATATAATTATTATTAACATTATTTTTAGTGCAAAGTTTAGCCCATCCCTGAAGCAGCACTGGCTAAGGGAGGCCGGCTATGGACCAATGACAGAGCACAAAACTCCTCCATAAGGCACGAAAAGGCGGCCGACGCCGAACGCTCAATTCGGTAAATTCAATCGCTTATTATAAAGACGATTTATCGCTCTGTGGGTATCCAGGTCCTCTTCTGTTTTTTACAATCTATGCTTTCCCTCGGGCCGACGTCATTGCCAAGCACGGCAGTACTGGCTTTCTATCCATTTCTATCCGGACGGTACTGAAACGCCGGTGTTCTACGCCGGCCAGATTATGACTGCCGACATGCTGTACGCAGTTCCTGCATCGTCACGATGGGCCAACGCCGCAATCCACCGCCCGGGTCGATGCAGTCAATTGCATAGCAAGATAAAAAGATTGCATAAAAGCAGAAATGGTTACCAAAAACGTGTCTGTAACTCCACAAAGCCACAAAGATTAAGTGGGCGTAATGGAAGAGAGTTTTCTATAGCATGTTCAAAGCCTGAGTGGCTGTCGGTAAGCAGTCGGTAGCCATCAGACATCAAAAGGAAGTGAGATGTATGGCCAAGTCAGGAGGTGATTGAGGTAACAAGTACTACAGATGTAGCAGCTCAGGACGTCTGTCTGGTAATGATGTGCCGAGCTGGTTTGGTCTAGCGGTTAAGGTGCTCGCCCCGGGGACCAAGGTCTGACTGAGGTCGCGGGCTCGAGTCCCGAGGCATATGTGAAGCGCCTGAATAGAGATTAAGTTCTCTTGGGGCGCTATATATAAATGAATTTTATTTATTTATTTTAAATACAAACGTACGCTGGCGATCGCGTTGAGTAGTCTGCCACGAGCCGCTGCGCCCATAGCAGATCTGTGTCACAGTGCTACATGAACAAACGCGACGCCTCGTTAGCTGGTCCGCGCCAGCAGCGCCGCCGCGGCCGCCGCGGCCGCCGCGGCCGCAGCGGCCGCCGCGGCGGCGGCGGCCGGTCCGTCGTTAAGCTGCCTGGGCCATGCAGCAAATTGCGCGAGCGCGGCGCCTGGAGCTCTTCCTGCCCGCGCCATCTTGCCCGCGCCGTTTGCCCTCTGTGCAGTGCCAGGTGCAAGGTGCGGTGTGACGAGCCCTCAGGGGGGCGGGCTCGAGCGAGCCGTCCGCTATCGGATCTCTGGCAGGCGATCCCTATTGATGCGCCCGCTCCGGAGAGCTGCTGCGACGGCTGCGGCGGCGGCGGCCACCGCGCTGGCGGCGGCGGCGGCGGCCGATGCGGCGGCGGCGGCCCAAGCTATCCGCTGCCGCGCTCTCGAGCGTGAGTCATTGCGAGGCGACGCGGGCGCTTCGCCAGAGTCGCATTCCTTGCGTTCGCCGAGCAGCTCGACCGCTCAGGCGCGGCCGAGTTAGGCGAAAATACGCCAAGACTTGGCGGTCTAATTAGTTAATAGTAATTGGAGATAAGCCTGACTGATGTCTGGCCAATGAATGGGTACGGTACGAAAGGAGTGGGGGTAGGGTCGGCGCCGCGGGCCTCGAGTCTAGACGTACGCTCGGGCGGGCGGGCGGCATTCGCCTTGAGTCGGCGTCCCTTCCGTCGACCCGAAAGAGGAGGAGGAGGAGGAGGAGGAGGAGGAGGAGTGGGGAGTGGGCTCATGCGCGCGACCTCGCTCGTTGACCTGCCGGGGGCAGACCTCCCTGACGCGAGGCGTGGCCCGCAACCCGCTCGCGATTGCAGCGCCGCACTGCGGCGTGCGTCCGGCGCCGCGGCACTATTTCCGTCGCGCTGCGGCTACGTGCGGCGGCGAGTGCTGAGCACTCGCTGGCGCCTACTTTCCTCATCCGCTATCTGCCCCGTCCGTTGCCCCCTTGGCGAGTTTTAACAATAATAATGATGACAATTATGATAATAAATTTGCATAGCGTCCTTGGAGAACTGGGTGTCTTTCTAGGCACTATAGAGAGGCTGTATAGAAAGCATTGGCGTATGATTGGCGGTAATATCCGCAAGCAGCAGGCGTAGCGTAAGCGCGTACGCGCGCGCGAAGAACGAATCGCGGCCGACGGACGCCTTGCGCGACGGACGGAGTCGCGCAGACAGGCTGCCGTCACTTCCGCCGCCGCCGCCGCGCGGGGATTCGAGCAACTCAGGCTGCAGCGCCCCAGAGCTACGGCGGCGTCTTACGGTCACGAACGATGCGAGCGACACTCGAAGCGCAAGCAGGTCGCCTGACCGACTTGGCACATGCCTAGCGAATCGTCTCGCGTGGCTGCCTCGCGAACGCCCCGTCGCGCGGCGTCGCAGAGGCGGCGGCAGCCAATCGCCGACGACGACGACTCGCTCGCTCCAGCCATTCGCGCGGTCTTCGTGGCTGCTTTGCGGAGTTGCAGCGGCGGCGGCGATACCTCAAATTGCGCTACATTCGCAGCAATATCGGTCCGCGAAGTGAACCGCTGCTTCGGGCGGCGCTGACAGATCGCGTACGTCGCGGTAAAGGACGCCATCTACGGCTCGCGTGCACTGCGTCTAAGCAGCGGAGATAGTGCGAAAGTAGGAGAGCAAGGGACGCCCGCGAAGCGTGTCGCTCGTCACCTGGCGAGTGGCTGTCGCAGCGCGTTCAAGTTCGCAGGTCGGCGGCGCAAGCAGCCTGCCAAGCGTAGCGCTCGTGACCGCGTGGGGTTTAGTCACTGCCACAAGGGCCTGCAGCGCCCTCTAGCGCTAATAGGCAGAGAGCTAAGAGGGCGAAAGCTGAGGTAGCACGTAGAACTGAAAAACGATTCCACCACGCAAATAATGATGAGAACCTTCGACGCATTAAAAACCACTAAGTGTGTTATTACCCTCCTCCATAATTCAATGCGCCGAGGATTTCGACTTAGGCCAACGAGAAACTGCATGTGCATATGCCAATGCATATCTGCGGCATTGTCTATCTCGCTGTATGAGTTGAGCGAACAGACTGCCATGGAAACCAGCAATCTCTCATGGTAGATCGCAGTAAGTCTTTCAGATAATGATCGTTATCTCAACGTGCTCGGTGTGCCGTGTACGCAGTTTCATAAAATACTGCATACTACAATAGACTAGTGTGCACTTAATAGTTTTGCCATGATCGGCCGGTTGGGCTGCTCCCACAGGGCACTAGTGCCGAAATTCTTTGCACTGGGGAAATAAAACTGGAGATTTCGACTTCTGTTCTGCGATGTCAACTGTTTGGTGAAAAAGCTTTGCTATAGAAGGCGGATTATTTCAGGTCTGACCTTAAAAGCCTTATGACCTTATCGGCCCGGGAAATTTCAAAAACCTAGAGCAAAACGCGTTATCTTGCTATGTGGGTTTCGCATCCAATGGCGTGCCACCTGCGCCGCTGCGGTGCTGTTACAAACGCAATCGTAGCCAGTGTTTCTCATCGTTCAATACACTTACCCATGCAGACGATAGCCGACCGATCGCGGTGGCAATCGCAACCAATAGTGTCCATACCCAAGGAATCAGTCTAAACGCTTGCATGGGAGCACGGTCGTGAAACATTTGAAGTGCGCCCTAACTGAGATGAATCTCTGTACTATCGCTTTGCAAATACTGAAAAGTATCATTGAAAGCTGATTGGTGGGAACTAGCGATGCCCAGCGAAATGGGAGAGCGGAGTAGCCACATCATCATCAGGGTCAAGTCACACTGGACGGAGCGGAGCAGAGGCTACTAGGAGCAGGTGGATTTTTGGCTTCTCGTTCGTTGCGTTGTCTGCTAGTCGGGAAACATCCGGTCTATGCAACTTCCTGTAGCCAATTTATCAAAACTCTCCGCTCTGACGTCACTGAACTGCGCAGCATCGAAAATACCAAGGCCGAATATTGCGAACTTATTCAGTTTAAAGTACTCAAAAGACGCGCGCCGCGAATGCAAATGTAAAGTGCCCAGGGAGAGATCGAGTTCTCTGAGGGCGCTATATCATGTGTATTATTATTATTATTATTATTATTATTACAGTCCTTCGGTAGAAACATGAGGAAATCTGATTTGGTCTAGCGGTTAAGGTGCTCGCCCCGGGGACCAAGGTCTGACTGAGGTCGTGGGCTCGAGCCCCGAGGCATATGCGAAGCGCCTGAATGGGAATTAAGTTCTCTTGGGTCGCTACATAAATTAAATGAATTATATTAGGCAATGCCTATTTTTGCAACCGGTCTGCGTTTTGCCGCCGCTTCAAGATCCGCTTACCAAAAGCTGTTCTGAACCGCGACCGCGTACGACATTACTACACCCGCCTATTGCTCATCTCTCGTTCCTGACGCGATTCCGCACGGATTACGCTAGGTCAACGGGTGCGGACGTTCAGGCTGCAGGCGGCTGCCCCCGAGTGTGTGCGCGCGCCGCGCAGGGGGGGGGGGGGGTTCGCGCCCAGCACCAGCAGTCAGTGCGACCTCCCCGCCCCCCGGGTCAAATCTGTTCAGGTTCGGTCCGGTGGAGGGAGGAGATTATTCATCGTCTGTAGTAGCCTACTTCCGGCTACTTCGCTGCTGGCTACGGCGAGTGGCTGATCAGGGTGAGGTCGGGGTTCAGCCCTCCCGCATATGGCTACGCGAGCCTACAGAATGTTCTGCCGCGCTGGTTTGGCCCTGCGGTTAAGGGCACGCCTCGACGGAGGTCTCAGGCCGAATGAATTTGACCGCCGAAGTCGTAGGCTCGAGCCCCGTGGCGCATTTGAAGTGCCTGATAATAATAAAAATAATAATAATAATGCACTTGATAAAGCGCCCTCAGAGAACTCAATCGCTTTCTAGGCGCTTTAAATTTGCTGCAAAGGGAAACGCAATTGAATGGTGAGAAATATCCTGTTTGATAAACAACATGAATAACATGGTTAAGGGTGACATCATGCACAGGGTCAGCATGCAAGTGTGGTTAGTGGCAGCATGCACAGTGCCAGCACGCATAAGCATATGAAGGAAGAATCACATGGACCCACTAAATGCTGTCCTAAATAGGTATGTTTTTAAGTTCTTTTTAAATGTGGTCAAGTCAGGGGATGCTCTGACGCAAGTCGGGAGGGAGTTCCAGGCTTTGGGCGCATGATTAGAGATTAAGTTCTCTCAGCGGGCTTCACAAATATACACAATGATATCATATTTAAATATTCATTAATAATATACATTTTTATATATTCTGGCGACGCTGACACAGTTCGGCGGCTATTACCGAAAAAAACAGTCCGTCACTAGCATCCAGTGAATCAACCGAGCCCAAAAATAATAAAAATGGAAACGAGGGAGTTCGGATTCTTTTTTGTGCGACGCTATCTCGTCGCAGAAGAAGTCATAGTCGATGATGCTGGTGCAGCGCTGCGGCTTCCGCCCACCCACGGCTCCAGCGTTCAAGCCGAAGCGAGGCCGTCGAAGGGGCAACAGCAGACGGCTGCCGCGGCAGGCCCACGTCGGATCAGGGCATCAGCAACAAACGAGCCGCCATGGCAAGGTGCAGCGTAGTGCACGGGCGCGGTCAAGGCAGCACGCCGAACGACAGCGAAACGATTTTCTGCTGCCAAGTCTTGAGCGCGCGCGGGGGATTTTGCGGGAGGCACCGTGCCGTGTAATCGGCAACGCAGTATACTAAGGGCAGCACCGGCGACATAGCAGGTCGTTAAGCGAAACCGGCAGGCTACTTGCCTCCATCGCTAGCAGCGGGCCGCCATACTCTCCGCTATTTTTGAGAGAGCTGCACCTCAATTTTAGCCCATGCTTATGATGTTTAGCTATACACAAGAACAAACGAAATCAATATGCCCCAACCGTCCAAAGCTTTGCGAGCATAAGAACTTAAGGCGCTGTCTTCAAAAGATTCGAGGCTGGTTGGGAGGCGCAGCTAAGCGACCCGAGTCAGAAGAGCGGGTAGTACGATGGAGAGCCTGATGGGATCGACAAAAAAGGCGTGTATTATGGTAGCCGAGACGCTCACGACAGACAAGCCTGGCTGCAGAGTTTTTCGCCAACTGTAAGCGCCCGATTGCACAGGCCGGTAGACCGGCAAGCAGCGAGTCTCAGAAGTCGAGACGGTGCGTGGACCAACTTGGATGTAGTTCAATTTTTACAACGCTGCGGAGCTAGCGTTTGACAGACTTGACTGCAGAGCTGATGCGGTCGTTGAGTGAGAGATCACTCAAAGGGTCGCTGCGCTCTCGCGCGCTTGCACTCTCCTCGCTCCGCCTGAGCGCCGAGCTCTGGCGCGGCCCAATCCTCGGCTTTCCGTCGTCGCGCCGTTCCGTGCACTAAATTGAAATTTTGTAGCGATCGGACCTTTAGTTCGAATGCACCAAAAGTCTCGAATTCTCTCGCAACTTCTGTCGTCGTCTGCAGCGACTTTGCACCATGTAAGTATCGGGTAAGGACGCACCAGCTAGCGAGCAGCGGGCTCGAGTGCGCTCCCTCACGTGCGCTCTCTCACGTGCGCTCTCTCACGTGCGCTCCCTCACGTCCGCTCTCTCACGTGCGCTCTCTCACGTGCGCTCTCTCACGTCCGCTCTCTCACGTGCGCTCTCTCACGTGCGCTCTCTCACGTCCGCTCTCTCACGTCCGCTCTCACGTGCTGTGTAAGCTTTCTTTACTCTGCCGTAATTTCTCGCATCACTCTTCGAATTGTCGCGACGCTTACTGAAATCACCCGACTCGGATATTATAGCTATGTCTCTAAGCGAGCTCAAGTCATTCGGAGACCGTAGCTTCGCTCCGTACGCTCGCGAAGCCTAAAAATCGCTCCCGACTGACGTCACGACATCCATCGACTAGACGACGTTTAGTAAGAACGAAAGAAAAGCTAAAAACCCACGTTTTCCTCGCAGCAGCAGTAGCGCGTGCTCAGTACCCGTGAATTGCCATTCGTGTACTTCCGGGAGAGAGCGTCGACACTGCCGCGCTTGCACTCTCATCAATCAGCTGCACGATTGCTGTCGTCAACCGATAGACGCGCTTCTTTTCAAGGGTATGTAGAAAGCTCAGACGGAGGTTTACTTCTCTTAGCCAGCAGTGTAAACAGGTCTTATTATCATCGTCATTATTATTATTAGTAGCAGTAGTAGTAGTAATAGTATCAGTTTCGCGACTCGCTAAAGTTCTTTGCCCACTTGTCAACGTCGGAAACGGCGGAGATCGGCCTCTCCTCGATCCGCAGCGGATGGATCGAGGAGAGGAGAGGCCGAGTCTTCTTCAGAGCTCAGATCTGCTGCTTCTTCTGCTCAGCTGAGGTGAAGTTCTCCTCGCTCCTCGCCCTGCGGCGGCTGTTAGCAGTTCGCGTCTTTTGCTACATCGCGGCCAAAGTTTACCGGAATTCTCTGGCACTGCTGGCAAAAGTTTCGAGTGCAGTCACGATGTCAGAGACGATGTCGCTGGAAGCCATCGCAATCGGTGCGAGGCTGGGACGACGACTGGCGGAAACCGGTCGTCTCATGTCACCCGAAAGCGAGCGTTCCACGCTGTGCAGCCTCGCTCGGCTCGTACGAAGCTCCCAAGCGAAATCTGGTTTTTCTGGGGCGCAATAAAAGATCTTTGCTATTACAGCAATTACGTTATAGCGATTACATTACAGCGATTGCAATTACAGCGATTACAGCTAATTTGATTCAATTAAGGCGAGGCTTTGCCTCGGAGCGGCATTTCCATGCCGCGAAAAGTACTCGGAGCCACACTTTGGTCCGCACCAGCCTAGTACGGTCGGTCCGCACCAGCCTGTAGGCCGCGGCATCTGGCGCTACGCGAAAGCATCGTATCGCAGGTGGCAAGCTCGCTGTATTGGCACGGCGCCTTTTTCAGACTGCAGTTGCCTGTCTTGTGCAAACGAGTGCTCTACCATTCTGCCGTTGTCCGCTCGCTCATAAGTAGCAAGCAGCGAGACGCGCTCCTACATCCGTCGCAATGGGTCAATCGTCAGCGCTCCGAAGGCCAGGGCTCAGGCCTTCTCCAGGAAGTGAGAAAGTGAGCTGGCTAAATGCATGCAATATGCCGTGTTAGCTGGCCGGCTCAGCTAATGAGGCGTCGTATGTGCATACAGCCAGCTCACTTTCTGATATGGGCACACAGTGCCCATAGCAAGCTGTTCGACATGGTCGCCAGCGTGTGTATATGTTATCTTTATGTTCAATAACCACGTTTTGAGATATCTATTCTGCCAACCCATTACTAGCTGCCTGCCGCTTTCGCGGATTCAAACGCCGACAGACCCTCTTGAAATGATTCGCTGGCTGCGTCATATCCTGAGCAGGGACGGTCTATCTACCTAGACTTCGAGATAAATGCTTGTCGTTGTGGCCCATTTGTTCGCCTTTGAGGACGCGCGACAGTCAATCAGGCCATTTGTAGACCGTGTGGGCACTTTAAAATCCTGCTGCTGCCGACTAGGGCTCATCCTTTTCAGCGGTCTTGAGCTGCTACTTCCATGCTACTCACGACCTCAACTGCTCTCCTGACTCTGCTATGCTTCCCACTTTTTCTCTGTTGCTTGTAGTGTTCAAACCTCTTTTCAATTTCAAGTCCCCTCGGCAATGCCCGTTGGAGGGTTTGGCGTTTCACTGACGCTGTATAATTGCGCCAGAGCGAATTGATCTTGAGCGGAACTCTTGCAAAAAATAACCCGTAAGAAGAGGGAGGGAGGCGAATTTTTCGGCCACTAATGGGTACGCATTTTTTGTTAGCACCTCTATGTCGGAGTGCCACTTGGCTAAATGGTTTATTAGCTATGAAAAACCTAGTGTGACACCGAAATTGGAAAGCTTAGCGCTCAAAATCGACTCAGCCAGCATATCACCCGAAGCATCTGCACGAAATCTAAGTGTACTATTCTAAAGTGAACTTTCGCTAGATGACCGCATCAGCTCACATTCAAGTCTCCCTGATTTCAGCTACGTGACATTTTAAAAACTCGGGCCTGCTTAGACAGATAAGAGACACTTACTTTACAGTTACACTAGATCCAAGTTGGTTCGTACATCTGCAACAACCCGTCTCGACTTTTGTAACAAACCGCTTGCTAGTCTAGCGGCCTGTGAAATCAGGAGCTTACAGTTGGTGCAAAACCCTGCAGTCAGGCTTACCTGTCGCGAGCGTCGCTGTTGCCACATTAAACATTTTCTTGTTGACCTGCGCTGGCTCCCAATCAAGCAGCGTGTCGAATTCAAGGTTCTGTCACACACTTTTAGGCCCTTTCATTCTCTGGCTCCAGCCTACCTTGTCAGAGCTACTACTCCCCCACCAAGTTTCGCATCGTTTCAGGCATCGCACAGCCCGCTGTTATGAGTTGATCGGTCAGCTACACCTCCTACGAACCTCAAATTCTTTAGGGACCATAACTTTAGTTCGCATGCTCCCAAAGCCTGGAACTCTCTTCTGACTGACGTCACGACATTTCCTAACTTGACGATATTTAAAAAGAAGCTAAAGCGCACCTGTTTGCACAGCCTTTGCTGGTTCCTTATTTGTCCTTGGAGTGCTTATGCGTACTGACACTATGCATGTTACCACTAACCACATTATGCATGTTGACATCGTGGATGTAACCACTGACTATACGGTCCTGCTTTCTTTGCAGAAATTGTAAAGTACCTGGAACAAGATTAAGGGGGCTATGCAAATGTATCAATATTATATTATCAATTATCATTATTATTACCCTTCCGCCTAAACCATCCCAGCAACACCTCCATATACTGGTTCAAGTGTCCTTCACGTCCGAGACTGAAACCTTCAGTCTCTTTCTCAGAATAGTTTTCCATTCTCCCAAAATTCGAATGCGACAACGTGTCCCGGGCACCAGGGTTGGCTTTTTCTCGTCAGTTTTCAACCATCTTTATTGAAGAAGTTGTGCGCGTTCGTGCCTCCGTAAAAAGCTCCCTCCGAGTAAAGCAATTGTGGAATCGCAACCTGTGACCTTTCTTAAAAGTTTGTCCGAGGTTTCTACAAGCGATGTGGCTACATTCATAAGGTCTCGTAAAAAAAGCTCGTCTCCTGAAGACCTATACCATCATCTCTGTTGTCTTCACTGGCAGACCAACTTGGCCCTGCTATAACCAATATTTGTAATGCTCCTTTGAAAAAAGGTGTCGTACCCAAATCCTTCAAATCGGCAATCGTTAGGCCAATACTTAAAAAAGCTTGAATTAAATACAGAGGTCCATGCCAACTATCGCCCAGTTTTCCTTCTTCCTTTTTTGTCAAAGATTCTTGAAAAACTGTCGATAAGCAGCTGGTTGCACGTATTAAAAAGAATGAAGTGTCAGAAACATTTCAATCGGGGTTCAAGAGGCAGCACTCCACTGAAACTGCTCACCTTCATGTTAATAATGACATTCTATGTAGCAACAATGACGGGAATGTCACTGCCCTAGCTCTGCTTGATTTATCAGCTGCCTTCGAGACCATTGATGGCGATGTCCTACTTGAACGATTCAAAAAAACTATCGATCTGGAAGATGATGCATTGGCGTGGTTTAAATCCTACTTGTCTGGTCGTGTTTAATCTGTGTCAGGTTTCACACACGAAACGGGTCACGTGTGGAGTCCTCAAGGGTCCGTCCTCGGTCCCTTGCTGTTCTAAGTTTATACTCAACCTCTGGGAAAAATGACTAAGGCCCATGGAATAGGGTATAACTTTTATGCGGACCATACTCAGCTGTATTTGTCATTCAAACCGTCGAAATCTGCTGCAGCAACTGATAAACTGAATGCTTGCCTCGCCGACATTTGATCCTGGATGTCGGAAAACTTCTTGAAACTAAATGACGATAAAACTGAACTGCTGCTCATAGGACATCCTAAGCGTGTGGCTGGATTAAAAGGCTTTGCTCTTCTAACAGGTGATGCTGTTATGCGACCATCACCACGCACTCGAAATTTATGTGTCGTTTTTGACAGCTCCCTAGCTCTTTAGTTCTGTCTCGGCTTGATTATTGTAATTCCCTTTTAGCTGAGCTACCAAAAAGCAACTAGGCCACTAGAAATGGCTATGAATATGGCTGCAAGGCTAGTTTTCAAGTCTTAGAGGTTTGAGCACGCGTCTCCTTTGCTAAAAGAGCTAGGATTGCTGCCAGTTGATCAACGGATACTGAGCAAAGTTCTCACGCTGACCCACAAGGCCCACCACGGCTTGGCTCTTCCATACCTAGCAGAACTGCTGCACCAGTTTCAGCCTCGTCGTACTCTCGGATCCTGAATGAACAATAAATTAACTGTTCCATTCCTCCGCTTAAAAACCGCTGGCTACAGAAGCTTAGGCTCTGCATGTCCTAGACTGTGAAACTCGCTTCCACAATTCTTAAGCAACGGCAACTACTCTGCTGCTGCCGACTACGGCTCATCCTTTCCAGCGGTCCTGAGCTGCTACTTCCATGCTACTCACTACCTCAACTGTTCTCCAGACTCTGCTATGGTTCCCACTTTCTCTTTGTTGAATGAGATGAAGTCTGTTGGCTAACGAATGCGTACCGAAAGCCACTTAGGCTGCGAGTGGGCTACACAAAACTCTCCTGTGTAACACCCACATGGTCTCTGTGGCTTTGTGGAGTTACAGACGGAGATACACTACATTACACTACGTTCAGTTTGAGAAGGTTGGCTGCCATCTACGTGCTGATGTCAGCAATACGTGCAGGGAGGGAGTTGAAAATGTTTGATGCACTGGAGTGCTGGGAGTGATCGAAGCAAAAGTATAGCTGTTTGTCATCTGCATAAAAGTGGAGGCGCCTAGATTGTGCCATGACTATCACATAGGCACGATACAGAGCACACATGTTGAGAAGAAGCAGATCGGGCACGGAGCCCCGAGGTGCACTGAAACTTTAGTGGTTCCTCGGATGATCTTGGTCCTCTCACATCAGCACTCTAGAGTCTCCCACTGGGATAGAAATCTGAACCATTGCAGTGCAGTTACGGTGATGTCCAGGCGAGATTAGAGGCGCTCGAAAAGGTCTTGTTGATCGAAAACATCAAACGCTGCAAAAAGGTCAAGCAAATCTAACAGGTAGACTATACCCAAGTACCAGCATTCCCGATAAGATCACTGTACACCCGAAGCAATGCCAACCCTGCCGAGTGATTGGCTTGAAAACCAAACTGGAACTTACGTGCTAGGTTTGAATTTGCAATTTTATCAGCTCAGCCAGCTGGTTTGCCACAACTCGTTCCAGTATTCGATTGTGCTTCCTTTGCAGCAAATGTGAAGTGCCTAGAACAAGATTGAGTTCTCTGAGGGCGCTATATCAAATGTATTATTATTATTAGATCGAAACTGATTAAGCTGAGCTGGCGAGCCGACCCCCAAAGAGAGCCACTTCGGTCAGGCTCTCGAACTATATGATTGCCAAGCCGGAAGTCTTATCTCAATCGAGTTGCGTAAATAAATATCGTGCTGCTCACGAAGCCCACGCGTCGCGGCTATCTCATAAGCAATCTCTCAAGTCCAAGTCAGGGGTCGAGCTCGCAGTGAGTAGTATTGTGCATTGGAGTATTGAAAATCTTGGCGGGCGAGCTAAAAATCAGCCCGATTACGAATCAGCCGAGATTTTATCCGAGGTTTCTGGAAGTGTAATGTCTAGGAACCGGTCGTGTCATAAGCTGCTGCGTACGAAAGCCCAAGTCATGCAATAGTCAGTCAGCTTTGCCGGTCAGACTTTCATCTAGACAATCGAGCTTTGATCTTGACGTCGAGCTAGGGTAGTGTTTGTACACTATATCTGGTAATAGTAATAAATGTGTATGGCGCCCTTAGATAACTTGGTCTCTTTCTCGGCACTTTGCACATTCTGTAAAGGAAGCACGATCAAATGGTTAGTGGTAACACGCACAATGTCAACATGCAAATATGGTTAGTGGTAACGCGATGCGCTTTTCTGACTCAAATCACTTAGCTGTGCCTCGAACGAACCTCGAATCCTTTGGAGACCGTGCCTTCAGTTAGCATACTCACACAGCCCGGCACTCGCTCCCGGATGATATCGCGACACTGACACGACTGTACTAGGACGACATTTAAAAAGAAGCTAAAACCCACTCGCTTCTCACGGCATTCGGTGGGCTCGTTCCCCGTGACTTTGTATGCCTGTGCGTGCCGACAGCGTGCGCGTTACCTCCAGCCCCACTACTACGCTCTCTCTAGGATTGCGATTGTTGCCACTAAACACGTGATCGCGATTCATTTACATCAACATGTCAAGCGAGCTTTTTCAATGCAGCGCCGCGTTCCGCTCTAGTTCCGGTACTTGGCGGTACCGAACCAGCGCGCGCATTCGTGCTGCTGCGCACCTACCACCGCGTCGCTAGCAGTGCGTCGCGGCGACTCAGGCTTCACCCGGCTACTTGCCACGAGCCACGGTCCGCCGCCGCCGCCGCCACGACGACCCGGGGGAGTGCCGCTTCGCGCGGCGGCGGCACTTGCGCGTTCTCGCGCTAACCAAAAGCGCACGATGAGCTCTATCTAGCGCAGCCGGCTCCGGGTGCTCGGCTGCTCGTTGCGGTTCCGGCGCTCCTCACGCCCGCCTGTCCCGCTCGCTCACGCCCGCGCTCGTCGACCGCCTTCAGCGCGCCGCCGCCGCCGCGCAGAGGAGTGCGTGCACTAAAGGCGACGCCGTGCGACGCGCAGTCCCGACCGAGCGCGTCGCCCGGGCGAGCGGGGGACGGCAAGGAGGGGCGGGTAGCTACCCTTTATGTGGGTCACCGAGACCGGAACCGAATCCCACTGGGGGGGGGGGGCGCCGCCTACATCGAATCCATTTTTTTGCGCATTGTCAGGCGAGCGCCATTGTAGTAGATTTTAAATGCTGCTGGAAATGGAAGGCGGCGACAGTGTACTGGCTGCCCTGGAGGGTATGTGCAACCCGGGCGACGCTAAATGGCGTGTTTAATTCACTAGAATCCGTTTTCCATTCGTATTCTCATTTTGTAGAGTTTAGCAAAACGCCGACCGATGCTATACCGTCGATTCTAGAGGATTATCTACTTCGCGTATCCAAAACAGGGGAGACGCTGTAAGGAGCTGGCCTCTGGCTCCACGGTTCTAAGTTCTAGACGTCTTGCGTAGACCGTGCTGCCATCATCTTTGCGCCGTTCTCCTTATTTTTACCTAGTCGGCGATACCATTGCGCGAGTGTTTCGTGCAATGTTGCTCGCGCCCAAGACTCGAGAACGTTCGAGCGTCCGCCTTCACTTTCAGGTTCCCGTGGGCCAAGTGTAAGCCTCTTATTCACAAGAAACTCGACGCTGCTATCAAGAAGTTTAATGGCGAGATGCCGTACGACGGTATCGCAATAGTACCGAACGCTGAAGTGGTATGCTTCGAAGACATGCGGAGAAACATACTTAAGGCTATTGACAGTTTTACTGGGTAAGGTGAACGCATGTTTTTTGCCAGTGCCTACATGAATATTTCGTTAGCACAAGTATCGCTGCGGATTGCCCTACCCGAGGTGACTGACTGGAGTGTAGTCTGCTGCTGCAAAGCAGTAGAACAGACCCGTGCCTCTAAGCCTCTCACCTCCTTGTGGTACCGTACATGTGGTTCTCTACGATCTTGCTCCGATCCCACCTACCATAACCATCCACCTCCAATTGTTTGAGCCATTCACACCAGCGCTCTACCTCTCCCGATCCATGCTGCCTACTCAGACTATGTCAGATGCGAGAAGTCACAGTCAGCGACTGCTTTTTAAACTCGTGATTCGTTATTCAACCTGCTTTGTGTCACTGTCACTGAATGAAGTAGTGGGGTTGAAGGAATGGTGAATTCCATAACCATGTTATTCATTTTGTTTGTTTATCAAGCATGATATTACTCACCAATTGCATTTCCCTTTGCAGCAAATGTAAAGCGCCTAGAAAGAGATTGAGTTCTCTGAGGGCGCTTTATCAAGTGCATTATTATTATTATTATCATTATTATAAGACTTGCTGGAAAGGGGTGGGGCTGCAGGAGTAGGTCTCGTGCAGCAGCAGCTGGTGCTGTAGTTAATCCCTGATTTATCTGAATGTAGTTTTGTTTCTTAAGAATTCCATTTCTTCTTTATCGTTGCTGGATTGTGCTTTCATCCACGGGGCACATTTCTTCTTACCGAGCACCAAAATGAGGCAACTATCGATAGCAACTGTTATGGGTATTAATTTAGTTTGCATGCTGCTCTTGCATGCCTGAGTGAAATTTAATGGGATAAAACGACTGGACTTATTGTGCACTCGTCTTCACAGGGTCATCAAACCTTGAGTTTTTTCTGTGTGATGTACTTGCATGCGAATTCATATGTATAATCGTATGCCTTATTTTTGTGTTCGCATTTCTCTATACTGTGTGTGCATGCAGGCATGCACAATACTTGCCAAGCTTATGGAGTTGCACTCCAGCTTTCATTCAGTGAGCCTTTGAACTATGGCATGCCCCAGAATGCTATTTTAGGTCCACTCCTGTTCACAATTTATAGCTCTCTTGTCGATGTTTTGCCAAGCACAATGTAGGCTTTCATTTCTATGCTTCTGCTTAGATACTCCACGGCCTCTTAACATTTCAAGCTCCGTCAGCCCTCTACAGCATAGACTGCTGACTTCTGCACGTGGATGGCAGCAAACGTTCTCAGATTGAATAACGATAAGCCAACTTACTTGATTTGGGAAGAGTTCCTATGCTGGAAGCCAAAACGCTTCCACTACCGTACTTTAGCGTAGATTGTAAGAATCCTGGTGGTACTCTACCTTTTTGCAGATGATTCTCTATTTGTCATCTCCATGGATCACGAATTTACTTTCGTTGGTCCAAAGAACGTGGCTCCACTAATTAGCTGTAAAGGGTGTTGACACACACACTTCATCTGCCTCATAATTGTTGTTTATTAATGGCCTGCTTTTTGTGACATATAAATAAATGTCGTGCTCTGAACGCCTTCTACGAATCATCTTGACACGCTCTTACAATTGTCCATTTCTAAGGACTTAGAGAGGTGGCTCAAACTGAGTCTTTCCTTTGACCAAGTGCATCCAGTTTCAGTAGGTGGTCATTCCTTTTGTCGTTACACGAGGCCGGCCAGAGCATAGTTAGACGTCCATGCTACCACCGTGACAATACTTCTACGTGTCTACTTTCACAATGCCCACACTAACTCTTAGCTTCTGTGCCACCTTCATGCTGCGTAGACTCACCTTGTGATAGGCAACGGTCGGTTTTGTGATTAAGTTCCTTCGGCAAGTCTCCCCTCCCGAGCACAAGCATAAGACCAAAAAGCCTTGAGCCGTCTAGATTGCAAGTAAGGTGAGCAGACCAAGTTTAAGCTCACATTCTGCCCTTTGTAGAGGTAAAATATCGTTACATTCCCGCCTTGCTGTTTTTGTTTATTACAAATACCTACTTGCGTCAGAACATCTCCTGACTTGACCACATTTAAAAAGAACTTAAAAACACCTATTTAGGACAGTATTTAGTGGGTCCCTGTGATTCGTCCTTCATGTGTTTATGCGTGCTGACACTGTGCATGCTGCCACTAACCACATTTGCATGCTGACCCTGTGCATGTTACCCCTAACCATGTTGTTTATCAAACATGATATTACTCATCATTCAATTGCATTTCCCTTTGCAGCAAATGTAAAGCGCCTAGGAAGAGATTGATTTCTCTGAGGGCACTTTATCAAGTGCATTATTATTATTATTATCGTCAAGCCAGTCAGCGACAGCAAGTTCATTTTTACATAAACAATGGGGTTATGCAAAAGTCGGCCCACACTATTTGGGAACTTCCCTTGGCAAATATTTGCTAATTTTACCGTATCTACTGAACCTCCTAGATAGTATAGAATGCATACAAAAACCTTAGGATGGTCTTCGGGACTCAATTCGTATTGCCTTCTGGCTAAGCGTGGGTTTTTTGCCGATAGCACGCTTGTTTGCCCGCACAGCCACTATTTGCTTCACATTCCCTACCTCGTGTGGGTGAATGCAGTAAGACTTGCTATGATCAGATTGGTCACACTTTTTTGGCACCAAGTGTGTGTGCTGTGCTCTGGTTGTTAGGTAAGTCGATGTGTGCTTTGTTACTTACGGTTTTTTCACACCTTGGGAGATTACATTAAAGGCTTCGAGGCTTGATAAATTCAGTCATAGAGCACACAAGTAGAAATAAGCACTGAATCGAGGGATGTGAGATTTGATTGGCTTTTTTGCACATCATTTGTTCATCGTTTAGCAACCGCCTGTGTCTGTACTTTTGCAAGCATGTAACAGATTGATTAGTGGCATATAAAAGAGTGCACAGTGACCAGTCCGTGGCTGGCACTTTGTAGAGCACCATTCACTATCCAGCGACTGTGTGAGCTGGTCACTGACCCAAAGAGGCACTACACGCGGACAGATAAATTTATGCGTGGCCTTGAGAAGAACGTGCTTGTGGTGACCACCGTCGATCCGTGGGGAAGGTAGGTTGCTTTCAACTGACCTTGATCCACACCATTTGCTGTGTATAGACTGACGTCCAGCTTGTATCTGCTTAATTTTTCTTTGTATATTTATATTTGTTAACCTTTTTGTTTTTGCATGCCTATTAACCATTCTATTCAAGGTTGTTGACTGAATTTAGCCATCACTATTGTGTATTCACTTCCCACTTCTTTAGTGGAGAATTTTCCAATGTGATAAATTATTTTTTGTGAGGGATCCATGCACTTCCCCTACGTTTGTACTAAATATGTCGATCAGGAAGCTGCTATTGCTTTGCAGTGACTATGCATGTTGCTTAAAGTAAGTTTTTGGCTGCCGTCAGTCAGTGTTTACCTTAATGGAGTTGCTTTTCACCTGAGGGCTACACCAATCTGTCAAAAGATTGAGATGGTGTCACTTTCGTGATTTTGAAGGTAGTTGCTTTAACTCACAGTGACTACCTGTCGATCTTTCTTTCAACAGCTATAGTATTATTTCGAGTTGTTATAGCAGTTTGAAAATCCAGCTGCCGGGCTCAGCTAATTTAGGTTTTAAGCTAAGATGCCCAGCATGTGCTCATATTTTGTTCTTGTGTCCTTTGTTTCGGTGCAAGCAATACTAATTATAGTTATAGTCCACAATAGTCTAACCGCACCTTTCTTGATGTACCTGTCTCATGTATCATATACTTTTATATTCTTTGGTTTACTGCTGCAAGTGAAGTAGGCTAGAGTCAGCATACACAAAGTTAGAAGTGAAGCTTGCCGATTCATTATAAGAACGTGAGCAGCTGTTGGAAAGTCTATCTGCCGAATGACATTTGATATTTGCTCGAGAAAGTAGCGATTGCTGTGTTCCATTGGCTTACAAGTGGTGTATCGATGTCAAAGCATCCCACCGTTGCATTGTCATTCTGTCAATCTGTCTAGGTTAGCAATGAGTTGAGCCTATTCAAGCTGCTTTGCACCCCTAGAATGGTACTAGTTTGAATAGTAAACGTGCTTCAGGTCGGCGTATTGGTCAAGGTTTGCTTCATAGCTTGGGAAAGGAATGGCAGCTATCTTAAGTAGAATGCCTAATCCTAGATGTTGCGCAATGTTGAAACTAACTCACCACCTGTGGCCTGAGACCGAAAGTTAAATCTAGCTATTCTATCATGTGAAGCAGTTCCTACAACGAACTGCAAGGCCTTATTTAGACTATATTTCACAGCAATGGTGCCGTATGTCCTGTGTGATCAAGTAACAGTAACACCCTTTCGGTTGCTGGCTTGCCGTCTTGTTAAAGCGCCTAGAAAGAGATTGGGTTCTCTGAGGGCGCTTTATCAGGTGTATTATTATTATTATTATTATTATTATTAAAGTACAGTTACCTAATGTAGCCCACTTGCTTCATCCGTGCAATTAGAAGAATGTCTGTGAGGATGACTAGTAGTTTAAGGATGATTGCACGGAGGAGAGCAGTTTCAGTGGAGTTGTGTTGCTTGAATCCCAACTGTAATTCTTCTGACTATTCTTGTCGATATGTTCCACAAGCTGCTTAGTGACACTCTTTTTTGGGAATCTGATTAAAGTAGAAGAAATGAAACTGGGCGATAGTTTACTAGGACCTCTGAATTCGGCATCAGAATATTGTAAAAAGAGGTGGGCAGTATTGCCACATATTTTCAAGTTTGTTCTGTTTTTTTGTGGCCTGAGACTACAGCTATATCGAGCTGCCAGTCTTTGAAGCTTAGCTAAAATGATAGAGTGACCTTATAAGTTGAACAATTGCTAATGCACCAAAAATGTATTAGTTTGTATAATGCTTTTTTATTTCCTTTACACGAATTTCTTAGGTAGTGCCATTTGTCATTGCTTCGTGAGTGTCAGCAAGGCAAGAAATTGCTACGGTTAGATTTGATCCCGTGGCATTGGAATGTGAAAAATTATAATTTGAAAATGTTCGTAGAATACAATTGATCTTTTAGTACGGATGAAATGAGGTGACGTTATTTGCGCGGTGCAGAAACTGGCTAGCTGCAATTGATGTTAAGGCAGTGCAACGAGTCCCGAGGCTCGAACCAAGTTGTCAGCCTCACTAGTCCATGAATGACTCTAACCACTTGGATGCTGGGGTGGCCCAAAGATAAATTACTGAGTAGGCAACACTCCCCCACAGCTCATTTGTATGTGTGTGTCAGTGCATGTGTGTGTTGCACAATGTGATTCCAGCAATTTTGATTGGCATCATTTTGATTGGAATGGTGACATTTACCTGGCTTCTGCCATTTGCTGGTAAACCGCATATAATGTAAGTTTGCAGCCCAGCTGCTTCTCAAGCTGCTTTTTAGTTACTTGAGTTTAGTGTCTCGCTGCAGTTAATGTCTTATTTACCCAATGTGTCACCGTGGGGTTTCGGAGTGGTAGTTGCTATAGCTTTAGGTGCCTCGTGCAGCATGAGCAGTATGCAGCTGAAGTGCTCAAACTTATCATGTCAGATGAGGACTCGATGCCACTACTTGCTGTGGCCACAAAATTAGATGCACCCGTGTTTGACCATTTGCTTCCATTTATCTGCTAAACATGAACAGGGCTGTCGGTGTTAATGCTTACCAGTACAAATGATGGTCTCTGTGTACTGTCTTTGTGTATGCAATGGTGCAGGATTAACCCCATTTACAGCCGGAAGATGCATTGCAGGGACCCCATGGCTTCTTAGTGACTGCATTTTTGGTACGTCCTTAAATTTGCTATCTTGTCCCGAGTGCCGTGTTGGCACTACTGGCTGCCAGTTTATAGTTAGCAATAATTAGAATAATAGATCGTTTGTATAGCACCCTAAGAGAATGTAATCTCTCTCCATGTACTTTACAACTGGCTGCAAGAGAATCAGTATCTAAGGGTTTAGTGACATGCATGGTATCATTTATGTGAAAACAGACAAGTATCATGCTTATGCCACCATGCTAAAGCAAACATTAAGACACTCTGACCACCAGTTATTAAGGTCTGCGCCTTATGAAATGCACTGAATCATGCACAGTGTGCATGCCAAGTTCACCGGGAAAAAGTACATCGGGAAAGACAATTTCATTACCGAGAAGTGAAGTTGACCGGAACAGATTCGTGTTGAGCTGAGATTTACAGGATGCAAGCTCATTGCAGGTAGTGCCTAGCAGCGTAGAGTTCTAGACTTTTGCTGCATATCAGCTGAAGGCTTGACCACCAAAAGATTTCAGTTTAGTGCAAGGGACGGCGAGATGATCAGATGCAGAGGAGCTGCTGGTGCGACTGAACACTTGAGGAGCAAAGAGGTTGGATAGGCTGGTGCTTGTGTGAAGTAACCTGTAATCCTTGACCTTGGATCTTGGAATTGATTCGATGCTTGATAGAGAGCCAGTTGAGGTCAGGCAGAAGTATTACGATGTGGCGGTTATGCTGCTGGCGACTGTCCAGATGAACTGCTGAGTTTTGCACCAGTTGCTTGTGATCAAGGGTACAAACCAAGAGTCATGAATAAAGGGATTTACGGTAATCTAGACGATTTGTCACAAATGCGTGACTAGTTTACTGTCACAGTCTTATCTAAGCATGCCCTGATTTTGGTAAACGTTCGTTGTCTGGACGTGTGTCGTCTTAATACTGGAGGAAGTGTGTTCATCGAATGATGAGTCGTTTTGGAACAGTACGCCTAGATTAGGGTCAGAGGCCAGTGGAGTGATGCTAGCTGAACCAATCTTGAGAGTTAGGTCATCCAACTTTTTTGCGACACTAGTTTTGTGCGCATAACTCTTAGGATAGTCGTATCATTAGCTTAAACTGACTGGCGAGATACCCTACTGCCAGCAGGGATCGAACCAGGCACCTCAGTGTGTATGGCTCATGTGACTTGTGACGACCTAGATTAGAAATCGGAAGACAGGGAGAGCTGTTGTCTCTTTAGCAAAGCTGCACTGGGCTGGCTTGACGGCTTTATGACACTGTTTTTCCACAGACTCTTCGACCTCACTAGCAAACAAAAGGCCCTATGTTGAAGAAACCTCTGCACAAGTTCTGATTGTTAGTGGCTTTGTCAGACGTTCTTTTACAGCTCTTTTATATGCTGTCCATATAGAAGGGTTATATCTGATTGAGATCCGTGAGCAAGCCTTTCTAGGTGTCACACTTTGCTTTCAGGCAGATAAACGCCATGTAGACTTGCTTGCAGGTGTACTTATTTTTTTTTTTTCCATTCCAATTGTATACCACATTGGGCTCGTGGGATTTATTTGGCTGCTGATCATCATATGCATTCTCCTATGAAACTTGCATCGGAGCACATCCTGTGCAAAGCAAATAGAAGAAGCCTGTTACATGATTTGCCATGGGCTGCAAGCTGACAAGTTTCTGTGCGCTAGACATGTAAACATGGAATACCCGGGTCCATTCAGATGTGGTGTTTCACTCGTGTGTGCACGCACAAACATGCAAGCACACATGCGCATGCACATGGGTTTTGATCATCCTCCCCTGATGTGCTAGGCGTTCACACGCTGCTTGTTTGTTGTTTTTGCACTTCCTTTTTTCTATTCCTTAACATGCTTTGTGATCAGGCAGCCAGCCAGCTTTTGATTGTGGTGTGCTGGCTTCAAGATTCAAGTCATCCTAGTGGTTTTAACTTTAAAAAAAAATCTAGCTGATTCAACAGTCTCTTTTGTATACGCGACAGAAAAGCCTCGACGGCTATCACCACCGCTTGCAGTGGCAATTAAGGATTGCCCACCGCAGGATTCGAACCCACGACTTCGGGACCGAGGTCGTGAAAAGCAACCGCCTTACCTTGCGTGCCATCACGACTCACCAAGACAGCTGTTCTATTTACTTGCTGTGCATGTTAGATTTAATTGGGTGTGTATGATGCCAACGTAAACTTTTTTAATGTTTGCTGGTTGTAACTTTTAGGTCTGTGCCATTATGTTGTTTGCTGATTGCTTATGCTAGGCGTTGGGCTCTCTGAACTGTGGTTCGTGTCTGTTGTTGCAGAAAGATCTCTTCTGACAAAGCTGCACGGACTATGGTCGTTAATGGCATTAGTCCCAGTAGTCACGGTTGTACTTCCGTGAAGAACTCGCTGTCAGATTCCTCTTCAAGTCAAGCCCCGGGCACACCCGATGGGAAAGCTGATGTGGCTCTGTCACCCTCACTTCCGGACAGCAATAGTAGCAGCAGCAGCAGTAGTAGCAGCAGCAGCAACAGCAATGGAGAACAAGGGGACTATACCAGTGAGCGCAATGGCGTTAGGGCTGGCGAGGACAATATGGTCGAGGTCACTGCTTCTTCTGTGGTTGTTGATATCGTGGACATGGCTTGTGCAGTGGCCATCAAGAGGCCGTCCACCGATGGCTCGTCCAGTCCAGAGCCTGTTCCTGCCAAATTGCCGTGCTCGAGGGTATACCATCCCAGTGCTGGCACTGCCGTCGTAGCAGCAGCATGTGGCGACGCGGGAATGCCAGGGTTACCTTCAGTTGGGCTGCTTTCTGGAACTGAAAGCAATTGCGCAGGTGATCAAGAATCTTGTGCTGCAGCCTCTGTTGCTTCCACCGACACTCCGTGGCCTCCGTCTAACGACCCAGTTGCAAGTTCCTCATCAACCACACCATGGTCCGACAGCAGTGGTGATAGGCCCACAGAAGCTGTTGCTAGTAAGTCACCCTCTCAGAGCACTAGTTCAAGTGCTGTCCATTTTCTTTGCCTTCTTTCGTTTTTCATCGCCTGCTAGCCAGCTGGCCAGGATTATGTACTACACAGCTTTCCTATGTGGCCACTGCTACTTGACTTGCACGCAGCTCTGCAAATGCATACCTAGTAGTTCTGTGCTCCTGAACCTCTGTAAGAGCTACGTGTGTGACGGGAATGACACACTAGCTGAAAAATGTTTGCCAGCTGTTATTTTGTTCCCATGGCTTCTCTGACAGCACCAAAGCACAGGTAGGCACATGCGTTTGGAATAAGCAGACCTTGGAGTCAATCCCACCTACTGCAGTATTCGAGTGAAACTGGCAATTGAGAAAGTTTGGCCTGTTCACAAGAATGCAAGAAAGATAGCTCAAAAGGTACGAGAGTGTCAGATCCACGTTCTGCTCACTGACTTCTTGCCTTTTAAGTAGTGTATGCTCTAATGCAAACACATAATCAGCAGCTGTTTCATAACCGTGGTGTTTGCCTCCAGCCCGATTTTCATTTAACTAAGACAAGCTAATGATACTCTAAATCACTCCTTTTTCTTTTTGATTTAAAGTGCTAGCTTGACGCTGCAGTATTATTTGCAGTGGTGTGTCGTGCTTGATCCGGCCTGTTTCTGATTGACTAGTTGAAAGCATTGGGCCTAATTATACCCCAGGCTTTCTTGAGGGGGCAAATAGTACAGCTACAGACCTGGAGCTAATAATCTTAAGTCGGAGCCGTTGCTTACCCTCACTCAGCAAATTTGCAGGCTGTTTAAGTTCTAGTATTGACTTGAACATGCCTCAATCGAACCGTGACTGGAGCCTTTAAAAAACCGGCCTCGGCTCAATGCTAGCACCAGTGTGATTTTGGAGGTATTGTTTGATCTTTATCCAGACCCATTTCATCTCACGTTGCATAAACGCCACGTTCTGGATACAGTTTATATTGGTTTCTTGGACCTTGTTACTCGGCGAGTGTGGCTTGACTAAGCCACCATTACTGCGCTACAAAAACATGCCTGTATTTGCCCACAATTTATCCATAGGCTAGAAATTTAGGTGAAAACTTTTATTGAGCCGTATGTTCACACTAATTTGTTTACATTATGGAAGCATTGCAAATTTACATTTTTCACTTTATGAAACACGACAGTCTCCAGCTTCCCATTGGTTTTGGCATCTGGTCCATGGTTAAATGATTGCTACTGACAAACCAGGTATTGCTAACCGATGTAAGCATGTAGGGCTGTGTTAGGCCAGCCCTTCTTGAGCAGTTCCCAAAAGGTGTCAATGGCTGCTAGCTTCCCATGCAAAATTTCGGAAGATTAACAAATTAACCTTAACCTCTTGCTGTTGTTTAACGGGCTAGAAAAAACGTGCACATTTTGCAGCACGTTTACTTTACCAGCTGGGTGCCGGCCTCCGACATTTATTGGGCCCCAATTCTTTCTATTTATTTAGCATTGTTGGCCGCTTTTTTCAGACTAGCAGACTGTATCTACTTTACAAGGTTCACACATAAGGTATGGTCCGTACACTAGAGTTGGTGGTGTTGATAATTAAGCCTGCTCTACAATTCCGGCTTGTACCTATCCTTAGAGGGATAACACCAATACGGTTGCACCTTTCTGCCTGTTATTGTATAAACTGACTAGAATTGTCATATAAAACTGAATTTTGAGAGCTTTCTATTATTACGTCAGTATTTCAGGTAACCTATTCTTTTAATGCTAACTTTTTAAGTGTTTAATCCTGTATTTAGTAAAAGGAACTTAACCCTTGCCTCTAGCATAATCATGGCTGTGCTACTGCTGGCACGGTGGTAGTTTTTGGTAGTTTAAATACTTTTCATTTGTATTAATATGCTGTGTGAAGCACGATTGGAAGTGATCGCCGTTGTAGAGGCTTGGGTTTGGATCTTGGTTGGAATACTGGCTAACACATCATCCCAACCAAACTGTCATGCTGCTTCTAGTGAATGCCTACGCTTTGCAACTTTGAGCTTGTGCACTTCCGGAGAACGAACATCGAACGTGAATTCATAAAATGGTTATGTGCTCAAGCCGTCCTTCTCGTATCGTAGTTCTCTGTGCTAAGCCTTGTGTGGTGTGTGTCACCTGTTCACTTCCCGGTAGAGCCACTAATTATGTCACGTGTTTTGGGCCATTTTGATAAATTTAAATTCACTTAACCTCAATCTCTATGAATAGTCTTCCGGCAGAGAATTCATAGCCGTTTCATCTGCACATATAAAATTTTGGAAGCCGAGACGATTGCCAAAGCTTTTTTGATTCAGCAGTGTCAACAGCATTTCCTTAACGTAGTCACTGAAGTGCTTCCTATCCGGGATTATCGGGATTTTTGCTACACGTGGCCTATCCAGGAGTTTCGGTACTGGGTGAAGTGTTACCCTTATGCCATAATACTTACGAATAATACTTACTGCCTGTATTACTCCCGGCTGGCCAAGGTTCCCAAATGCTCTGCTGCTTTGTTTTATGGCTCTGGCAAGCCCAAACACCGAGTATACTGATCTTTCAGCATCTGATCGAGGAAAGCACTATTGTAGCAGTCGTCATTATGTCGTCATTATATGTATTATGTCATTATATTATAGTCGTCATTATGCACGTGCAGTAGCTGTGCCGAGGTAGCTTGAGTTGTCTCATTTGGTATGCATTGCTGTACTGCCAAATTCCTCTTGAAATTAATTCTTAGCGCTCTACTTCTTGCCCGTGTCTTGAAATTGTCCTTACTTTTGAGCAGCCATCTAAACTCGACCCAGTGGGCAAGTGTTCCAATCGTACTGATTTGTTGTATACAGGTATAGTTGGCATACAGTAGCTGAAAGTGGCTTGTGGTGAAATGTATGTAGATTGCTGCAAGAGATCGGGGCAAGCAATATGCATGCAAGCCTGACCTGCCGGTGAAGAATTGATACAACGGCATTATATAAGCAATCCTTCGAGCTGAATGTAGTTTTTAGCATTCCAGCATATCAGTGTATAGGAATTGACGCCTGACTAGCACGATTGGTAAATCTGCTGCATAAAAGTGCTGAACTCTAGGTTCGATTCCTGTAAGTGCTTACGATAAATGTGTAAATAGGCAACCTTGAAAATTAGGATATCACGGTTAACTCCGGGCGTCATGAGTTTGAAATTTGAGGAGTCCAATGCCTGCAAGTGAGGGGATACTAAGAGAAAAAATGGTGTCGGCCTGTCTATCGGCATAACGGTTTATTCGTTTACCGTTCTCACTCTCTCGCTGTATTGCCTTTTTTGTATTGCCAAGGCGAATGATTTTCTTGCATGTGTCTGTGCAGTAACCACGGTAGTTATTCTTCTGGCTATAGTTGAACAAGGGACCATCTCCTTCAGCGGAAGCATTGGCAACAGCAAAACTGATGCAACATCTGTGGGAGGCGATGGCGACTCAGCGACAGCTGATGTAACCAGCGCAGTCAACAGAGAAGGCACTCCAGCCGAATTCAGCTTGCATTTAAGCACTGTGCAGTCGGCTGCCGTTTCCGACTCTACTTGACATAATGACTTGAATGCCATGCAGATGTGCTGGCTTCGACATCTATCACGTACAGTTATCCTTAATAGCCAAGCTGCATATTGATGCATCTCAGCTGGTGCATCTCAGGTCCTGCTTCGTGCAGACCGTGGCAACTGTTGTCGCTGGCATTGTGGCAACACCTTGTCTCCGCCGAATGCTGGTCGTTGGTGCCAAGCAGGGCATCGCGCCATGGAGCTGTAAGGTTTGCTAATTTTCTAGCTGTACATTGCAGTATTAACAGTGTGCTGCCAATTGGCTTGCAAGAAGTGTTGCTATCAGAGACATTTAGCTGACCCCAGCAAGGCACGAGATTCGGTTGTCTGACAAGCAGCGATCTGCCACTAGGCATGCTGACCGCCTTTTTTAATGAGACGTAATTTATTATTAAAGGCATTTTACACGTCTGATTAACGTATGGTCGTTGATCTGACCTGCACATATGGGATTTTATGAATCTGTTTGTCCATTTGTTATGCAAGCAGCTGTTGGCGATCTTGATGCAGGTTGCGTTGTGAAATCGTGCAGACCCTCATTAATTAAATATTGTTCTCAATTTCGTCAGTGCCCGGGGGGGGGGCTTAGAAATAGGAGGCGGCCCAGCTTGCTGCCTTGCTGTATGGGTGGGGTGGGGGGGGGGGCAAATGCCACCTTCCTGGCTCGGCCAGAGCTACCAGCTTCGTCGAGTTTGTCGTTTATTTTGGTTTCGATAGACCGTGGATGGGGGCTGGTTCATCGGGCTCTACTACCATTGGTCAGTCAGGATACGATCAAGGGTCTGCACTTAAATAATTTTTCTATGCAGAAGAGATGGGCGATTCTGCCTGCCCACCAGATTGGCCCATCGGGCCCTATAGTTTATTCGTCATTTCCCACACTTTTGTCGCTGTCCCAGTGAAGTGAGCTGACGTGTGCTTTCGGTAACTGTTGCCTCACTGGGATTCGGAAACCGTGGTCAGCACCGTGGGTGGTCGTTATTACACTGACCTGTGCTTCCTTCCTACCTTACAGTAGCCATTCTTGCTTGAACTAAAATCCTGTATCCAATACTCTGCACTCACCTAATGCAAGTTGGCAGGTCAGAACCTCTGAATGGCTTCACTTCTAGGCAGATGGCACACAGCTTTACCTAAGCTTTGATCCTTCTCAGCCCTCCGGCACGTCAAACAACTTCGTTGCTTCATGTGTTGCTGACATCCCCACATGGATAGCAGGAAACTTGAACTCCAGTTGAATGACGACTGAACCAACTTGCTAGTTATGGGCAAACCAAGTCTAACTCAGAAATCCGAAAGGTTTATGATAAAAGTCGACTCAGCTAGCATAATATGGGTGTACTCGGGCAACGACAATTCACTAGACGACCGACCACATCAGTTCAGTCAAGTCAGCCTAATTTCAGCCAAGATAGATTTCGAAAATAATTTTCAAGTTCGGGCCTGCATGGACAGGAATACTAAATCCATGCATGTTCTTGCAGTTGTGACATTAGACTTGTGTACTGCGTACAGGACTACAGGCTTGTGCAATCAGGCGCTTACAGTTGGTGTAGCACTCGTCACAGTCAAGCTTGCCTGATGCGATGGTCGAAGTTGCCACATTATAATAATAATAATACATATGTACAGCGCCCTCACAGAACGTACTCTTTCTAAGTACTTTACATATGGTGTAAAGGAAGCATGATGGAATGGTTAGCATTCTAAATTTTATGTCAACAAGCGTACTATGGTTAGAAGTGGCATGCACAGGGTTAACGTTCAAATATGGTTAGTGGTAGCATGCATGTCAGCACGCATAAGCCCACAAAGGAAGAATCACGAGGATCCACTAATGCACTTATAATAATAAATATTTAATATAATAAATAATATTATAATAAACAGGTACTTTCTAGCTTCTTTGTCCTCTAGCCAGGGGGTGTCGTGATGTCGAGGTAAGGACGTTTCCTCCCTGGACGTTCCCTTCCCCCGATATTCCCCACCCTCCCCCCCCCCCTATACGACATCCCCCCCCGGGTATGTGGTTTAGGGTTTTAGTGTTTATAGAGGTTTAGGGCGGGCTGTGCCTCCGCCATCTAAATCCATCCGTGCTCGTATTCTCCGCTGCTTTAATTAGGGCGTAACTAGATCTCTTGAGCTCGAGTTATACTCAGTAGACCTCTGAGGCTTACCGCTCATTTGCAGGAACGCTCGGCACGCCGTAGCCGCTGCGACGGGTACGAACAGGAGCCTGGCGGCGTCGAGAGGGACCTAACTCCCGCGGGACCGAACTGTATAGCTCGCCGACGCCGCAGCCGCTAAAATCTTCTTTCGATAATATATATATATATATATATACATATACATATATATATATATATATATACAACTAAGAATACAGATATATATATATATATATATATATATATATATATATCTGTATTCTTAGTTGTACATTCATCAACATAGGGGGGAAATGTCCTACGGGGGGAATGTCCTAGGGTCCACCAGGCGGAAAATGTCCTACATCCACGATGTCAGTCGGGAGCCTTTGAAAGCATTAGAACGAAAGGCACGGACTCCTGGGGATTTTAGGTTCCTACGAGGTGTAGCTAAACGATTATACCACTTCTCACCGACCTCCGCTGGCTCCCTTTCAAGTAGAGTATCGACTTCAAGATTTTGTTACTCACATTTAGGTCTCCCTTCATTCTCTGGCTCCTGCCTAACAATCAGAACTTCTCAACCAGGCTAGGTATCGTGTCACCTGCTCGTCTGACTTCGTTAAGCTATACCTCAAACGAACCTCCAATCCTTTGGAGTCTGTGTCTTTAGTTCGTATGCTCCCAAAGCCTGGAACTTTGCCCCAACTGACCGTCGGGAAGTCGTGACTGAACGTCACGACATCCTTTGACTTAGTGACATTACAGAATAAGTTAACACGCACTTGTTTCTCACAGCATAGCATTTGCGTGATACTTGTGATTTGTCCTTTAAGTGCTTATGCATGCTGACATTGTGCATGTTACCACTAACCACATTTACATGTGGACAATGTGTATGCTTCCTCTAACCATATTGTACTTTTTGACATGTGGAGCCATGTGATCACACTTTCTGTACAGCATATGTAATCTGAGGGTGCTATACAAAAGTATTACTGTCATCATTATTAATTTTTATTTTCTATGCATATACATAGATAGTTTCTTACAGATATAGAGAGACAGTATCGTCACATGACAGGGCATGCCTATAGTGCACTCATAATATTTTATGTCTCAGTGGCTACCAGCAAGCTGAGAAAACAATTCGCAAATGAGCAGCTGTAGTGTCTATGCAAGTGCCGAGATGCAGATCCACATAACGCAAGTGAGGCTTGGGCAGTGGGCTTGGGACTTCCTTTGGCGGCCAGATCTGTCGAATCAGGCCGCATCTTAGCGAAAAGAGACGAGTATTCGGCCCTGTGTAGCCGACTGGCACTTCAACAACAATGCAACCGAAAGGCTAATGAGCCTTTTCTAGATACTGGTTGGGCTTGCGAATTGGGTCATTCAATACCAACCTCAACTTGTCTCGGAAAACATTCGAGCTCTCACGGCCCTGGTTTGGTCCAAGCGTAAGGTACTCGCATTTAAAGACCAAGATCGTGAGCTCGAACCTTGAGGCATATGTAAAGTGCCTGGATAGAGATTAAGTTCTGTTACTGCGCTTTACAAATGAATTGTATGTTGTAAGGAAGTTTCCTGACAGCTGGGGCTAACCGATGTTAATACGACAGCGTTTCGTCCAGTGGGCTTGAAAAGTATACGAAGCACCGTCACCGGTTAAAGTATTTAACATTGTACGACCATAGTGGGGCTCAACACGTCGTGTCTGAATAATGTCAGCTTTACACCTGAGAATTAAGTGATATAATGCTCGGAATATACAAACAGAAGAAAAAGTCCAGTGTGGCTGCAGCTGCTGTGGCTGTTACTTTGCTTATTTAGTATGAGGATTTTCTATTATGCCCGGAATACTAATGTTGTGTACAGTGTTCAAGCATATTTATTGACAGCCCATAAACGATATATATGCTGTTGGCACATACGCTTTTGGTATGACTTCGTGCTACCACGATTACCTTTGACCTCTTGTATCTGCCCAGGCGTCGAGGTCACAAACCTCTGCGTTTTCTCTTCTGCTGTAGCCTTCCGCAGGGTCTGCATTTAGCTATAAAGATTGGCTACTGATGTAAGCTGAGCCTTAGCGTCTGTCGATATCGTTCCATCAGCGCTCTGTGGGGTTCGGATCAGGCCACTGGCTGGGTCGCTCTGTCAGCAAAACATCGCAAGTGTACTCTGCCGGCTTAGCAGTGTGGTCGGGGCAGTTATCTTGCTGTCAAGTCTAACGATCCCCAAAGGAGCGAGCGTATTTATGCTTTGCAATTCAACGCGCTTGGCCGCTTGCAGTTACAAGTGTTGGTCTGTAATGCCTTAGATTTGATGCAGATCCAATATCTTATGCGACAAAGCAGCATCAAAACCATCAACAATTTGCTGCCGAATTTCAAAGTGAGTTGAAGACCTCATGCCGGTATTCCTTATCTTCGGCTTGTTGTGGCGAATTTCTTTCCATTTTACTAACTCTCGTGAACTTTCTTTCACCAATGCAGCACTGGTTTGGCCCAGTGGTTAAGGCGCTCGCCCCGACCAAGGTCTGGCTGAGGTCGTGGTCTCGAGCCCCGTGGCATATGTGAAGCGCCTGAATAGAGATTAAGTTCTCTCAGAGCGCTAAATAAATGAATTATATAAGCCATACATAGAATTTCAGTCATATACTGTCCAGTGGTTGTGGTTGGGCCACCATAATATGACGTCAGCTTTATGGCAGTTGGCAAGCAGAGGCCCTCATTTTGCAACCTGACATAAGATGCCACTCTTAGCTACCCTCCTACTTACCATATCTTTACTAATATCGGTTCCTATAGAAAGTAAGGACAAGTATAGCTGATTCCTGATTATGCCGAGCTGGTTCGGTCCAGCGGATGTGCTCGCCCCGACCAAGGTCTGGCTGAGGTCATGGGCTCGAGCCCCGAGACATATGTGAAGCGCCTGAATAGAGATTAAGTTCTCTTGAGGCGCTATACAAATGAATTATATTTATTCAACATCATTTATACAGAGGTAGAAGAGCCATTATGGCTACCACTCCCACTTGCAGGAAGCTATAAATAATTGCCAGCTGCATGACTCAAACCCACGATCTGGGTCGTAAAGAGCGACAAAGAACATGGAAGTGTGGTAGCCCTATTCCAAAGCACTAGCAATTAACCCTATTCTGAGGCACTAGCAAAGCCGGTCATATTTGTCATCGTGCTTACCCAGCCGACCAGATCTAGCCCCCCCCAGGCTAACGAGCCAGTCCTAGTTTTTTTTGGGATAGTATTTACAGTGAACAGCAAAACTTGTTCACGGGTTCGTGACATCACGTCTGGACTAGAGCAGTTCTCTCGATTCAGGACTTCCGGCCTGTTCACTTAATCGTCAACGATTGGTGCATAACTAAGCGGGTCTTACGGTCTGTCGTCGGTGTTGAAGCGGCCGCATCGTACCCCATCTATCTAAACTTCGCTGGCTCTTCTCGAGCATAGAATCGATCTCGAGATCCTCTGCCTGGCCTACAGGTCGCCCACGGCACCACGCTAGCACCGCCCTATCTATCCAATCTCCTCGCTCTTCCAGTATGCTCTCGCGAAAGCCGCTTGTCAGCATCCGGGTCACCTCGGCCGGCCGCCCTTGCACTACATTGAAATTTGTTGGTGGTCAAGCTGTTCACATCATCTGCACCGACAGTCTGGAAAGTAAGCTCACTACGTGCAATCACCTTGTGCATCCTGTAAGGCTCAGTGCAAGACGCATCTATTCCGCTTACCCTTCACCCCAGTAAAATTGTCTGCCATGTCTTGCATCGCCGGTTCCATCTTAACAGACACATTCAGCAGCAAAATGAGTCGATCCTCCCCGGATTTCATATCTGACAAATTTTAGCCCTAAAATAGAGAACTTGAAAGAAAATTTCACTATATGCGGGTGGCGTTGCAAAAAAAGTACGGTTTGGTTTCGCCGATCCGCAGACTAGGAAAGTAAGTAGGGAAGTAAAACTGTACGCTCTATACAAGCACTAGTACTGCCTCTGCGACAGCTAGTCTGAAAAGTGCTAACTTCAAAATGTGCGGCCAGTGGTTTTGAGTGAGATAAGCCGAGTGTTCAGCGACGCTCAAGTGGATGGTGACGGCTGTCCCACATAACTTGCTGCCGCTAATGGTGGTTTCGGTCTGCAACATCGATGAGTTAGAAGAATGTTCATTTCAAATGTTTCGTATCTGTGATCTGAAATTGGGATTGTCCTCTTATTCGAAAAAGGTTATTCTGGCCATTAAATGAATTAATGCTGGAACCTAACAACAGTTGGCGGCGTGACTTTCTCTCTATTTTCATCTTGGATGATTAAGAGCGGACACATATATGCGTTAGAGAAGATTATACATTTAGGGCTCCGTGCTGGGTCCGATTCTTTTCGCCGTTCATACTCTCCATCTTGCCGATGTGATTGCCAAGCACAATCTAGACTTTCACTTCTATGCGGATGACACTCTGTTGTACCTTTGCTTTGATCCCTCCCAGCCCTCCAGCATGTCGAATTCTCTCAACTCCCTTGCTGCATGTATTGACGATATCAGCACGTGGATGGCAGCACATTTTCTTAAATTGAATGATGATAAAACCAAATTACTAGTTACGGCAAACCAAGTGTGATTCAGAAATTGGAAAGGCCAACGCTCAAAACCGGCTCTGCCAGCATACCTCCTGTTGAATCTGCACGAAATCTAGGTGCCATGTTTGAAAGTGACCTTTCGTTAGACGACCGCATTGGCTCCACAGTCAAGTCTGACTACTTTCAGCTACATAACCTTGCTAACATTTGGGCTTGTTTAGATAAGGATACCACATCTAAGTTGGTCCATGCATTTGTGACATCCCGTCTTGACTTCTGTAACTCACAGCTTGCTGGCCTACCGGCCTGTGCAAGCAGGCGCTTACAGCTGGTGCAAAACTCAGCAGCTAGGCTTCTCTGTCGTGAGTGTCACAGTTGCCACAGCACACCACTTCTCGCCGACCTGCACTGGGTCCCAGTCAAGCAAGGCATCGACTTCAAGTTTTGTCCCTCACTTTCAGGTCCCCTCATTGTTTGGCTCCAGCCTACCTATCAGGTCTACTCCCCCACCAGGCTGAGCACAGTCCCAGCCTCTTTTCGGAATCTAACTGTTTACCTATCACTCATCCAAATCTCAAACCCTTTAGAGACCGCTCCTTTAGTTCGTATGCTCCCAAAGCCTGGAACTCACTCCCGACTTGCGTCACATCTTCTGACTTGACCATACTTAAAAAGAAATTAAAAACTGACCTATTTATCACAGTATTTAGTGAGTCCCTGTGATTGGTCTCTTTTGTGCTTATGCGTGCTGACACTGCAGGCTGCCACTAACCAAACTTGCATGCTGACCCTGCGCATGTCACCCCTAACCATGTTATTCATGTTACTCATTGAGCATGCTACCAATAACCATTCGATCTTGTTTCCTTTGCAGCAAATGTAAAGCACCTATACAGCGTTTTGAATTCTCTGAGGGCGCTTTATCAAGTGTATTACTATTATTAAGCTAGGGCCAAAAATTCCATTTCTGTGCACATAGAGAGATTATGTATATCTGGAGGGTGCAAACTGAGATTTTACGGTAAGCGTAGGAATAGGCACCTCAAGTCACCTAACTATTTACGGTACACGGTACGGTGCCCACCCGTTATGGGGGCACCCGAATTCTATGCAGCAATTAAATATTATTGTATAGCACTGTTATTTGAGCAAAACTCAAAAAGGAACTTAAAAACACACCTATTTAGGACAGCATTTAGTGGGTCCCTGTGATTCGTCCTTGATGTGCTTATGCGTGCTGACACTGTGCATGTCACCCCTAACCATGTTATTCATTTCGTTTGTTTTTCAAGAATGATATTACTCACCATTCAATTGCATTTCACTTTGCAGCAAATTTAAAGCACCTAGAAAGAGATTAAGTTCTCTGAGGGCACTTTATCGAGTGCATTATTATTAGCTGCACAACGCGTGCAATGTGCGAACAACCTTTCGCCAGTAGAGTGCCAACGGTAACGACGCAGCGCTCGAAGGCACGCGAGCAGTTAGCACAATTTGCACAACACCGAACTAGCGAAAGCGAAAATAATTGCCTGCGCACTGTCGCTCGCCAGCGAAGGCCGGCGACTTCCGGACGACTCGTCACAGCAGGCTTTAAAGCTGCGAATGCTCCGCGCTATGACTCGCCGACCGGCAAACCGCTGTGTGCCGCAAGAGAGCAACTGCGGTCAGGCTCACGCCTTCTATACTGACCGGGCCGTAAGATCGGGCGTAATTAACCGCGTAATTAAACACCGCACCGCTCGCGAGCGCCGGCTGTGTCCGGGCTATTATTTCAGAAGCGCTCGGTCTTCGGCTTAAAGTCACCGGCCGGGCTCAACATTCGCGGGGCGGAAGCATAGCTCTGCTCGTGATGCTTCCGCCGCTCGGCCGTCGAGCTTCTGTATCTATTCAGGAGAGACATATATATATTCAGAGAGAGAGAGAGAGAGAGAGAGAGAGAGAGAGAGAGAGAGAGAGAGAGAGAGAGAGAGAGAGAGAGAGAGAGAGAGAGAGAGAGAGAGAGAGAGAGAGAGAGAGAGAGAGAGAGAGAGAGAGAGAGTGATATTATATACATATATATTATATTATATTACATATTCAGAGCTATATATTCAGGAGCTTCATCTCCGTCTGTAACTCCACAGAGACTCTGGGTTTTACGCATGAAACTTTCGTACAGCACACTCGCAGCCTAAGTGGCTTTCGGTACGCATTCGGTAGCCAACAGACTTCGTCTCACGCAGCAAAGAGAAAGTGGGAAGCACTGCAGAGTCAGGAGAGCAGTTGAGGTAGTGAGTAGCATGGAAGTAGCAGCTCAGGACTGCTGGAAAGGATCAGCCATAGTCGGCAGCAGGAGGGTAGTTTTCGTTACATAACAATCGTGGAAGCGAGTTCCACAGTCCTGCAGAGGAAAAACTTCTGTCGCCAACGGTCTTTAAGCGGAGGAATGGAGCAGCTACTGTACTGTCCACTCAGGACCTGAGGGCGCGAAGAGGCTGAAACTGGTGCAGCAGTTCAGCTAGGCATGGAGGAGCCCAGCCGCGGCCTTGGCCTTGGTGGTTCGGCGTGATAACTTTCGCCGCTCGAAAGCTAGCAGTCGCTCAGTCCCGAAGGGCGGCGGCGGGGGGGGGGGGAGTTAGGGGTTGGCAAAGGTGCCGCAATTCCCAAAGGCCTACCGCCTTCGCGCGCTCCGCTGGCGGCGGCGGCGGTGGCGAGCGCGGTCGTCTCTGGCCGCCGCCGGCGTCCGGTCGGCGGCCAGAGACCCCGGTCTCCGGCGGGAAACGCAGAGAGCGAACTTAAGCGCGCGGGGGGGGGGCGGCGGCGGCGGCGGCGAGCGCGGTCGTCTCTGGCCGCCGCCGGCGTCTGGTCGGCGGCCAGAGACCCGGTCTCCGGCGGGAAACGCAGAGAGCGAACTTAAGCGCGCGGGGGGGGGGGCGGCGGCGGCGGCGCACCGAAGCCGCAGCCGCCGCCGCTCTTGAGATAGGGCGGAGGCTTGGCTCGCAAGCGATCGCATGTCCATCCAGCAGCGGCTCAAGCGTCACGCCGCGCCGCGGCCGCTCGCGTCTTTTTCCTTCCTTTTTTCGGTTTTCGCTACTAGCTACCCTTCGCCCGAACTTCGCTGACGGAAGACGCCGCACGACACCGCGCCGCCGCCGCCGCCTGTCGAGCTCGCGGCGGCGGCGGCCGCGAGCGAACGCGCCCCACTCCGCCCCCGCCAACGATCGTTCGCGCCGGCCGAGATTTCGCGGAGCGTCCAGCGGACGCTGCTCGCTTCGCCGCTCCGGACGAGAGTCGCGATGAGCGGATTGCGGCAGCGCCGCGGTAGCGCTCCACGGCGCAAGCCTACGGGGCGCGGTCGCCGCAGCGGTGACTCAGCAGGTGGCCGTTACCTCCTCTGAGCCAATCGGCGGCCGAAGCGGCTCGAATTCTAAATATAGGCTGCGGCATTCCCGATAAATGGTGCGCGCTCTGGCGGCGCGGCGTGAAGAGGCGTCGACGACTGGCAGTCTTTCGCTCGCCGTCGCCAGGTGGCGCCGATAGGTCGTGCGGCCGCATCCGACCGCAGCAGCAGCAGCAGCAGGAGCTGTATGCGCAGCCGACGAAGCGGATCCGGGCTCGCCACAGGTGAGGACGTCTCACGCGTCGGATTCAGCACTGCGCGCGCAGTCCCTTCGTCGCAGATCGCCGGGGGCGCGTAGAGCGCGCGGGCGCGCGCGGTCGAGCCTCGCCGCACGGCGCGCGCGAAGCGGCGAGGATGGACCCGGGCGCGAATGTCCGGCGCTAATCGCACCCGGTAGTTTCACCCTCACGTTGCGTAAAAATCTAAGCTACGTGCGTCCGTCATCGAAGCGCTCGTGCCGCATTTTTGCGGGCACCCGCATCATCCCTAGCGACGGACCTCGCCGGCAGCCTGCCGGGGGCGTGCGCAGAGTCGGTAGGAGTTGTCCCTCCTGCTAATTGAAGCCGCAAACAGTTGCCGGAAATACCGCCTCGTTCGGGTCAATTCGTCGAGTACCCTATCGTGAGCTATTGAGGTGTGGCCCAGCAGTACGGGCTGCTCGGGTCGGCTAGAGCGACCGGCGGAAATCGTTGGGTATGCTTGTGCAGTTGCCTTACTGCGTGGAAAGCCTAGCGTTCGTTGCTGCATTACTTTCGTCTCTCTGTGGTGCTAGCTATAGCGTGGCCGTGCGGCAGAGCTCTAATCGGCCTCACTTCCTCGTTGAACCGTCTGTTGGCGCCCGAAAAGGCGGCTTGCTATTACCGGCTGGCAGTTCGCTGTTTTGCAGTCGTTTGTATGTCTTATTTAATAACTTATTTCCCTTAGCGGGAATTAACTTTGTGTTCGTTGGCAATGCTGGACGTGCGCGGTCGGCTATGCTTCCGCCCGCGGTGGTCCGTCATACGCGAGGCCGCGGCCAGCCATCTTGGGGTGACATCACGCCCAGCGTACTTGCAAGCGGCGGTTTTCGGTATACCTTCTGGGTCGAGCGTGCGCTCGTTGTTTGCGTGTATTTGTACCTGGTCGGTTGCCTTTCTATAGTGGAAGTCTTAGCGAAAGCGTGCCCCGTTCCTTATGAGTCCTTGGTCAGAAGCTTTGTTGCCCCGGTTTTGACAATTCCTGCGTTTGAGCTAACGATTCCCGGACGCTTGACGCATATTTGTTTGCTTCATGCCTAGGCATGGCGGCTATTCGTAAGAAGTTGGTAATCGTTGGAGACGGTGCCTGCGGAAAGACGTGCTTGCTGATTGTGTTCAGCAAGGACCAGTTCCCGGAAGTCTATGTGCCGACCGTTTTCGAGAATTATGTCGCCGATATTGAAGTCGATGGCAAACAGGTGTGTGTCGACTATAAGTCCTTGCTTATTTATGACGCGCGTATTATATTCTATTCATGTGAGTTAGGTCTACGAATGGTGGATGTTTGTACTTGTACTTCGCAGCAGAGCCCTCATCTTTGCGGCATAGGAACTGCTGTGCGCGCCCTTAATACAGCCTGGTCCACCTCGAAAACACCAGCTGCTTTGTCGTGAACTCTTGTGTATGAGCTAGTAGCACTTCCTGGAATTATGCTTTGCCAGCTGGGTGCGCGATACGGTCGCTGGCTTGAGCAAATTGTGGTAATGATTAGAAGTAAAGGTCGTTATTGTAGTGTCCAAGAGAGACTCCATTTTGGCACGTTTTATGCACGGTATCAAGTATGCGCAAACAAGCATATGAGCCAGCAAGCATTAAGACACATGGTCGAGGTTTAATGTGTGTTCGTGAGTGCCCGTGTTCATGCACGACTTCCGTGGTGTGACGAGTCATTTTGCCCTCTCTATCAGATGAAATGTGCAAATTAAATCGCTGTGATGTAAACGGCGATTGACCGCTATCTCGTTCTGCTGCCTAATGTCAAGCATCAGAGCTGTTGGCATTTGCAGGTAAAATGATAGTTTAAGATGATGTGTTCTTGTGCTCGTGCATTCATTTGTCGAAATATGACAATGCATTAATGCTGTGGATGTTTGTAAAGTGTTGGGAAACTAGATTTTTCACAATTTTATTGCCATCTTATTATGGCTCATATTGTGGTTCCAAACTCATTCCAGATTCCCACCTTTGATGCTTGACATATCTTGGTGTATTTTGACCTAAGTTTTTCCTTAAATAGATCTCAAATTGGGATTGACGTTCTAGGGACTTTTGTCATGTTGGTTTGTATGAGCTGTTATGGCAACCATATTCAGTGCCCAAAAAATCCACGCACCCTTGGATCAGGATATAACCTTAGGTATTTAAGCATTTTATAGCCTGCTGGCAAAACTTTCTAGCTCGATATTTACATGTATTAGCAATGTTAATTAAAATTGTATTTGCTAGCTACTAGGTAAGCCTAATAGGTGGGCAAAACATCCAATATAAACTTGTCTGGCAAATGGGCTAGGAAATGGTTGCGGTTATCAAAGGATAGTTTTTGCTAGAATCAAGACACGGTGTTTTTGCATGGGTAAAAGGTCCCCTTAAAAAAGTTGTGAGCATGTGTAGACAGACCTAACCCGATTCGGAACAATTTAATAACGGGAGTGCGACTGGAGCAAGAAACCAGCCAACTACATTTCCTGGTAGAAAGAGCTGTAGGATTAAAATTGCTGCAGAAGTCTTGGGAAATTCCTAAAATGCCAGAACATGGTGATATTCGTGTACTAAAAAGTTTTTGTTGAGACTGAGAAGGTAATTCAATTGAATGCATGCATTTGGCAAACCAAGAGTTAAGACCTTAGGAATGGTTCAAAAGAATTCTTAAGTACTTTCATCAGACAATGCTGTTCGGTTGGTTTTCTATTGTGCTATACCATAAATGTCTTGCATTGTTTTTGAACTGTTAGTCCTTTAGTTGTGCAGGCTCAAAATAGCATGCATCAAATCCTTGATTGCTGAGAAAATGCATGACACTTGTTGAGATACGCTGCGAGATTCTTGGTGCATCCAATAAATCTTAAGCCCCAGTGCTTAGTCGGTGCTACAAAATGTCATTTGAAAACAATGTCGATTGTGTAGGAGCCCGGAAATTGCTCCAGATACTGAAACATATTGTCATTTTGTAAGGCTTTATTATCTAGTCAGCAAACAGATGTGGTGGTGATGGCAGCATGCATAATTTGTTACAAATATTGCTAAATCGGGTCAGTTATCAGCTCCTGTGGACATTCTTGGCCAGGGGTCCGTGTAAAGCTGAAATATTTGTGGCTTGATCTTGTTCCTAGTTTTCGAACCATCGCTGTAGATATTTAATTAGCAAACCAGCAGTGCCGTGAAGTGGGTCTGGTCTTATGCACTTATTGCAGTGTCTTGTCGCACTGCATCAACGTGGACTCTTGTTGGCTGGACGTGTGCATTTGTGTTCTCTGCTTGCCTGGAACTGTTTTGTTGCTTCACGTTGGGCATACCGATCCAGAAGCCTTCGTAATTGAATATAGTGCTCGGCGGCTGTCGGTCGGCTGGATTGAAGCATTTCCTGAAATCGGCGCGGTTGAGGAAGTTGTACAGGCTTGTTGTAATGGCAAAGCCAATTATGGCTTGCTTACATCCTAGCTTGCATAATGCTCGGCGTTGGGTTTCCCATTGCTGAAGCACGCGGACCAGTCAGTGCCATCGCATGTTCTAAGGGTTGGTGAAGTTACTGCAGCAGTGTTACCAACGTGAAGCTTGGGCCAGACCTGCTGGTTTCTGGGCAGGGCATAATTTTGTTGCTTCCGGTTTAGACTTCCTCCTCATATCGTGGGATCACTTGCAGTGGTTGCTACTCACGAGGTCCATATTTTCTTATCAGGTTGAATTGGCACTGTGGGACACCGCAGGGCAAGAAGACTACGATCGTCTGCGGCCTCTCTCGTATCCTGATACGGATGTCATCCTGATGTGCTTCTCCATCGACAGCCCCGATAGCTTGGAGAACATCCCCGAGAAGTGGACGCCGGAGGTGCGGCACTTCTGCCCCAACGTGCCCATCATACTGGTCGGCAATAAGAAGGACTTGCGCCACGATCCCAACACGATACGAGAGCTGGCAAAAATGAAGCAGGAGCCCGTGAAGCTGGAGCAAGGTCGCGCCGTGTCGGAGTCGATCACTGCCTTTGGCTACCTGGAGTGCTCGGCCAAGACGAAGGAGGGCGTGCGCGAGGTGTTCGAGACGGCCACGCGAGCTGCTCTGCAGGTGAAGAAGAAGAAGCGTGGAAAGTGTGTCATGCTGTAAAGCGCCAAAGAAGATGTGCATGGAGAGGGACGACCACCGCAGCACCACTGCTACTGCTACTACTGCGACTACTGGACAGTGGCCGCCGTGCCCGCCCGGCCAGCGTATGCATAGTCCTTATGCAGCCAGAAAAAAGGTGTATTTATTGTGTATTTTTTTCTGCTATAGCTGCTTAAGACATCCCAACAGCAATGCTGCTGCACCGAGAAAATCGCCGCCGCCTCCGGCTCTCATGGAGTTGAAATAAGGCACTGATTTTTGAGTTACTCATTACTCGTGACCAGTGTCTTCCATCCATGATCGCTTTTCATTGTTGTGCAGTGTAATTACGGGATACTTTTCAAGGCTGTTAATATCTGTATACTTGTATTGCATGGTCGTTTTGAAATGCAGCGTTATTACGGTTTCGTAACGCTGTCTAGCACTGCTAGCGGTTGCCATGTGGTGTCATTGGAGCTGCTGTTTGAATGGGATCGACTGCAGCGGGAAATTGTTGATGAGGTTCCGTGGACCTTGCTACGAATGATGTACCCGGTAGTTGCGGCGTACCATCGCTTTGTCGTACAGGAAAAAATATATGTAACCTGCAGTAGCTCGTGTCATTTCGCAGGAGGCTAGTTTAGCTGTCGCTAGGGACCGTGACTGGTTGGGTTTCTAGCCACTCAATAGCTCTAGGTGAGGTCAGTGCTGAGATCTGTTTCGGTGCAGGCTGTGTGAGAGAGCTGATCATCGTCCAAGCAATACAGAGGATGTGTTTCTCCTGGTGCTTTGGTTATGGTATTACAGCATGAATGCTTGTTATAGGCAGTAAAACTGCACAGCCTACTGCTGGGCCGCCACGAGACTAGCAAGAGGTGTGCTGATGCTGTGATCGGTCAATGCAGTGACCGAGGATGGCAGTGCAATTAAAGCTGAGGAATAAGACGAGCATTTTATTCGACTGTTGCATTGTATGTCACAGCTGCTAATAGTTGCGAACGGCTAATATAGTAATAATAAGAAAAAAGCAACAGAAAAGGTAAAGTAAGGTTGCAGCTCACTTGTGTTCGACACGATGGTTTGGTATGGATGCCATCTTTCGCTACATTGAGGTCAGCAGTTTCGACGGCTGTATTTGCTTAGGGCCAGTGTAGTTGGCTCGGCAGCCCAATTATAAATCATTTTCCTATCAGATGGGTATCTGAGCAGCTTCTCACCATCTGGCAGTAATTGCCAAATCGGAACTATCAAGAATGCATTTTCGAAGCTCAGCTTTCCCAGATCATAGAATCGCGCTAGCAGCAAGCCAGGTCACAGGCCGGGCTGGCAACTACCTGAGCTGTGCCCTTACTCCGGCTTATGCGGTTGGGGTGGTAAGCTCAGGGAAGGAGATACGACTGCTGGTGTCATAGTGTGATGCAATCTTAACCGAACTGGAAGGCGCTCTGCACTGGTAAGCACCGACGAAAGAAAGTCAATATCGTCATGGACATGCGGCAAAATGTCGTCTTCCCAGATCGATGATGCATCGAGAAAGGTAGGACAGAAATGCCAGCATGGCTGCCAACGTGGAGTTCGTAGTGGCAGGCCGCCTACCTGCGGCTTGCCACTGCTGTCATCGCACCCGAGTGTAGAACTGGTGGCAGCAGTGCACGCCAGGAACAGTAGTAGCCGACGTCACGCTAGCTACAGCGACGCGGCTGCCTGCCGAGTGAACCCCTGCATCCCTAACCTAGCAGACTCGCAGGCTGCTGGGACGATCGGCCAGTGTGCACTGAGTGGGAGGGTGACCTCGCAACATAAGAGGGTGTGGCCTCTCTGGTCACCTGGGTTCGGCATCGCTAGGGTCACGTGGGAGTAACCCCACTTGGCAGTTTGGTCCTGAGCCGGAGCTTGGCACCGTGTTGACGTCGGCAGGCAGGCGTTTTCGTGAGGGTCTCAGGCTGAGCTGCTGCGTGGCACTGTAAGGCTCTGGCATTGAGTGTGCCCGATAACCTCATCTGCCTACAGCCATAACGAGCAGCAGCACCCGAGAGCCATTCTGTGGCTGCTGCTGCACGGTTAGATCGACCATCTCGACTTCTGTAACTCACTGCTTGCTGGTCTGCTGGCCTGTGCACTCAGGCGCTTACAGCTGGTGAAAAATTCTGCAGCTACGCGCTCTAGTCTGTCTTGAGCGTCGCAGTTGCCACATCTCGTTGCTTCTCGCCGACCTGCATTGGCTCCCAATCAACCAGAGCACCACCTTCAGGGTTCTGTTACTCACCTTTAGGTCCCTTCATTCTTTGGCTCCAGCCTACCTATCAGATCTACTCCCACAACAGGCTTAGTATCGTACCACCCACTTTTCTGACTCGAATCGCTTAGCTATACCTCGTACGAACCTGAAAACCTTCGGACATCGCAGCTTTAGTTCTATGTTCCCAGAGTCTGGAACTTCCTCCCGACTGATGTGATGACATTTCCTGACTTATATTATTATTATTATCTCGGCCGATGGATGGACTGTTTCGGGCATACCTGGCCCGATCTGGTTCATTGATCATGCTTTGCAGGCAAGGAAGGTAAGCTGTGCCTTGTCACCTCTGCCTGCAGAATGTGCGTGCGTGTCGGTAAAAATCCGTGCAGCATCGATGGCCACACCGGCGTTACTCTGGGCGGCATCTGTCACACGTGATCGAGTGCAAAGGCAGCTCTCGGTGGTACTCAGTCGACAGACAGCCAAAGCATTCGTCTCACACTCGATGGAAAGATGGAGGTGAGGCGGCGGCAACAGCCGAATCCTCGGCAGGACGGTCAAGGAAGTGAGCATCCAGGACGCAGTGGGAGAGCTTCCGAAGGCGGTGCGGCGCCTGACCAGCGCCGGTCCTGTGCTACACTATGATTGGCGAGCTGCTGCTGCCACATTGCTGCTGCTAGCGCTGAAAGCTCAGAACTCTAAGAAAACCGGGTCTTGTCTCTCTCTCTCTCTCTCTCTCTCTCTCTCTCTCTCTCTCTCTCTCTCTCTCTCTCTCTCTCTCTCTCTCTCTCTCTCTCTTTCTTCCGTTCACCTCGACTGGCCGTCGCAGCAGAGGATGAATCAACCGGTCAACCAGGTGCAGCACACCGGTGGAGGCAAGAAATTGGGTCGGCTGTTCTCCTTCGGCGACTTCCGCCAGCGAAGTACACTGTCGAGGACCCAAGATATAACGAACCGATTGCTGCAGTGAAATCCGGATCTTAGAATCCTCTGACAAATGCGTGCGGCCAGCCGCACGTGTGGCTTGCCTCAACTGTGTGGTCCAGCATCCCTGCAGCTGGCAGAGAAGGCAGGATGAGGCAGGAGTTAAGATGGATGTCAGGCAGGCAAGCAAGCAAGCAAGCAGCAGCAGCAGCAACTGAAGCAGGAGGAATTCGGCAGCAGCACTGCTGCTGCCACCGGGAAAATCACGTGAAAGGCGAAGGAGTAAAGTAACACAGGGACACGGTTGGCATGGGATGTGGGGCATACACAGTGATGTGGTGGGCCGTGATGACACGCACCAAGTAAGACGGTTGCTTTTCACGACCTCGGTCCCGAGCTCGTGGGCTCGAATCCTGCAGCGGGCGATCCTTCATTGCTGCTGCAAGTGCAGGTGATAAATAGCCGTAAAGGCTCATCCGTCGCCTTACAAAAGAGGCTCTTGTATCAGCTAGTATTTTTTTTGGGCATGAGTACCGGCACCAGACAAAAATCCTACTGACGGCGGGTTGCTTTTATTGATCACAGATGCCGACAAGCCGCGTGAGGCCTTAGTAAATGTCCAGCGGTAATAGTATATGTATAGTAAATGTCCAGCGGTAGCACTTTGCTGCAGTACTTCGCTACAGGGGGCGCCTAGCTGAACCTTCAGCCCAACCTATAAAGCACTAAAAACTCGAAAGGCGCGATCGTGGAGCGCGGGCGCGCATCGTCACTGGGATCCACGACCCCAGGCGACTACGGGAGGGATTGACCGCGAGGACTCAACCACCGCTCTCCGATGGACACAGCCGGCCGCCTGATCAGTCCTACGGCCGCAGAGATGGGCTCGCTACTGGTCGGCTGAACGGAGCCGTCAGCACGTGACGCCGCTCAAGAACCGTGACAAAAGACGCAACGTGTTGCAGGAACGAGGCTAGCACAAGAAAAGGAAGTGCAAGTCGACTGTCCATCGCGCCTCCTGCTGCTGCTGCTGCCAAAGTCACGCTCGCTTATAGCTGCCGCAGGCGGCTCGGCGCACACAGTGCCGCCGCGGGAGTAAGAGAGTAAGAGGCACACAGTGCCGCCGCGCCCGAGGGAGTAAGAGTGAGCGCTCGGGAGCCTTCGACCGGTGGCACCGCTCAGGCCGCGGGCCGGCCCTGAGCGGCGCTCGGGCGCCGCCCGGCGGCGCCGTCGCTCGCGTCCGCGCATCGGCGCACGTCCAGGTCGGCGGCGTGCTGCGTCTCGCGACGGATGCTGGCCAGGTCGGCGGCGGCGGCAGGCTGCGCCTCGCCGGACGGCAGGTGGAGCTGCGCGAGACGACGGCAGCGCAGCGCCAGCGTCCGCATGCAGCGGAGAGAGGCCGCGCTCGGCACGTCGGCGAGGCTGAGCTCCACGAGGTCGGGCAGCAGGTCGGGCAGGGCGCACAGCGCCGCCTCCGTCAGCCGATAGCAGCCGTCGAGGCGGAGGTGCGTGAGGCTGCCGCCGGACGAGGCCGCCATGTCGGCCAGATCTGCATCGCCGACGCTCGCCGTGCCGGCGAGGCTCACGCGCGCCAGCAGCAGCGGCGGCTGAGGCAGGCTGCTGCGGCCGGCGACGACGGCTCCGCCGTCAGCAGCAGCAGCAGCCTGCCTCGGCCGAAGCCTGAACCAGCCGACGCTGCCCGGCACAGAGCAGCCGATGAGTGACAGGGACGTGACACTGGGCGGCACGTCGCCGAGGCTGACGCCGTTCAGGCACATGGCGTGCAGCTCCAGGTGGGTCAGACGAGTGCAGCGGTCGGCTAGCAGACGCAGCGTCGCGACAGACATGCCTGGCCGCGTCCACGTGCGCGTGTCTGCAAAGGAGGTGAGCTCCATGCACCGGAAGTGAAGGTGCGGTGCCGAGTCAGCTACAGCGGAAGCTGGGGTTGCAGGCTGCGCTCAAAGGAAGGGAGGGGGAGAGCTGGTTTGGATTGCTTCTGCCGAGCCTCGCTTCATCGCTCGGCTCGGCTGCTGGTTCTTACTGCTACTTCCGAGATGAACAGATAAGCCAATCCTGAAATCGAAATCTCGAGCGCTGCTGCCACGCTCTGGGCGGCTGCCCCGCCCCCTATTAAGGCCCGGACTGCTGCTGCGGGTGCCAGCCTGCCGACGGCTGCACCAAAACTAAACTCCAGTACAGTCTAATTCTAATCTCCCTACTTGTTTCACTAGCAGAGGGAACAAAAGAGCGGGCAGACTTTAATGCGACTCTCCGGCCGTGTGCTGTTTAGAGGCCCAGCACTACAGCTGCAGAAAGAGAGAGAGAGAGAGAGAGAGAGAGAGAGAGAGAGAGAGAGAGAGAGAGAGAGAGAGAGAGAGAGAGAGAGAGAGAGAGAGAGACAGAGAGAGAGAGAGAGAGAGAGAGAGAGAGAGAGAGAGAGAGAGAGAGAGAGAGAGAGAGACAGAGACAGAGACAGATACAGAGACAGACAGACAGACAGACAGAGAGGGAGGAGCTGTATTAGTCGCTGCAGCTGCTGCTGCCTCTACTTGCCACCACGTGGTTTGACCACTACTGTTGCTCATTCAGCTGCCTTGGGCACACCCGAGTGCCTGGCATCCTTTTGTGAAAATGGCAACTGCCATATCAGTTCGGGCTGCTCAGATGGATGGTAGGACCCCAAGTGACATCAGCGACGAGCATACGATCGAGCACGTGAGGACAGCTCGGCCAGCAGTCTAAATCTTAACTAGGTCACGTGCGGCAGACCGCTTGGGCTCACTAAACCTACGTAAACGTTTTGCCGGGAGCCCAGGCTCACCTTTTGAAGAGCCTAGCACCAGAGGAACAGACATCACATAGCACACTGACTGGCCAAGCCGAGACGTTAAAGTTATACAAACAGTGAGGTCACAGGACAAAAGGCCTTTTGTCCTGTGACAAAACGACAATGTAACAAGGCTGACCCAGTGGCCCAAGTTGTGCAGCCATGTCGGCACTTTGAATGTGCTCTAGCCACATTCAAAGATGGAGGAGCTGATTGACCGCAGACTGCTGACATCGATCGCTAGCATATTTGCAGCCCGATATGGCATTAGGTCGATGTATCGATCCAAACAAGCAGGGTAGCAAGCTTCCTCCAGCACAGGCAATATAAGTAGATCAACAGATCGATCAAAACGTCGCCTCCCTCCAAAGTAGCTACTCCGAAAAATCTCAAACGATATTGGTGAGACAGCCACCACATCGCCAGCCGGCTGCTATCCTGGGGCAGCACTGGCCGCACGCACGCACACACACACACACACACACACTATCAAGCGCTGTAGCCAATAGGCAGTCGCAAAGCACCCTCTTGCTGCCAATCAAAACGCTCTAGGCATTTACTTCGGTGTACCTTCCTCTTCGGCTCAATCAGCAATCGTAAAGCTATGCGACAATCGAACGAGCCATGTGGAACAGAGAATAGTAACGCTGCGACAGTAGTAATGATGTTTACACCGTCTGCTAAGTACGAACCATGGTACCGACTGCTGATCCCTGTGCCCATGTTCAGTAAAGCCCCCCCCCCCCCCCCCCCCCCCCCCCGCCCCCTCACAATGCGCTAATCTGAAGAACAAGTTTCTAATCTCCTTGCTAGCAGTTAGCTCGAGGAGAGTGCAAAGCTACGCTTTGGCAGCGACTGCACTTAGGGGCTTCTCACGCATACTGTGCTCTATTGCGAAATTACACAGCCGGCTGGAGAGAAGAGAGAGAGAGAGTAGGGCAGACAGACAGACAGACAGACAGACAGACAGACAGACAGACAGACAGATGCCCTGCCCCCGCCCCCCCCGAACTGAAGGATGAGAGAGATCCTTGAACAGATGAGTCCTTTGAAGCTGGATATGAGAGGAGCTGGAGAACGAAGTACTCGGCACGTGACACGAGCAGCAAAAGGAGGAGGCAGCGCTGGAGCACAAACGGATACAAGGCCACAGATTCAGGCAGGTCTTCAAGAGAGCGGCGCGAACAAGGGAGGAGGAGAGAAATCGGAGAATAAAGGAAACCAGAAGGAACCGAGGAAGCAGCTCCAGGAGGAAAAGCAGCAATCAGATAAGACCGCGACCACAGCTAGCAGCAGCACGGAAAGCGAGCAGAGACGCAGAGGGCGAGCGAGAGCCCCACGCTCGGGCGATCGATGGATCGGTACATGCTGGATCGATGAATCAGCAGGCACGCGATACACATGCGACATCACGCCGTCTGCACGTCTAGCGACCGGCGATGGCGCGCGCACGTGGCGCGGCTTGCCGGAAGTGGAAGTGGGGCACCGCCGGCGAGCCCCAGCCTCTGCTCTGTCGCTCCTCACCTGCGCTGATGAGTCCGCGAAGCTTGAGTGACTCGAGCGGCTTCGAGCAGCGCGCCGAGACCAGCCTTCGAATCCTAGCCAAGCTCATCGGCGAACCGGATGCGTCGACGTGCCGCCACAGCGAGTCCTGCGCTATCACGCTCCGCCACCTGCGGCAGACCCTACAGAGGCGCGGCAGCGTGGGCAGCGCTGCTGACAGCGCAGCAGAATGGCGGGCGAGTTCGCACGCGCGGAGGGCCGACCCGAATGCGCTCGGCGCTCGCTCGTGTCGCCTGGCGACGGTGCGCACGACTTCCGTGACGCGAGTCGACTTCTCGTCGAGGTATTCAAGCAGTGCAGCAGGCGATTCATTATTATTATGTAACATTATTATTATGCTGTGCGGTGTCAAGTTATCAAGTGCTGCTGCAGTGGTGGCGACAGCTGCTGATAAGGTTCTTCTGCATAAGTGAGGCCGCTGAATCAGCTTTGACTAGCTAGCTTTAGCTTTAGGGAGAGCGCAGAGTCGAAGCAGACTTCCGGTGCATGCACTCGCCAGCAAGCACGCTCACTCCAGCAAACCGGCTGCAGCAAAGTGGATGTTCAAAAATCCGATGGCAAGTACTTTCTCGCAGTTCGACGGGGCGAAAAGAGGCAACATGCGCGAGCCTTTTTTTACCCGATAAAGTGAAGGTTGAATGCAATGAGTTTAATCAAAACCAGCCGACTGTTTGCAAATAAAACAAAGAAAGAGCAGCGCAAATATAAAAAACCAACTGTAAGAGGCTGATGTCACTAACGGTCGGCAAAAGCTGTAGTCGCAGCGAAAGCGAAAGTGACAGCCACAGGGTGACGCCACTGACCGACCTGCTGCATGCAAGTGCGACCGACGGCTTTCGAATGTCAAACAGTTCGCCAAGACCTGGCAGAAGTGACTCTCTCGCAGGCGCCATCTTCATATTGGCGGTGCCAGGTCGCCTCCTCGGCCGGGCGAGACCGGAACGACGAGGAAGCCGAGGCCGGAAGTGACGCGAGCCTAGCGGTGGCTACTGCCGTCGGCTACTAGCCAGCTAGCTGGCGCGCTGCTGCCGCCAGCCGGTTATGTAGTCGGTTGGCTGAGGCGGCCGGCGCTGTTGCTGGCACTCACCGCCCCCCCTCCGGCCACCTTATAACGCTGCGTAATAACCGGAAGACCGCCGCTCGCACGTGCATTTGGCTGCGTCGCTCACGTCATGCTGCTGCTGCTTCTCATGCTCTGGCGCCTACGGGCATCTGAAATTACTGCGCGGGGACATGCTCGACCCTTTCTGAGGTCACTCGGGGTGGTATCGAGGCAGCGCAGGGCATCTCTAAACCCATACGCACAATGGCACCGACAGTCGGATATGACGTACAAGGAATCCGAATTCTGCATTCAGGACGTGTGCATACGCTCTGTCGGTCAGATTGAAACGCATCGACAAGCGCTGGACAAGCGCTATTGACTGCGACCCAACTGGGCAAGCAGAACGACCGCAGCCAGTAACAGGTAGGCGCCAGCTGCCCAGAGGCAGAGACATGGCACAAAACATGGTAAATCGAAGCCCCGCCCCTCGGCCAGACCCACAAAGCCACGAGACTTTCCCCACCCTATCTCTCTCCCCCTCTCGCTCTGACCCTTTTACTCGCACTCTCTCGCTTTCACTCACTCGCTTTGTGCTCGGCTAGATTCATAGCCAACGCCACTAAATCGCCTACAACGGATACATAAATGCTAGCGGATCTGAAACACTTACCTTGCCGCGACACATTTTTCTCTGGCAGTCAGGAAACTTAAGAGAACCTCCAACGGATCATCCGGAAGTACATCGATACTACGCCCGCCCACAGACGCCATGGTGGTCAGTGGCCTTGGCCTGACGGGGACACCGCTCGGTCGTATGGGTTTCCGCATCCGCCCGAGCACTTATAGATGTACAGATTCTGGGTATATCCATGTTATCGTAAATAGTGCTTACGCCTAACGTGACTTGACAAATTTGACTACTCATACACGTCCATGTGTGTCCACGCTCACGGCCGAGGTTATAGCGAAAATCTTATGAAGTGAAGACATCCGCTTTCGATGCGAGGGATTTCCGGAGCGCCCTCCAGCCTGTCTAGGGCGTCGGGTAGAGACTTGCGGTGCCCTAAGCAGGTCCGCTTCTTTCGTGGCAAGTTTCGTTCCAGGCGCAATCAGTAGCCGCATACTTCACACTCTAGGTGACGCGCGCACCAAGGCTTACGATAATCGCTCGAGACTAGATATTGAGTTCCGCTAGATGTCGCAGCCGCAGCCTTCACACTCCAGGCGACGCGCGCACCAAGGCTTACGATAATCGCTCGAGACTAGATATTGATTTCCGCTAGATGTCGCCCCCGTCGTCGTTCGCCTGCTTTCCGCTTTCTACGTGCCAAGCCCCCCCCCCTTTCCCAGCGCTGCACCGAACCCGGTGCCGTGCGGTAACGGCGCGCGCGACCGACGCTGACAACGCCTCTACGTGGCGAGAGCAGACGACTGTGTGGCAGGATGGCTCTGCGAACTGTGAGAGGGCCATGTCTCGCTCCTGAGACGCGGCCGCCGACTGGGAAAGCGCGCACAGCGAGCCACCCCCCATAGACGCGTCCATTCGCCACAGCGTCCAGTTAGCTAGCGCGGCAAATGAGCTCCGCGGCTGCCTGCCGCCGTCTTACGGCGTAGAACGATAGAAGTCGGCGGTGTTTATTAGATGCCCACCTGATGCACCGGCATCCAGATCCGGAAGTTGAAAACCCGCAGCTCTACTTACGTCGCAGCCCGGTCGGTCAGTCGGAAAAAACGTTGACCAAGAGGGGACGGCCAAGCTCGAGCGAATGCAGGAGGCATAGCAAGCAGGGATGGAAGCAGCAGTTCATTGCAGCTCGCTTGTCATTGACTTCCAAGTTGGCCCCGTGACAAGGTCATGGTACGATTGGCAGCGACATACACCTAAGACGTGTGCCAATGCTGACATCCTCTGCTGCCATAGCGTTCGTGTAGTCCGGGGATCTTACGTGCAAATACAAGTGACATTACCGGAGCTTCGCGATTGATGGAAACAATCGAATATCTTGATTGATAGTTACTGGCGAAGTCTTGTCCAGTTAGCAAGCGATCCTAACAAAATAAATGCAGCCAGCGAGAAACTACAAATTTCACATGCTTCTGTAGCTCAGCTCATGACGGTCTATGCTCAGGCTATCGAGCGCTGTGCAGCGTTCGTATCAATGCCATCCAGATCGTAATAATTCGTACCAGTGCTATCCAATGCTGTCGCTGTGGTTGGTACTTAAGTTACAACTACCAAACTGCCATCCTTACTGCTGAACGTGGTACGTACTCGGGCCTTGTAGGGCAGTGAAGCAGGCTCCCTTTCTTATGATTATGAGTGATTTGAAGGCAAACTCCTAATCACGAAGAGCAACATAATTCTAAGCACATTTTAATGAAAAGCTTGGCTGAAATGATATAAATCCTTGGTTAAATGGTCTAGTATTCTTGGAGTGCATGATATGCAAATCTTAGAAATGTTTCCATCTCATGTGTCCACGATTACGGAAAATAAAGGTCCAGGACGTTTGATGGCGTGTACAGCAAAATGTATCCACCCGAATAAGAATTTTTTCATCCTTCATTTGAAATAAGTAAAGCTGAACACACATTTCAAATTGCACTCTGATACTTGAAGTATCTATCGGCCGAGTTATGGAATTTACAAGGCACCAACCGACCCTGGAAATGAAGCTGTATAAAAGTCACAAGAATGCACCGATCTACCAAGGTTCGAAAGGTTAGGATACAAATCGCATATGATGCAAGGGTCGGTACATTTTTTTATTTGCAGGTTTGTTTCTTCCGGTTTACATTCGGGTTAGACGTGGTTTGCATGACCATTTTTTCTTTCATGCGAAGTCGTCAGAACTTCCAATTCCAGTTCTAACAAATTTGTCTTTCGAAAGGTACCCTTAACATATGTTTGATTGTTGGAGAAATTCTACAAGTACTTTCTTGACATTTCCCGTTAACGCTGTAGCTAAATTTTTCGAACCAAGCCGAAGCATAATAATAATAATTATACATTTATATAGCACCCTCAGAGAACTTAATCTCATATGAGGCAGTTTACATATGCTTTAAGGAAACGTGATCGAATGGTAGCGATAGCATGCTCAATATCATCCAGCGTAACATGGTTAGGGGTGACGTGCACAAGGTCAGCATGCAGACATGGTAAGTGGCAGCATGCACAGTGTCAGCACCTATGAGTGCACAAAGGACGATTCACATAAAGCCACAAAATCCTGTGCTCAATAGATGCGTTTTTAGCTTCTTTTAAATGTCGGCAAGTCAGGGTATTTCGTAATGCCAGTCGGAAGTGAGTTCCAGGCTTTGGAAGCATAGAGACTTAAGGCATGGTCTCTGAAGAATTTGAGGTTCCTACTAGCTTTGGCTAAACGATTAGATTCAGAAAAGCGGATGGTACGTTGCTTAGCCCGGCGGGGGATTAGATCTTATATGTAGGCTAGAGCCAAAGAATGAAGGCCCCAAAAAAGTGAGTGACGGAACCTTAAAGTTGATACGCTGCCTGACTGGGAGCCAATGCAGGTCGGCTCGTTAGACACGGATTATAAATACAAATTAGTCCATGCAGCTGTGGCATCCCGACTCTACTTCGGTATGTTACAGCTTGCTGGTCTACCGCCGGCCTGTGCAAGCAGCCGCTTACAGTTGGTGCGAAACTCTGCAGCTAGGCTTGTCTGTCGTGAACGTCACAGTTGCGACATCACACCATTTCTCGCCGATCTGCACCGGCTTCCAATTATGCAGTGTACCGATGTCAAGGTTCTACCATTCACTTTTAGGTTCCTCTATTCTCTGGCTCCAGCCTACCTATCAGAACTACGTCTCCACCAAGCAGCTGGCATGGTGCCAGCTGCTTTTCTGATTAGAATCGCTTAGCGGTACCTAAAACCAACTTCACATTCTGTGGAGTTCGTGCCTTTAGTTCGCATGCTCCCGAAGCCTGGAACCCACTCATGACCGACGTCACGATATTCCCTGATTTCACGACATTTAAAAGAAGCAAACGACACATTTTTTCTCAAATCATTTGCTGAGTCCTTGTGACGGTCCTTCTTGTGCTTTTGCGTGCTGACGCTGTCCGTGTTATTGAGAATGCTGCTACTACAACATGCGTCAACTGAGGATAGGGAACTGATGAATCAGCTGATCGAGATTGCTGGTCGCTTACGACCCGATTACCAATGCGTCATCAGCAACTGCGTCAGTTCATTATCTGTCACTGGGTGTTCTATATCTAGCTGACCGGTGGGCAGGAGTTGGGGAGATTTATACTAGCTGCCCATCGAACACTTGTTCCTAGTGACGAAGGAGCTGCAAAAACGGCAGATGTCCGTAGCGGCACAGCTGTACGTGTAAGCAATCAAAGTCTGATTTTCGGAGAAATCCAATGATGCATTTTGGAGCTGCGTAACTCGCGACAGACTATGGTCCCAGTTACGAATGACATCGTTGGACGTGACAGATTCACTGGAGAAAATCGCCAGCTGTGGTTCGCGAAGGCAAAGATGATCTTTACCATCAACGATTTATGGAGTATCGTGAGTGGAGACAAAGTGTGACCTGTCGAACAACAGCTTCAGAAAGGAAATAGAGAATAAATCCGTGGCACCGATCGAATCCCGAGATGAGAACGACATGCACTCGCTAAAAGCTCGGCTTGGCCTGCTCGGCTTGGCCTTGTCGGACTCGATTCGAATGAGCTGCAATATTAGCAACAGGACGACGGCAAATCGTGCTTAGCGAAAGGTGGAAGCTACTTAGTCGGCTTCTGTTTGTTGCCGAGTTGGCTTCTGTTTGTTGCTTCTGTTTGTTGCCGAGCTGGTTTGGTCTAGCGGTTAAGGTGCTCGCCCCCGACCAAGGTCCGACTGAGGTCGTGGGCTCGAGCCCCGAGGCATATGCGAAGCGCCTGAATAGAGATTAAGTTTTCTTGGGGCGTTATATACATGAATTATATTATTATTCTGTTACATCGGCAGTCAGCACAGGCTAGCATGACAGAAGACGAAGACATACTGACTTACACAAATAAACAGTAAAGACCTAAGCGAAGCAGCTAACAGCTACTGCTGGTGAACAAGTATCTGATGATCAATTAGTTTTGTGACTGCTTATTGGACTTCCGCAGTCGTGACAGTCTCTGGTTACAGCCTTAGAATCACGAGATTTTAAGAATCTGACTTTGAAATTAGGTTAGAGTAGGCTACTTCATGAGAAAACTCGTCGGCAGCAGCAGGAGACAACCGGCATAGACAGCTCTCGAGGGATGATGATCGAGGGATGACGGATGGCTCTAACGGCAGCTGAACGTATTGGGAGCAGTAGCAGAGCTCAAATCCGCATTGTGCTGAGTAAGCCGAAGTCTCACGGTCGGTGTTATTTCTGCTTGTAGTGTGGACATGAAATTATTAAATGCTTCAAAAAATCAGTGCAGAACGTCGGGGAGCTGAGACAACTGCATCAGCCAACAGCACTGCGTCGGAGGAGTTGAAAGCGTTCATCGTTACCGCCTCAAGACCTCCGTCAAGATGTTTCGTGGCTCGTCGACTCCGGTTCGAGCCAGCACGTGTGCTGGGATCGAAAACTGTTCGCCGAATTTCTGTACGCGACTAAGAGTGCCACGGTAGGTGCCTACTAAGAACCTTTTCTCAGTTAGTCAGTGTACCGAGAGATGATATCGCTTGATATTTGAGAACAATAGCGTACTTCTATTTAGCTCTTTTGCAAACTTGCTTGCGGCTGTTGGAGCTAAAAAGAGGCAATTATTCTCTTGAAGTGAGTTGCAGTGCACCTGGGTACAGATTTAATTCTTTTAGTATGCTACGCAAACACCCTGTTATTAGGATTATTTTCAGGTACAAGAGGAAATTGTCGTTGCCATTGATTTTTGTTGCTGATTCTTTCCTGCAAGTATTGCTGGAGGCTAGGTCTATGCCTTACCTTGGTTTAGCTATACCTCGTACGAACTGGAAAACCTTTTTTGGAGTCCTTGCCTTTAGTTCATGTACTCACAAACCCGGAACTCACTCCTGACTTACGTCATGACATCCCCTGTCATGACGTTAAAAAAGGAGCTTAAGACGCACCTGTTTATTATGGCATTTATGGGTCCTTGTGATTCGTCCTTTGTGTGCTTATGAGTGCTGACACTGTCTGCTGCTACTAACCATATCTACATGTTGACCCTGTCCATATCGCGTCTAATAATGTTACTCTTGATGAAAATGCGAATGTTACCCCTTATCATTTGGGCATGCTTTCTATAGCATCTGTAAACTGCCGAGAAAAAGATTCAGTTCTCTGAGGGCATATGCAAATTTATTATAATTATTTTATCTGCTGTGCGAGTCAATATTAGCAGATGCTGCTGTTGCAAATGTCTTAGCCTCAAAAAAGTCCTTTTCAGTTGTGGCATCAGCGGTACAGCCACGTGTAAGTAGAAAGTTTGGAAATGCTGACGAAGGGAAAAATATAGGAATGAATTTGATTTCAGAGACAGTCATCATTGCCTCAGTTTCTGGCCCGTCTGCACGGAAGGTCTGAGGAAATGGCGGCCGACCATTTTAACAAAACCACTGCTGAAACTAAAGCACCTTTCACGCAGCTCTGCAGCTGCACTACATCCACCTGAGTCAAGACTGATATACGGGCTCGCGGTTGTAATCGCATAGTGGAGGCATTGAGAATGCTGCTCCTATAAAATGCATCAACTGAGAATGGGTAACTGATTAGTCGACTGACGACGATACTGCTAATCGCTTAAGACCATTGCGTCATCACCAGCCGAGTCTGTTCATTATCTGTCGCTAGGTGCTCTATGCCTGGCTGACCGAAGTTGGCAGTTTTGTAGTAGCGAACCTGCCCATGTAACGCTAATCCCTAGTGAAAAACGAGCTGCAAAAACCATAAATGTTCGTAGGGGCACATACGTGTAAGAAATCTAGGTCTGATTGCCAGTGAGAGATCCATTGATGCATTATTGAACTGTGTAACTCTCAACACGTTACCACTAATCATGTTTACATGATGACCCTGTGAATGTTACCTCTAACCATTTGTTCGGGCTTCCTTTAAAGCATATGTTAAGTGTCTAGAAAGAGATTTAAATTCTCTGAGGGCGCTATGCAAATGTATTATTTGTATTAAGTGAACCGAGCATCCATCTTTTTGCTTTGTGTCATGCTGATTCCATCGACTGGCACCTTAGGACTGTTGTAAGTCATAACAATCCACTCCCTGTTTACAGCAAAGTCTAGCATCGATAATGGCAAAGGTGATACTCGATGCCAGGGCAAAGTGTCATGCTGATGTCGAACATCGACCACAACCGTAACTACTCCGAGTTTTAGCGCCTTGCATCGAGATCTCCATGGCAATATAGTAGATAGTTTTCCTAATTATTTTTAAGCAAGCTGGGTAAGGTCAAGGAGTCCAATCGTACTGCGATATTACTATTAAAGGACTAAGGGGGCGGGGCGAGGCTAAAGCCTGCCATATGATTATCCGAAGGCGCAGGAAGCCAAAATGATTGGCCAAAGGTGCACGGACCGACTGTTACAGCCAGCCGTCACCCACGCCCCTTTGGCTGAGAACACATCATTTAGTCAAATTCTCTTCCCCCCAAAGCTCGGTAGCCTCTCCTGGGAGGCTATCAAGCATCCGTTAAACCGCAGCTTATCGAAGCAGTTTAAAGAAAAGCTTATCCGGGCCCCAACAAAAGCACTCAACTCCATGGTTATGTCACGTTATGTAATGCATCTCCATCTGAAACTCCACAGTTCATGATGACTATGAGGGTATAACTCTGGAGAGTGGTCTATAGTGAACTCAAAGCGTAAGCGGCTTTTAGTGGCTAAAACAGTCAGCCACCAGCCTAGAAAAATTCAACGAGTGATGCTTAGGAATGCTTAAGGATGCTAGCATTCAGACATGTCGTTCTTGGTTACTCTACCTCGGGACTCGACTGGGCTTTATGAGAGAGATCTACTGAAGCTTTTAGCCTCTCCCTGTGCGACTTAGGGAAATAGATAGATAGATGAGAGAGAGAGAGAGAGAGAGAGAGAGAGAGAGAGAGAGAGAGAGAGAGAGAGAGAGAGAGAGAGAGAGAGAGAGAGGGGGGAGAGAAAGAGAGATAGATAGATAGAGAGACTCCAGAGGCTTTCGAAGGAGAATCTGACATGTGAGCAGTTTGCCTTGATCCACATTATAAGCATTCACTCGTGATATATATAAGCATTCAATCCATAATTCGTAGGCTGTCTCTAGTGCCTAGTCCTAAGTGTCACATATTGAAGGGTCATCGGATCTTGTAGGACTATACAAGTCCCAAGTGAGTTCATTCATTCATCGTATGCAGTGCTCCTTTCAAAATATACTGCTGGCTCAGACAGGCTGGCATTTGCAAGAAGCAAAGGCTGCATCTAAACTAGGCAGCTCTGACAACTAAGTCGGTACTCCAGATAAAATCATTATTTAATGCCAACGATTTGGTACAGCGAGTGAGACTGAGAGAGAGAGAGAGAGAGAGAGAGAGAGAGAGAGAGAGAGAGAGAGAGAGAGAGAGAGAGAGAGAGAGAGAGAGAGAGAGAGAGAGAGAGAGAGAGAGAGAGAGAGAGAGAGAGAGAGAGAGACAGAGACAGAGACAGAGACAGAGACAGAGACAGAGACAGAGACAGAGACAGAGACAGAGACAGAGACAGAGACAGAGACAGAGACAGAGAGAGAGAGAGAGAGAGAGAGAGAGAGAGAGAGAGAGAGAGAGAGAGAGAGAGAGAGAGAGAGAGAGAGAGAGAGAGAGAGAGAGAGGGAGAGAGAGGGGGAGAGAGGGGGAGAGAGAGAGAGAGAGAGAGAGAGAGGAAGGAGGAGCGTCTGCCTGGCTCGAACAGCAGGAGAGAAGAATGTGAACAAGCAATCAACAGTCACGTGATCAGTGATAAGCCAGACACAGCCTAAGCTAGGAGTGGCAGGGCTGAGGCTGAAAACCACTTGCGTCAGCTCAGCCTGCTAGCTGATTAATAAACTGCCTGTTCGTCCAGTTGCAGGGGCTGGGAGCTGGAATGCCAGCTGCAGCTTCGGCTGTACAGAAGCTAGGTTCGGTTGGTTGGGGCTAAGTTGAGCTGCCGCTACAGAGACACGGTGACAATCCGCCTGAATCCATGCAAGCAGCTGAGCTTGCGACTACGACGAAGCCGGCACGTCTTGCCCCCACATTCCGGCATCCGACCGAATCCGGATTTCCGTGCAACAGGCTAAAAGCCCACGTGGAGCAAAGCACAAACCCCCCTCCTCGATAAGCATTCATCGTCCACTATTTTGCAAAAATGCATTGTGTAATCGTAAGAAACAAAAGCTGGCTACATGCAATTGTCAAATAGCACGTCTGACACAATAGCAAGAGCGACAAACTGCAAGCAGAAACACGCCGGAAAAGACCAGCATGCATGTAGCACCATCGCTCCGCTGCTTCACTCAGCATATCCTATGCTAGAGACAGAGAGTGTTGTGTGTGTGTGTGTGTGTGTCAGCATAAGCGTGTATGTGGATGTGTGTAAGTGTGTGTGTGTGTGTGTGTGTGTGTGTGTGTGTGTGTGTGTGTGTGTGTGTGTGTGTGTGTGTGTGTGTGTGTGTGTGTGTGTGTGTGTGTGTGTGTGTGTGTGTGTGTGTGTGTGCATGTGAGGCAGAGGGTGGACACACGACACAGGCAGTCGCTCGGGTAATGGAACGATGCAGCGACGATACAGTTTACATGCCACGGAGTTCAGGTTGCAGTAAAAGCAGCACATACGAATGCCTGAAATATACACTTCCTCATATAAAAATGCCGTCCAGCTACCTCTGCACCGGCTTGGTGCATGTGTGTGACAGCCACTAAGCCAGTAACTGGGCGATGCGCCAATTGCTGAGAGGCGGCGGCCACAAATCGCCGGCATTTGTAAAAAAAAAGCGTACAGCTTGGCGCTCGGTGAACGGCTTGGCGATGTGCAAGCAGATGGAATGCAAGCAGCAGGTGAATGCAGCTATCAGCTGAACGATCGCGTCCCTGGAGCCTGGCTCTGGGTTGCTGGCTGCACTTGCGAAACCTCAACCATAGGCGGCCAAGTTCATAATGACCGCGACCACGAGCAGAGCGGCAGTGGAGGTCAGCGATGCCGACAGATGCCGAGCGTCGGCCATGCGGCACACCAGCCGGTCGAACCTGCAGAGCAGTGCAGTGCCGGAAGCTTATTTGGGCAGGGCGGACGTAAGTACTGTAGACAGACAGGAGCTGCAGACGCATGAGGGATGACGGGAAAAGCCACCTCGGTCGAACCGAGCGTGGCCCCTCCTGTCATTCTACGATGAAGTCGTCAGTCGACCGTCACGCTCCAATGGGCACGGTTTAGCCGAGCCAGAGGCCGGTGGAAGATGTAGACGACAGTTACCTGCTGGTGATGTTGTTGACCTTCCTGTACAGCTCCTTCTCGTAGAGGTCTCCCGTGTAGAAATACTCGTTGGCGTCCCAAATGTACTCGTAGCCCTGACGGCAGTCGCAGCGGTAGCCGACGAACAGGTTAAACTGTCTGCCCTCGATCGGCTTGCACTGTAGAGGAAAAAGACGACGACGGATAATCGGCAAATAGTCAAGCATCATTCACGTAGGATCGGCCTAAGAGAAGAAACAAGCCGGAAAGAAGAGAACCAATCGATTTTCGATATTAGCGCATGTCCGGTTGCAAGCGCGCATTAATTAGCATTTAAGCGTGCGATTCACGTGAACAAAGCATGCGATGTGTGGAGGAGCAGTTGAGTTTTTACTTTTGCCTTATGCTTATGCAACAATGTCATTCGGTAAACAGCCTCTGGGCCTCTGCAGATAAAAGAAGCTAGAGGCACGGTCTCCAAAGAAAGTAAGAGGCACAATGAAACGAATTGAGTACTCAATGGCTCGCCTCATGAAAAACCGCAGAACGTTATTCAGTCTCTTGCTACTGCCGAGTTTTTCTCGCAAATTTGGCCTACTCGCCTGCGATTTCGGCACGACGTGCAGAACCAGGCACTTGTTTCTCTTTCGGTTGCTTACTATTGTCGAGTTTGACAAAAGTAGTCAGTTCGACACTTTGTGAGTGGTTTCCTCCACTGTTTATTTCACCCATTCTTGTCGCTTTGCCCTCCTTTGTCTTGGCTGATTTATTCCGATAAACTTTTGGGCAATTTCTCAATTCAAATTTTTATTAAGCTCTGAGAGTGCACATGGCATTTGTATTTAAACTAGCGTGGACACTTAGACCCTTGGTCCATAGTGCTGGCTAGCAAATCGCCTGAGACTCCCGTTTACAGGACAGCACGCATAAGGACCTACTTCAAATTATATCAATTTTTGATTGTAATGTGACCTACTTCAAATTATATCAATTTTTAATTGTAATGTATCTCCACAGTTGTAGCCCCACAACGCCGAAACGACTAAGTGGTTGCTATGCTGGAGAGCTGTCTATAGTCGCACTGACTGAAAGCCTAAGCAGCTTTCGGTGCGGCTATTGAATTAATTTTCATTTTCAACTATGAGTGCATTTTTTCACTCGCATTAGCTAAGAAATGCCTAAGAAGGCTACGTTGCTGCTTAGCCGTCACTGGCAACAAAGTCGATGCCATTGGCAGCCAAGTCACCGTCCGCCACAAGTCAAGTCATTCTCCGCGATGTGCAAATGTTGGCTGACTCAACCGTATCCCCGAAGGAAACCGGCACATGCTTGCGACGCCTGGAATCCTTGCATAATCAGGCACCAGGCAGCAAGGCGGTGCCGTCGAAACTACAGCTTAGGCACCCGCAGCCACTTTTTCTCACCTTCCACGGAGTGACTGTCAACAGTGCCTCGACGCTCTTTGTTCACGCGTGGTGCGCAAATACACTTGCTGCTCATACACGAAAAGAAGGGCTGGCAGTTTGACGAGACCCAAATTCCAATGCCACACCCCCAGTGCCCGAAAACGAAGCTCTACCTCAAGCGCTATGGCGCTGCCGTCAGTCGAGGCTCAGCTTCAGTCCTGCCGAATCACGTGAGGCCACCACGTGCTGCAAGTCTTATGGTAGCCACGCCCACTATTGGGTCGGGATGGCATGCAGAGCTGGCAGCCATTGAGAGGCCTGCGTGGGGGGGGGGAAGCGAAGGCTTGCAATGGCTGGAGAGAGCCTCTGCAGGGCGGAGAACCTCGCCGCTGACGACGGGACCAGGCCACCAAACGGGACAAGCCTGGGAATAAGACAATAGCAGCTCTTTGCTTTGTCACCTTTGATGGTATATAGGCACCAGGGATAGTCGTAGGCAGCAGCGCAGGCGCAGACGGCAATAAGACAACCGGCGCATACCGGCGGCAGTGTCGTCGTCGAGAACGACCTTCCGGCACGTGCTGCAGCTGCCATTCGTCGTGGGAAGTGCCGGTACGCAGGGCACAGTGCTATTAGCTGATTTAACGGCCTCAGTTGTGTTGCCGCACAAGCGCCTTAGCGGCCATCGCCATCGCTTGCAGCTGGGCCCCCCCCCAGTACAGGACCACGCCCCCAGCTGCTGCTGACAGGAATGAGGGTCCTGCACATCTTGGCAAGCTGCCTGCCAATGACGAACTTGCATCCAAAGCGAATGTGACGTATATCATGAAACGAGGTCGCCCAACCATCCGAAGGTAGGCAGACTATTTGATGGAAATTCGCTTTCGAAGTGAAGCACAATGCAGATGGGTTAGCAAACTGTCATAAGTCTTGCTTGATTCAAAAAATTATTCTCCGGTGGACGGTGTTGACTTTACCGAGACTTTTGCCCTTGTCATGAAACTCGATTCCTTGAGAAATTTTCTTGTCTAATGCTAGCAGGGTGGACCCAAAGATCTATCAAATGAATGTAAAAACTGCTTTCATGACCTGAGGTGATCTTGAGGAAGAAATGTGTTGAGCCGACATGAGCCACTACTGGTGCAATGGCAGTGAGGTTTAACGTCTATTGCTGTTGCATCGACGATTTGATTTTCAGACACTTCCGGATGGAAGCAGGTGGCAGGCTGACAAATTTCTTCTGCAGGTGAGGGTGACCGTACCACCCCGTTCGGTGGGTCTTTCTCCTCCTACCTCCGGAAAGGGGGAATGCGGTATATCAGCATTTTGAAAACATCTTGAATGTTTGCACCTAGGACAAATTATGTGCACATCAAATTAATCGAGTAAGAGGAGCACAGTGGGTGCGAGGCAACGCCCGGGGCAGCAGTTCGGCTGAGTAAGCAAGACATTGAAGGAGCCTAGCCGAGTCAGTGCAGGTAGAGGACAGGGAGGGGGGGTCGGTCGATGTAAGGCTGCGACTGCCCGAGGAAGGAAGATCCCAGACGAGCAGCTACTGGGCATTGAATCGTGCACGAAAGCTGACTGGGCCGAGCAGAAGATAATATTTCAAAAATAGGACGACTCACATCAAACATGAGGCCAGCGATCATGACGGTTTCAGATGTCAAACGGGAAGCTAATTGCTCATAAACATTGTGCCGAGCTAGTTTGGTCTAGGGGTTAAGGTGCTCGCCGCGACCAAGGTCTGACTGAGGTCGTGGACTCGAGCCGCGAGGCATGTGTGAAGCGCCTGAATAGAGATTAAGTTCTCTTGGGGCGCTATATAAATGAATTATAATTATATATTCAGTCCTGTGGTCAGTTTTTCTTGGAAAAGCAGGAGCCGGGACTAGAAACTGCACACCGCCACGTAGGTGGCACGACCTATTGACCTCTGAACAATCTAATGTCTTGAAGCTGTGCTACTCAGCAGTGCTGGCTTGGACACAGTGACTAACGACAGGGCTCAATGATGGCAAACGGGAAATCGGCCGGATCATCATCCGGAAAACGATGACCAAATAATATCAATGATTTTCGGTCCACACATTTGCCGTGAATCGCCTTCGACGGGTGCGTTGTCACGCCTTCCTGCCACTGTCGAGTCAGTCAAACAACTATCGTTCATACATTCGTCTGCACTAAGCAAACTCGTGAGAAGCAAAGATCGTCGCGGTTAGGTGAAGAATCAGGTTGCTCGATTTTTAAGTGCCTGGCTCCCACTTGCAGCCCCAAATCTCACTCGTGTATGGGTGGCTTGACATTATACAGCACCAATGTAATTAACGTGCTATCGAAGGAACCAGCAAAGCATAGGCCACAGCGACTGAGGCAAAGCATATACAGCATGTCGTGGGACCGGACAACAGCTGTAAATCTGATATTCCCCCAGGTTCGGAATATATAGCTATTGGCAGCTAAGAAGTGAGGAAGCCAGAGGCCCGTTTTTTCTCTTGCCAGCCTATTAGGCAGCTGGGAGTAGCTGATAACAGGAAAGAGAGGGGAAGTGGCTGAAAGAGTGAGTGTCAGTGAGAAGAAAGAAAACAAAAGAGAGAGAGAGAGAAGACATCTTGTGATTGAGACGGGGAGAGAGAGAGAGAGAGAGAGAGAGAGAGAGAGAGAGAGAGAGAGAGAGAGAGAGAGAGAGAGTGAGGAAATGGAGACAATCGCATAGCTACCAGCAATTTCACGCACATTGCAGAATGATCACTCTAGTGCTCACATGCTAGCTACAAGGTACACAAGCGAGCTGAAAAGACATCACTTTGGTGGTCCACTTTGGCCATGCTTACAGTAAGGGCTACAGATCCCCATTCAGCGTCCGCAACTTTTGACGATTGAGCTCTTACAAACGGTAAGCTGATCTTACCCTAAATGTTAATCACTTCACATCTTTTGCCTGGGTTATATATCTTCATCTGGTATTTTTAATGCAATATTTTCCAGCAGCTGTACCTTTTTGTTTGCCAAGTGGAAGCCACTACAATTGAGCTAGCATGAAAATAGAAACCCCTGGGTCGGTAAATCACTTCGAACCATAATGGCACGGGTTGAAACCTTGGCCTGCCACGACGATATCTCCATTGTGACCGCTGCCCAACGCACTTGGCCACAGCCATGGCTCCCCCACCCATCAGGTACCTAACAGGGCTGGCCACCACGTACTTTATTGCGACGTTTCACCATTCCTTTGCATCCCTCAGATGTTTTACTCTGTGACACAACTTTTCCCCACAGGCCACCAAACAGGACAAACCTGGGAATAAGACAGTAGCAAGTCACCTTCGATGGTATGCACTAGGAAAAGTTCTAGAAAAAGAGTGCAACCAGAAGAGACACCGAAAAGCATGCTAGAACTAACCATTCGATCGTGCTTCCTTTGCAGCAAATGTTAAGTGTCAGGAAAGAGATTGAGTTCTCTAAGGGTGCTATATCAAACGTATTACTATTATAAAAGCAAGGTGTAAGGTGGGTGGGTGGCTACTGCTGGCTGTCCAGTGATCGAAGGTCTCTCTTCTTTGCTATGCCGATCGACTTCGACCCAGCAGAGGCCACAAGACGCAACAATCCGGCATGCTAGGGATGCTGCGACACACGCATAGCTAGACGGGGAGGATCAACCGAGATGGCCACTAAGCAGTCTGAGGCAGCTTATGCAGTGCAGGTGCCAGCCTAGGTACAGAGACAAGCGAACAGGATAATGGCAGCAGGCCCCCCAACCACTTGCTTTACTGGTGACGAACCAGGACGGCAATGGTGGACTCAACCGATGACACAGACGAAAAGACAAGGCAAAAACATAACACTTACAAGACGAAAGTGGCAAAGAAGGGGCAGCAAAGAAACACGGCACTCACATAAGTCGAAGCGTAGTTGCAACGAGCAGTCGATTGGAATGCGTTCGATATGTAGAATTGCGATGGGCACTGGTTGATGTCCAGGTAATTCAGTGGCACGTCGACGCGCACGACGCCTCTGCAAGATTATCGATGCGAATGCACTCTGCCCTCACAGTCAGTCAATCAGTGGGATTAGACGGTTAAGACAGACTAGGATTGGTCTGCCTGCAGTGAGAAAGCGTTTTGCGCACACGCCCTGCTCGAGGGTGAATTACGAGCAAAACCAGCTGTGCCACCAGCAGCAGCAGCCGCCGTGGACCAGCAAGGGAGCCGGAAGTGAACTCTTGGCTTGGGAGGGGATAGAACGAGAGGTGGCTGCCCATCGAACGACCAAGGCCAGATCGAGGAGGGGGCATCGCAGCAGCAGCAGCGGCACTAGCAGCACTAGCAGCTCGAAAGCGCACCGGAACTCGGGTGCCTTGCTCATAGTCTTCTTGCCAAAGAACGGCACGTAGTAGCTGAGGATCCAGTCATTGATGAAGCCGCTGCAGTCAAAGTACGGGTCGCTCCACTGGCCGAAACTGTAGTCGGGTGCTTTCCACTTGATCGGATACTCCTCGTGCTTCTGCATGATCGTTCCCAGCTCGTTGCCTCTACAGGCAAACGAACGACATGCAGAAACTGCCGCAAGTCACGCTTCGATGGCTCAAAACTGCAGTTTTTAACGCGTGCAACCGGACTCATTATATATGCCTTTTGCATTATCATTCCGAGCAGGAAGGAGAGAGTTCCAAGAGCTTACTGGCCTACCAGCATGTGCGATCAGGCGATTGCAGCTGGTGCAAAACTCCGCAGCTAGGCTTGTCTGTCGTGAGTGTCGCAGATGCCACATTACTCCACTTCTCGCCGACCTGCACTGGCTACCAGTCAAGCAAAGGATTGACTTCAAGGTTTTGTCGCTCACTTTTAGGTCACTTCATTCTTTGGCTCCAGCCTATCTCTCAGATATACTCCCCCATCAGACCACCTGCTTTTCGGAATCCAACAGTCTACCAATACCTCGTACAAACCTCCAATCCTTTGGAGACCGTGCATTTAGTTCGTATGCTCCCAAAGCCTGGAACTCCCTCCCGACTTTCGTCAGAACATCCCATGACTTGACCACATTTAAAAAGAACTTAAAAACATACCTATTTAGGACAGCATTCAGTGGGTCCCTGTGATTCGTCCTTAAATGTGCTTATGCATACTGACACTGTGCATGCTGCCATTAACCACATTTGCATGCTGACCCTGTGCATGTCACCCCTAACCATGTTATTCATGTTGTTTATCAAACATAAGATTACTCACCATTCAATCGTGTTTCCCTTTGCAGCAAATGTAAAGTGCCAAGAAAGAGGTTGAGTTCTCTGAGGGTGCTTTATAATAATTATTATTATTATTACAGCTTGCCAGCCAAGCATCTAAGCTCAACCAGTCCATGGTTGAGGTTCAAATTTCAGAGACCAACCAATCAGAAATGACCCTAAACCAAGATAGATGCCTCTTTTTTCAAAGCCCATCACGCACCGGCCTGGTGTACGTGATTCAGCCACGTGAGGACTGCAAGAATGAGGTGTGGGGAAGTGGACCGAAACACGCGAATATGAAAGAAGCTAGGGCCGGGCCGGAGTGTGAAAATTCACACGTTTTTACTCATTGACGGCCTACCATTTCGTTCGGCTTCGCCACGGTGGGGGTGGGGGCACGGGCCCTGTTTTAATGTATTCACAGCCAGCATCCAGACTGGGAGTCGCTGGCTCGATGGCTATCAAGATGGCAATGGTTTGCTAGTTCGACATTACATGGAGAACTTTTGGCAAAACTAAGCCTGCAAGCCATGCATACCAGGAGCTATAGGGCAAGTAAACGCTTGCTGACTGGTCGGCGCATGCAAGGCCCACAAACGATGACCACAACTGTGCTCTGAAACTCTCTTGTCCAGCAGCAGCAGCCGCGCTGTGCCGGTCTCCTGAGCGTGGCATTGTATCATGCACCCACCAGAGCCCACTGGTCTCGCAAGTGGGCAGCCGCACGAGAGGGCATGGATCGGTAGCAAACAAAGCTGGTACCGCTGTGGTGTCAGGGGGGAGGTTACCTAATCCATGGGTTCATGACGTAGTCTTTGAGGTCGTCGTTGTTATATGACCAGCGCCTTTTCATCTGTGTGTACCAGTCCAGCGACGTGTACGGCGTCGGCTCGCCTGCCGTGTCCGTTGCATAGTACGTCTCAATGTTGTCGGCAGTCACTGTCGGCGGCAAAAAAGAAAACAAAACAGCCGGTCACCCGACATAAAATAGTGTCTACGCTGGGGTCATGAGCTCATGGGGCCAGTGTCAGGGGCGCTCCTGCTCCTGCTGCTCTCCTTGGTTTTTATGCCGGATCGAGCACAATCGATGGATGGGAGCCGGATCAATGCATTCTGCTCTTACAGGATTTGTAGGCGTACGGCCCAAAAAGGCTCTTCACCTTTCCGCTCCGACTCACAAACGTGTTTGGCTCATAGAAAACTCCCATGGCCAGGACTTTGGGGTCAGCCATGATGGAGCTGATAACCTCGGCAAAGATCTGGTCCACCGTTAATGCGTGGTCGCCTAAAGAAGTCACGCGTGCGTGGCAGCAGCACTGCAGCAGCTGTGGCAGCGGCAGCAGCAGAAACAGCAGCGGCAGAGTGTGTCTGGCAGTTGCTACCGATCAGCTGCTCTCGTCCCGGCATGCGCTATGCTACAGAGCCGGCATGCTACAGCTTCCGGCGCTAGCTCACGACACGCGCATCGCACGTGCGTGCGTCGCGAGGTCCTTCAGCCCTTGGCTGGTAGTAAGCTTCACTCACACACCGCCAGCCAGCCAGCCAGCGCCTGCACAGCCAGTTCGTCGGTCAGCAGGCCCAAGGCATGCACATCCACAGAAGATCTTGCGGCAGCAGGCCCTCACCTCGCAGGTACCCGTAGTCTTGTCCTAGATTGATGTTCTGGTAGAAGTTGCTCAGGAAGTTGGCCAGCCGCACGGCGAGTCGCCCCTGGCCCTGGAACCTGTCCCACACACCGTGCTTGACGTCACCAGGCAGCCAGAGCTGGTCGGGGGCGTAGTTCTTGCACGTGTCCTTCGTGATGGCATTCTTCTTGTTGATGATGGCGTTTACCCTTAAAAGCACGAAAAGAAGCTCAATGAAGAGAAGCTCAATGAAGAGCCCAATGAAGGTGCGCAAGCCTTTAGCAAATGTGCTTCAGCTTGTGAGCTGCTAGGAACGGTGTTGCGCACGAGCAGTCTTGCCGAGTCTCTCAGAGTCTCGCAAAGCCTCGGCACTTTGCGACCAGATCGGGTCGAGGGGTGCAAAATCATGGCACAAAAGTGGTGGCAGCAATACAGCAGCACACAAGTTTAAGGTAAAGGGACCGACAGCTGATTCAGCAGTCTTGTCTGCATGGCAGACGTAGAGCCTTGGCGACTATCGGCCCCCTCACCAGGCTTGAGTGGTGGGCAATAAAGGATTGCCTGCGACACGACTTCGAACCCACAACCTCCCAGGGTCGCAGAATGCAAGCGTCACCTCTGCGTTGGCTCAAAACGCCTGAGGCCGACAGTTCAATTCATCTCCTTTCCTGCCGAGCGTTTCGATAGCCGCTGGCGACGTGGCACCGCTAGGTCAACTAGCCACCGGTTTTTTCCTTCCTTTTCTAACTGAACCTTCCCCACATGCGAAAGCTTGCTGAACGCTTGGAGGAGGAGCCCACTCACGACACGGCTGACAGGAACGACCGCAAAAGCAGCAGAAGCCGCCGCCGCAGAAAAGAGCACCGGAAGCCGTTGCTGCAGCGGCGGCGGCGGCGCACCTGTCGTAGTTGGCGTTCACGAACGTATCCCTGCGCTTTCGAGCCCCTCGAAGCTTCGGCTCCTCGAAGGTGGCGCTGCGCGACACGAGCTGCCGCCGCTGCCGGCGGGTGACGCTTGCGTCGGCTGCTGCTGCTGGGGTGGCGGCAGCGCTCTCCGTTGTTGGTGCCTCGCGAAGCAGCAGCATCGCCTCCTGCACGGCCGGATGGTCGAAGGGGGCGACGCGCCGACGCTCGATCATCTGCTCGTGATACTCCTCCCTGGATACCGTCTGCAGCGACGAAGAATGAAGCAGCCAACTCGGACGTCATCTGACACCGCGCAGTTCATGGGCAGCAGCGGCGGCGGCGCTGCAGCTGGCGCTGCCGCCTGCCAGCTGCAGACCCAAGATGCCGTCTGCCTGCGGCCGCCCAATTGCCACCTGCCGCTCGCTCCTCGCGTTGCTACAATCATCCTGAGCACCATTAGTCAAATACACGACAAGAGGCGAACACCTCAGGGTGGCCATCGGAGTGGCACCTCTTGCCTCGTGCCCAGTCACTCACCGATGATTGGCCAGGTCGAACGATTGAGCTACAGAGGCAGGCACATGTTCAAGCGAAGGATTTTAAAGCACTGGCTGTCACGAACCTCTACTTATACGCTGTACATAACTTGAAAAAGCCTATGCACACGACTGAGCTTAATCTGTACGTCCCACGGGACTGTGCAAGGTGAGCGTAGGAGCCATAGATTTATAATAATAGATATGTTCCTGTGCAACAAATGTAAAGTGCCTAGAAAGAGATTGAGTTCACTGAGAGCTCTTTATCAAGTGCAAATTAATAATAATAATAATACACTTGATAAAGTGCCCTCAGAGCACTCAATCTCTTTCTAGGCACTTTACATTTGCTGCAAAGGAAACACGATCGAATGGTGAGTGGTATCATGCTTGATTAACAACAAGAATAACATGGCCAGGGGGTGACAGGTGTCCTATCTCTTCTCCTGACCTAACAATCACTTCATGGTCATGGACTGATGTGTATCGACACTAGCACAAAATATGTCTGCTCAAAGGTGCCATTGAGCCCCCCCCCCCACCCGTAAGGCGGCTGCGTGGCAAACTGCCCAACAACAGGCTCCTCAGTCCCACGAAGGTTGGCTGCACAGGGTCAAGGTCAATATGTTGGCTTATTTCTTGAGTGGCTACCTGGTACGTGGAAACACAATGCTCAAAGTAAGTTGAGCATATATAATGGACCTGCGGACTTAAAGACAATATGTACTACGAGCAGAGTAACTTTCAGCTTATGCAATGAGCAAACCCACAATCTCTACAATTACGATTAAGTCTACAAGTACACATACACCTGCATTCTTACTAATATGTATTTCTAAGCACTCGCAGGCTTCAAGCAGGAGGGCTAGCAGCTGATTGTTAATAACACACATCTTTCTGCGAGCCTGGACGTTTAAAGATCAATTCACGTGGATGAAAGTTAATAACACACATCTTTCTGCGAGCCTGGACGTTTAAAGATCGGTTCACGTGGATGAAACAGATACTTCGCTTTGATCCTTCCCAGCCCTCTAGCACGTCGAATTCTCTCAACTCCCTTGCTGCATGTATTGATGACATCCGCACATGGATGGCAGCAAATTTTCTTAAATTAAATGATGATAAAAACCAACTTACTAGCTACGAGACAATCAAGTATGATTCAGAAATGGGAAAACCCAATGCTCAAAATCGGCTCTACCAGCATATCTCCTGTTGAATCTGCACGAAATCTAGGTGTCGTGTTCGAAAGTGGCCTTTCGTTAGACGACCACATCAGCTCCACGGTCAAGGCTGCCTACTTTCCGCTATATAACATTGCTAAAAGTCGGCTTGTTTAGACAGGGATACCTACCACATGTAAGTTGGTCCCTGCATTTGTGACATCCAATGCATTTGTGACATCCCTTCTTGACTTCTGTAACTCACAGCTTGCTGGTTTACCGGCCTGTGCAATCAGGCGCTTACAGCTGGTGCAAAACTCTGCAGCTAGGCTTGTCTGTCGTGAGCGTTGCAGTTGCTACATCTCACTACTTCTCGCCGACCTGCACTGGCTACCCGTCAAGCAACACATCGACTTCAAGGTTTTGTCATTCACTTTTAGGTCCCTTCCTGCTTTCACTCCAGCCTACCTATCAGATCTACTGTCCCACCAGTCTAAGCATCGTACCGGCTGCTTTTCGAAGTCTAACTGCTTACTTACAACTTGCATAAATCTCAAATCCTTTAGAGACCGTGCATTTAGTTCATATGCTCCCAAAGCCTGAAACTCAGTCCCAACTTGCGTCACGATATGTTCTGACTTGACCACATTTAGAAAGAGGCTAAAATGCATCTATTTATGAGAGCATTTAGTGGGTCCCTGAAATTCGTCCTTCATGTGCTTATGCATGCTGACACTGCAGGCTGCCACTAACCAAACTTGCATGATGACCCTGTGCATGTCACCCCTAAACATGTTATTCTTGTTGTTTATTGAGCATGCTACCACTAACCATTCGATCGTGCTTCCTTTTCAGTAAATGTAAAGCGCCTAGAAAGAGATTGAGTTTTCTTAGGGCGCTTTAGCAAGTGTATTATTATTATTACTATTTTTATACTTTAATGAAAACGTAGAATTTTAGGTTTGTATTAACTGCCGCCAAGTCACGGGATGTCCATCGGTAGCAAGTTATAGGCTTTGGGTGCATAGGAGCTGAAAGCATGGTCTCCAAAAACTTGAGGCTCGTTAGAGGCAAAGCTAAACTGGTTAGTGCTAAATAACCTGAGACTGGCCGGGATGGGTGAGGCAGGAAATGCTACTGGCACGTGAGGAAGCTTGAAGAGAATGAACGTGCATCAGAGAAACAGAATGCTGGAGCAAGAATGAATGAATGAAAGGGAGCTAAAATTGAGTGAAAGCACTGTCAAGTCAATGAGAGCTACTCGATAGGGGAGCCGGTGCGGGTCGGAGAGAAGTGGCGTGTAACCAAGCAGCTGTGAGACTTCACGACACACAAGTTTAACTGCAATTCTGGAACCATCAATCTGCTAGCGGCTTATATTGCACACGAAGGAAGACTCGCTAGGAGCAAGTTGCAGAAGTCTGAAGATGGAACCAATGTACGGATCAACTTGGCTGGGGCGAATTCCGAATTCCTCGGCCAATGCTCGAGGATCAGCATTTTGATTGATTTGCAATTGCAAATCAATCAATCAGATCAATCAATCAATCAATCAATCAGAGGATCAGCCTTTTGCAATATGAGTTCAGCTCTGCTTGTACATCACCATAGCGCTTCAGCTATGATTTCGGCTGGACAATTTTTGCTATACATCCCTGGAAGGGGTCGACTTCTCCCTTTACAAACTCCTGGCTACGACGTCAACGCACGCGGTTACCTACCGTGCGCGGCACGACGCTGCGCATGAAGCGATCCTTGACGTCGTTGCTCGTCGTGGTCGACCGAGCGACCAGCCTGCGCCGAAGCTCTGCATGACTCGGAGCGACCTCTGCGGAGGCACGCTTATTGATGATCGTGCCCGGGATCCGGTCTATGCCGGCGTTGTCCACTTTCGCGGCGTTCAGCTGCGGCACGACGAACAGGTCTGCAACGCGGCCGGCAGGCAGGCAGCTGTGCACAGCCGAAAAACGGTGGGCTCCCAGCGGTTCCGCTGGCTTCGCGAAATTGGCGCTGGCTTCGCAAAATTGGCGGCACACGCAGCACTGGCTGACCGACATCGGTAGAACGAGGGGGAGAAGGAGGCAACGCCGAAAGGCCACCCTGCAGAGGCGGCAATCGGATCGGCTGAGCCTTCGACCGGAAGCGAGTGCAGGCCAGCATGAATAACAGAATAGCAGTGACGACTCCAGCGACGAGGCTCCACGTCCTCGAGCTGTGCGCCCAGGGAGCTCCGCCCTCGGCTCATGCACTCTCGGTTCGCTCGGCTCGCACGTGCTCGCGCCATGTGCTGCCAGAGGTTGCCAGCTCACGGAGCGACAAAGACAGACAGACAGAGAGCGAAAGCTGAACGCACAGTGTCAGCAGGCTGCGCGGCATCACTCTATCGAGGGTCGCGAGTCCGTGTTCTACTACTGACAGGGAAGACAGTAGAAATTCCTATACAGGCAGCCACCGACTCACGACGGTTCGACTTACGAAAACTCGGAGATACGAACTCGGCCACGGTCTTGCGAAAAACATCAAAAAATCATAATGTATCCCAAAAAAATTCAAAAAATCCGCACAGGGTCAGCAGATTTGACAATGCCGCAAACAGTAGGGAAAAAACGATGTCTGACAGATATGCATTGTGGGTACTGGCGGGCTCATATTAGAACGTATCACTTACCATTCTCGACTTACAAAATTCGATTTACAAAAGGTTTTACGGTCTCTATCGATTTCTTAGGTGGAAGCTGATGACAATTAAAATCTGCAGCCGCAAGGGACATCACGCACCATCGAAATCAGATTCCTAACACGGCGAGAAAATTGTATCCTACACTTAGCTGTATTGGTCCATTTGGTGGTGCACAGTGACAAGGCTAGCGAAACTCACTCACGATTTATGCTGCCAGCCATGGTGCCGGCAGCGTGCCTGCTTTCTGCTCGGGGCAATATGGCTGAAAACCAGGCAGCAACCGAACCGTAGCCTATTTTGTAAAACAAGCTGAACTTCGACTGATTCAACAGCCTCATTTATATACTGGCAAAACAGCCGCAGCAGCTTTCACTAATAAGAATAGCAATAACAATAATGCACTTGATAAAGCGCCCTCAGAGAACTCAATCTCTCTCTAGGCGCTTTACATTTGCTGCAAAGGGAAATGCAATTGATTGGTGAGTAATATAATACTTGATAAACAAACAAAATGAATAATATTGTTAGGGGTGACATGCACAGGGTCAGCATGCAAATGTGGTTAGTGGCAGCATGAACAGTGTCTGCACGCATAAGCACATCAAGGATGAATCACAGGGACCCACTAAGTGCTGTCCTAAATAGGTGTTTTTTAGTTCTTTTTAAATGTGGTCAGGTCAGGGGATGTTCTGACGCAGGTCGGGAGGGAGTTCCAGGCTTTGGGAGCATACAAACTAAATGCACGGTCTCCAAAGGATTTGAGGTTTGTATGAGGTATTTGTAGACTGTTGGATTCCGAAAAGCAGGTGGTACAATGCTTGGTCTGATGGGGGAGTGTATCTGAGAGATAGGCTGGAGCCAAAGAATGAAGTGACCTAAAAGTGAGCGACAAAACCTTGAAGTCAATCCTCTGCTTGACTGGTTGCCAGTGCAGGTCGGCGAGAAGTGGAGTAATGTGGCAACTGCGACGCTCACGACAGACAAGCCTAGCTGTGGAGTTTTGCACCAGCTGCAATCGCCTGATCGCACATGCTGGTAGGTCAGTAAGCAATGAGTTGCAGAAGTCGAGACGAGATGTCACGAATGCATGGACCGACTTGGACATGGTATCCTTATCTAAACAAGCCTGAATTTTAGCAATGTTATGAAGCTGAAAATAGGCAGATTCGACTGTGGAGCTGATATAATGAGAGGTCTAATGAGAGGTCACTTTGGAACATGACACCTAGATTTCGAGCTGATTCAACAGGAGATATGCCAGCAGAGCCAATTCTGAATGTAAGCCTTTCCAATTTGTGAATCACACTGGGTTTGCCCATAACTAGTAAGTTAGTTTTATCATCGTTAAGTTTTAGAAAATTTGCTGCCATCCATGTGTGGATGTCATCAATACATGCAGCAAGTGAGTTGAGAGAATTTGAGTTGCTCGAAGGTTGGGTGAGATCAAAGCAAAGGTACAACTGAGTGTCATCCGCATAGAAGTGAAAGCCTAGATTGTGCTTGGCACTCGCATCAGCAAAAAAAAAATCCTAGCTGATTAAACAGCCTCTTTTTGTATAGCGACAGAAGAGCCTTTACGGCTATGACCACCGCTTGCAGTGGCGATAAAGGATCGCCCACTGCAGGAATCGAACCCACGACCTCGGGACCAAGGTCGTGAAAGCAACCACCTTAAACCGTGAAAAGAACCGGACCTAGCACGGAGCCCTGAGCTACCCCATATTTCAGAGGTACCTCAGATGATCTCTGTCCATTCACGTCAATACTCTGGAGTCTCCCACTGAGATAGGACCTGAACCACTGCAGAGCAGTGCCAGTGATGCCCAGGCGAGATGAGAGGCGCTGTAGAAGAACTTTGTGATCGATGGTATCAAAAGCTGCCGAAAGACCGAGCAAAACAAGCAGAGACACTCTACCCATGTCTGCACTCCTAAGTAGGTCGTTGTATACCCTAAGCAATGCTGACTCTGTGGAGTGATTAGCTCTAAAGCCAGATTGGAACTTACTAGCAAGGTGTGAGGTTTCGATATATGAGCTCAGCTGGTCTGCCACGACCCGTTCCAGTGTCTTTGATAGGAATGGTAGAAGGGAGACTGGGCGGTAGTTGCTTAAGTTCTCTTGGTCTAGTGTCGCTTTCTTGAGAAGTGGCCTACAGCTTTTTTGAGAGGTGCTGGGATTTGACCTGAGGCTAATGACATATTAATGATGTTAGTTATGCATGGCAGCAGCAGATCAATGCAACGCAGGAGCAGGACAGTGAGAGTAGGGTCCAGAGGACTTGTTGTCTTCTTTGATTGAGATACGAAGTTTAGGACTAGATCACTAGTGACCTGCTTAAATGCAGACATTGAGGTGCAGCCAGGAACTGAGGAACAGCATTCTAGTGGGGAGGTTGTCATCGCAGGGGTGGACTCCCTGATCTTGTCTATCTTGTGCACAAAGAATCGAGAGAAGCGATCGGCTAGATCATCACAAGGATCATCAGGTAAGGAGCTGATCTGGGAACGGTTGAGGAGATGGTTTATTGTCGACATCAGCATTTTTGGATTGTGCATCTGTGATTCAACCATGTTTCTATAGAAGCTAGACTTGGCCTTTGCTAGGATCGATTGGTACGACCTACAGTAGTCTTCATATGCCTGTCGATGGACAGTTAGTCGGGATCTTTTGTATGGTTTTTCAAGCTTTCGTTTAGTAGACCTGGCTAGTTTAATGTCTGTGGTAAACCATAGGCCGTCTGGGCAGGGGAGGGGGCGCACAGTGCGCTTTGTCAGAGGTGCAAACTCGTCGAGCGTGTCAGCTAGTGTCGTGTTGTATCTATCTACCAATGATGACAGATCGGAGGAAGGACTGAGCAGCAGAGGTGAAGCAGATATTCTCGCACGGACAGCATTAATGTCAAGGGTCTTGAGGTTTCGCGATTTACAGGTTATTTTAGAGGAGGACGTGGGCACACACTGTAGATTGAATGAGATCAGCATGTGGTCAGATAAGCAGGATTTGGTGATAACTGGTGATTACAAAGTGCAGTTGTATGAGAAAATCTGGTCGAGTGTGTGACCCTTGATGTGAGTAGGGCCATGCCCATGAGCCACAAGAGACAATGAGTCAGTCGATGCACAAAATTCGGTGCTGAAAGCGTCAGATAAGTTATCAAAGTGAACGTTGAAATCACCCATAACGAGGAAGGATAAATTTCTTGCACACAGAATCAAAATGAGATTGGAGAAATCTGAGATAAAGGAGGATTTGGTACCTGGTGGGCGATAGACTACTGCCACTATCGGTAGCTTCTTTTCGGATGAGACCAAGGCAATTGATTCAAAAGACTGCTTCGAGGGCACACTACCAGGCAAAGCCGGTAATACAAGAAGTGCCTGCTAAAGGATTCGAATACAACATCTCTGTCGTAAAGCGTGACAATCAATGGCCAGATAAAATTAACTATAATAATAATAATGATAATAATACATTTGATATAGTACCCTGAGAGAACTCAGTCTCTTTCTAGGCACTTTACATTTGCTGCAAAGGAAGCACGATCGAATAGTTAGTGATAGCATGCTCGATAAACAGCAAGAATAACATGGTTAGGGGTGACATGCACAGGGTCAGCATGCAAGTGTGGTTAGTGGCAGCATGCAAAAATGTCAGCACACACAAGCACATAAAGGACGAATTACAGGGACCCACTAAATGCTCTCATAAATAGACACATTTTTAGCCTCTTTCTAAATGTGGACAAGTCAGAAGATGTTGTGATGCAGGTCGGGAGTGAGTTCAAGGCTTTGGAAGCATATGAACTAAAGGCACGGCCTCCAAAGGATTTGAGGTTTGTATGAGGTATAGTTAAACAATTTGATTCCAAAAAGTGGAACTATTTCATCTTTGACCCTCATGTGGAGTCAGAAGTGAGTAGAGCTGGAGGTGCAGGGAAACGGCATGAGATGCCAGCCACCATAGATGACTTGACCAATTCCCTAACCATTGTAGCCTCTTTTTTAGGCCTTTAACAGCCAGCCCGATAAGACTTATGCTTTGAGGCTGAGTCTGAACTAAGCGACCCCCCGTCAGCTGACCTCGACCGTGACCTCGTGCACGAGCTTGCATTCTAGCATTCGAACACACACGCGACAAGCAAGCACTTTAACTGACAGCAAAATTGCTACAGGCATGAGTACCGACCTCCAATTTTCAAGCACTTGAAGCCACTGTCGTATTCGTCCTTGGTGGCACGCTCCAGGTCGATGCCGAGATATGGGCCTTGGATGTTTTCGGGGTAGCGGTAGCCGGGCAGACATTCGCAAATGTAACCACCTCGGTAGAACCCGAAGCCAGGCAGAGGCTTGCACTAAAAAAGAGGCCTCGATGCAATTGCATGACTGAAGAGAAAGAGTTCGATTTAGAAAAATAGAAAGAGAAACAACACGCTCCGCTACACAACGCACGAAGCACAACAAAGAGAAAACTAGCCCCTCTTGTTACACGCCAGCAGTCTACGCACGTTAAAGTATTTTAAATTTAAGAATTATAGTCTGCCATGGTACTGATATTGCCTATAATATGGCCGTCGGCAATGGTACTGATAGTGATTAAAAAATAAATCTTGCCTCTAGCCGGGAATGACCAATAGCCTTTCGTCTTAGCGTGACAGTTGAGCTATGGACTTCAATCTCCTGCTCCCAATGCGATGCTTAACACAAGCTTTGGCAAATGACTGACCACTTAGGCACGTTTGGCCATATGCGATTGGCCATATACTAGCCTACTGTATGAATGCACAATCACATCTTAATTGCCCACAATCATTACGTCTGCATGGACAGCTACCAGAGACTCTCTCCTGATAGAGAGGCTCTGGGCGTGTTGGGTCACTCCAACCTTTGCAGTCTGCCTCCTCACCCCAATTTCACCGGCCGCTCTTTGCACCACGCACTTTGCACATTCTGCCCCTGCTTCGTCGCCCAACCCGACCTGCCTGCCCTAGCAACCAGCACTGCTAGTACCACTAGAGCACCACCGCTGAAGCAGCCAGGCAATGCACACGTTGCTCGAAGGTACTGAGAGAGAGAGAAAGGGAGGGCGAGTGAGAGAAAGAGAGAGGAGGAGACAAAGAGAGAGGAGACAAAGAGAGAGGAGAGAGAGAGAGGGATAATAATAACAATAATGATAATAATGCACTTGATAAAGCGCCCTCAGAGAACTCAATCTCTTTCTAGGCGCTTCACATTTGCTGCAAAGGGAAACGAAATTGAATGGTGAGTAATATCATGTTTGATAAACAACATGAATAACGTGGTTATGGGTGACATGCACAGGGTCAGCATGCAAATGTGGTTAGTGGCAGCATGCACAGTGTCAGCACGCATAAGGGAGAAAGAGGGATGGAGAGGGAGAGAGAGAGAGAGAGAGAGAGGGAGAGAGAGAGAGAGAGAGAGAGAGAGAGAGAGAGAGAGAGAGGGAGGGAGAGTGAGAGAAGGAGGGAGGGAGAGAGAGAGTGAGGAATGGAGAGACAGGTGGTGAGCTGCAATGGCACACTAGGTAAGGCAGTTGATCTTCATGGCCTCCGTCCTGAGGTCGTGGGTTCGAATCCTCTGGTGGACAACTCTTTATTGCCGCTGTAAGCAGTAGTGGTAGCAGTAAATGCTCTTCTGTTGCTATACAAAAGAGGCTGCTAAATCAGCTTGAATTTGTTCATATTTGTTTAGGGGAAGAAGAGAGAGAGGGAGGGAGAGAGAAGGTGGGAGTGAGAGAGAAGAAAAAAGAGGGAAGGAGAGAGCAAGAGAGAGGGGAGAGAAAGAGAGAGCGAGATAGAGGGAAGAAAAGAGGAGAGAGAAAGAGGGAGTGAGAGAGAGAGGAAGGAGAAGAGAGAGAGAGTGAGGGAGGGGGAGAGAGGAGAGAA
>WPIO01000131.1:270000-345000 GCA_009760855.2 Cristatella mucedo
GTCAAGGTCGTCAGCACGCCGTTGCTATATCGACTCAATGGACATGATGTGACGCACTGCGCCCCCTCCGGCGTGCTGCTGCATTTCGAATACCCATGCGATCCACCCTGACTCTCCATGCAGACGCCGCTGGGCGTGCGTGCCTCAGAGAAGATGCTGCCCACAGGCTGCTGCTCAGGGTTATTCCACTTGCTGCCGAGGCTGTGGCACGGCATCGCAAGACAAGCCAACGAGTATTCACGCACGACCAGGGTCAAGGGCACTTCGAAGCACCGAGAATTGTGGCTAGAACCGAGCAGCGGCAGCATGGCGAGCAGCAGCAGCAGCAGTGAGCACAACTGAGCTGTGAACAGTGAGCTGCACCCTTTGCTGCGCTTTGCGAACAAGTGAGCAACCTCCTCAAGGTTTTAAGGAGGAAAAGAGGCTTTGAAGTATCCGCCCTGCAGCGGACGGGCGGGCAACGCCATCTAGAGGCCACGCAGGCTGCTGAACGGCGAGTCATCTGTAATAAAGTACCTCCGCCTGTAACTCCAGATGGAGCCAGAACGACTGAGCTGGTGTAATGCAGACAAGTTTTCTATAGCGTACTCAAAATCTAAGCGGCTTCCGGCACGCATACGGCAGCCGACAGACTTCATCTCTGGCAACAGGGAGAAAGTGAGAAGCATGAGTCAGGAGGGCAGCCTGAAGGTGGCGTGAGTAGCAGCATGAAAGTAGCAGCTCAGGATAGCTGGAAGGAATGTGCCACAGTCGGCAGAAGGAGAGCAGACGCCGTTGCGCAAGAATTGCGAGAGCGAGTTTTGCAATCCAGGACCTGCAGAGTGAAAGCGTCTGTCGCCAACGGTCTTTAAGCAGAGGAGCGGCCCGCCGACGGCCTGGTCTACAACGCAGTGTCCGCAGGGCACAATAATGAGCACGTCAATGCTAACCAAGGACTGGTTGTCCATGAGCACGGGCTACATTTCCGCCAACTTTTCTCACGGAGGAAAATGCCCGACTTCTCTTCCGAAGCGCAGACAAGTAGACGCACTGACTGACTGTATGCAGCAGGGTGCGTGCACGTGACTAGTGCCACTTCCGCATTCCAGTGCTCCTTGCTTTTCGAAACGAGGCTCTACGGAGAGGGAATGTGGAGGTAGAGGAAGACGCTGAAAAAAAGTCGACCAGGGAGGAACGAGTGGGAAGAACGCAGCAACGACTACAAGCAACAGCACGCGTGCGCTGACGCGAGCATGCAAGCAAACCTGCTCACGAGCACATGCGCGAGAATGCAGACAAGACACGATCGCACGCATTGGGACAAGAGCACCTCAGTATATGGCATGGCCCGCGAGTTTGCGAGCGTGCACAGAAGGGCGCAGCAGCAGCAGCAGCAGCAGGAAGCTGCCTCCAGCCTCAAGTCCCTCAAGCTTGACCCCTACAAGCCCTCAAGCCCCTCAAGGTCGTAGCCCAGACACCTTAGCAAGGTGCTTGCACATGGCGCAGCAACGTTGGTCGGCGGGTCGAGTGCTGCAGCGGTCAGCTTTTGATTGCCAGCTGCATGTGGTGGCAACAGCCGCTGACCCTCTTCTGCCTCTATACAAATGAGGCTATTACATCGACTGACCTTGACTTTTTAAAGGCAGACATGCTAGAAGCTAATGCGCACACGACGGGCAACTGGCGGCCGATTCGCAGCACGAAGATGGCCGCCGCCCGGCTCACTGGCCAGTCAAGCCTCATCAGCTGCCTGATGTCACATGAGGTCTGAGGCGACATCGGTGGCCGAAGAGATGATATCGGTAGCAGCTGGCAACGAGTTTTTACGACTCATCCAAAATCACAGCTTGAACAGTCCCCTTCGTGGTAATACCAAATCTTAGGAAGCCGACAACTAGACCGAAAATGCTAAAATTCCGAGTGACAGGCTGACATTCACAAATGGAAAAGCTAGCTACAGGTCCCGGCTACTAAACACAGCGAGTTCACCAGAACTTATGCAGGCAGAGCAAGCCAGGACTGTGTGGCTGTGTGGCAGCGCAAGGTTCCCACAACACCAATTGCATGAAGAAACAGTTTCATCCAACTCCTCGGTTGGCATGTCCACATGGCAAGTAATAAGTCGTCAAACAATACGAGTGCGTGCTACAGAGCTCAGGACGGCTGCGGAACACGCGATGTTTGGCAGGCTGGCGGCTTAAAACTCGAATCAAGTCTGCTCGCCCCAGTTTCACCAAGTGACCGTTCGGCTGCCGCATACATAACACTTAGTTAACAGAGTAAGCATGCTGTCTGTCGCAGGCTAGCGCCATCGGCTGCAATATACAAGTACAGCAACCGGATTAAGAAAAGCACTTCTCACGCTTTCGAAACATTCTTCGAGCAAAGCAGAGACTCTGAATCACGGAACACTCACTGTGCTAAACGTTTCACCCTCCTACGCCAAGGCCGAGCACCGTGCAATGCCACAATGACATGTGGACTAAGCTGCTATTATGTATGGCTACTCTAGTCAAATCAACCGAACGCCAGGCTTGCCTCGTGTATAGGGGGTGGCCGCCTACAAGCATACAGGTATCGATCATAAAGCACTTGAAAGTGATGGCGATCGACAAATCAAGTCAGTCAGCAATGGCACGGAAGAGAAGAGCAGTGCAAGACAGCCGGACAGAAGGTGCCGGAATTAACACGGGCGCAGTGCTTCCGCAATTTGCATGAGTCGGCGACACGGCATTGGACTAGGCAGCACTGACAAACAAAATATCGCCGACTGGCTAGGAACACCAGCCACACCGCGCCCTACTTCTAGGGACAGCTTGCGTGCACACAGCGATTCACAAGCCGGAATTGCAGCGGGCCACAAGGGGCATCACTCTCCTGCAGCCCTGGCTAAGCGGCAGAGAGCGCAAGGCTCGCCTCCCATGTACGGCAAGACGGAATCGTCCGAGAGGGATTGCCCTCTAACTCGTGCACGCACTCGCCCCTCTCACCGAAGGGTCAAGAACGACCTAGGGCTCGCCTTAGCGATGCATCCAAGGCAAATCTCCACGCAGCAGCGCGCATTTGCTGGGCAGTAGTAAGCCACAGGACGTCGGTCAGAATGTCATCTCATCTGCTCACTCCACCGGGACCTTGAAAGTGCCCGAGGACGCCCTTAGTGCAGCCTGGCAGGGCTGGAGCAGGAGGGCGGGTGGAGGCCGAAGGCAGGTGAACGCCAAGAACGCCAGAACGCCAAGGCATGGAACTCGCACAGAGCTACCCGGACTCAATGCACCGACCTCCAAGTCGGCTTCAGTTGGGTCCACGTGATCGGCTAGCAGCCGCGACGACTTGCCTTCTCGGTTGAGCTGTGCGCCACCACACAGCCATCGGGTAGAACAGACGCGCACGCTGGCTCGCTCAGCATGCTGCGCGTCTTTCTAGGCAGTCGCGAGTGGTGCTGCAGCAGCGCCTCTGCCGGACCGGCTCATCAAACAAATCTCAGGTATGCCATCGGCCCCACGGCAGTCAGCAGCGGAAGAAGCTATTGTACCCCCCCTCACCACAAGGGGCTCCAACGTACCTGGCCCGCTGCTTCCGGTCAGGGCACAGCAGCCGACCGGGGTCGGCACACGATGTCGCATGGGGGGGGGGTCTGCCAAGTGCTAGTGGTGGTAAAGAAGACGACAAGGCCAGCCCTGACTTTTGCAGTGGCTATCGAGAGAGTCCGGTTAGGAGGAGGAGAAGGAGGAGGAAGGGATGGAGAGCTACCTCGGCGGACCCTTAGCTAAGGGTGGCGGCACCACCGCAGCACTCGGACGCACAGCTGCCGCTCGCCTGTCACACGCAGCATCTGCAGCAGCAGCAGCAGCATCTGCAGCAGCAGCAGCAGCATCTGCAGCAGCAGCAGCAGCATCTGCAGCTGTGAAAGTGTCCATCCGTCCGGGTCAAAGTAGGTCACCGAGGTGGCCCGCCGCCCGCGGCCGCTCACCGTTGACGAGGCCCTGGTTGGCGCTCACGTCGGCCGTCAGACCGAAATAGTAGTAGAACAGCATCGGCTGCTGATCGAAGTTGTACGTCTCGTTCAGCTTCTGAAACAGCATGCTGTACTTGTAGGCGTTGGCCAGCGCGATCGAGTGCATCTGCAGCAGGTTCGTTCGGTTCGAGTAGAAGATGGACGTCTTGAGCAGATTCTGACGCGGCTGGTTGGTGACGGAGTCGACGGGCAGCAGCAGGTCGGCCTCGCCGAGCGATCGGCAATTGTCCTCCGTCACCGAGTTCATTTTCGCCAGGATCTCGTCGAAGCGGTCGCGAGCCATCCAGTCGAACGGAGCGCCGTCGGTGCAGGTCGCGAGCAGAGCGGCGGCCACGGCCGCTGCGAGAAGCAGAATGCTACGCACGGCGGTGGCGATCATTTCCTCTGACAAAGCTCAGGAAGGTGACGACGAGTGCCTTGGCGCCGCCCTGCAGCCGCTCGTGCTGCGTATCGGCCCGACGTCGAAGCCGTCGCCGCTGGTTTTGCAGTGCAGTGATAAGCCGAGCAGCGGCGCTAAGCAGAGAGGGTGCATGGCCGCTCGGGTCTAATCTAATCTGCTGTTTACTTCCCTCGTCAGGAAGTAGCAGAATGGGCGGGCAGTCTTTAAGCTGAGCCGTAATGGCTCACTAGGTAAGGCGGTTGGTTTTCACGACCTCGGCCCCGAGGTCGTGGGTTCGAATCCTGTGGTGGGCGATCCTTTGTCACCACTGCAAGCGGTGGCAATAGCCGTAAAGGCTCTTCTGTCGCTATACAAAAAGAGGCTGTTCAATCAGTTATAATTTTTTTTCTTTCTCGACGACATGTCGTGCCAGCGCATTCTCCGCTCCTGAACACGAGGAAGGGCTGCCTGCTAAAGAATACATCCCTAGCCTTCTCGTCAACCCGGCGGTCGATTTGAAGAGAGGCTATCGTCTGCTAGAGGAAAAAGGGGCCGAGGTCAGTGGCACTCAGCCACTACACAGCAGTTACAAGTAAAATTTGGCGCCAAATGAAAAACGAAATGGTGCTCTCGGCTTCTGTAATAGTGTTGGCGAACAAGCGCGACTACGTCATACAGCTAGCGACTTCCGTTCACCCGCAATCGACGTCAACGTTAGGCACCTGCAAAACTCCGGGCAACCTGGCTTCCCTGAGCCGATCGAGTCATGCTAGAAAACACCATACAATAGATACGAGTTGTAGGCGCATCTCCCACGGTCATCTAGCAAAAGGTCATTTTGGAACAGGGCGCCTTGAGTGCAAGCATACGCTTCAGGAGATATGCTTGCCGAGACCATTTCAAGGGTTTTGCTTTCTAGTTTCTGAGTGACCCTAGGTTTGCCCATAAATAGCTAGTTGTTCATCATCATTTCAAATTGAGAAAGATAGTTGCCATCAAAGTGCGAATGACAGCAATAAAAGCTGGAGGGGAGCTGGAAGAATTTGAGGCAAAGGAAAGCAGGGAGGGATAACAGTAGGTGTCAGATGCTGTGTGTCAGCTGCACAGAAATGCTGAATGCTCAAGTGATGCTTTGGAAATTACATCGAAAAGAGGTAGAGTATACATTTTGAAAAGAATTTGACCTAGAACTGATCCTTGGGATAGCCCACACCTCAAAGGCTGACCATTGACATCTATGCTCGTAAATCTCTAGCTAAGATAGGGCCTAAATCATTGTTGGTCAATCGTATCAAACCGTGCAAAAAGATCCAGCAGAACTCGCAGTGAAACTCTATTTCAGTTAACGATAGCTTTTCCAAGAAAGCTGTCGGCATGCTGCTTACGCAGTTCGACATAATACCGCTGCATAATTCGGATTCATATTTTGGTATGCAGTTCCGACGTGCAGCCTGATTCCCCAACAGCTTTTAAAAACCATTACAATTACTCACTGAATCAGCTATCCCACTTTTTAGGCCTAACAATACACACGCTAAATGCACAAGTGCACACACACACACACACACATCCAAAAGCAAGTACAATATGCCAGCACCGAGATCTTGCTTGTGCTCAGGTGTTAAGAGGAACCTGGCATTACAATGCCGATTGTTGCACGCTCAACGCATTCAGCAGTCGTTTGGGGATCACCTCTATATGTCAAGGCGACTCAGCATCTCTTACGCAGTACAACGATAATAGCAGCAGCAATCATGAAAAAGAATTTAGATTCTGTGCACAACAGACAAGTCAACGATGCGTGGGCCCAGCTTGATCACGCCAATGGCAGTTCGGGCACCACCCCCAGTGACTTTGCTCCGCGGAAACTTCCAGAAATTTGGCGGATTTGGTGAAATAGGGGAAATCTCAAGCCCCTTCAAGACTTAAGATTTTTCCGAAAAAGCTTCCGCAGCGTTCGATGCAGATGCCGGCAGGCAATAGCGGTGCACGATACTAAATTGTATCACCTGTCGTATTATCTCGCAAACGTCTTGCCAGAGTTATTTTCAATGGTTGCGGCAGAAAATGTAAGCAATCAGGCAAGTTGTATACATTCGTAATTTATCCACAGAATCGTGAAGACGCGCAAAGAGCATTTAAAGGCACCATGCATTCGCCACTGCGTTTGAATGCCTCCAATGCTTTAGAGCGAGCTCTCAGCACTGCGAACTGGCGAGACTCGCAAAGAAACCAGCTGCATTAATACAAATTTACCATATTGCTCCCTCCCTACCCCTCTCTCCTCTCAGATTCAGAGCCAAAGACAATGAAACACCTCTAATACACATGAAATTAAAGTGATAGAAGAGCTGCAACTCAAGTCCAACTAAGAGCTTAAGAGCTGCAAGTCTTACCGCAGTGTGATGCATTTCCCTGCAGCAGTCAGGTAAGCGACAAAGTACTCTTTCCTTAAGGTCCTCCGGACACTGCGGCCGATACGGCCTTGGCCTTGCGTGACCTTGGCCCGCTTCGATGCAGCTCCGCCATTTGCTTTTCTTTCTCACTTGCCCTAGTCATAGGTTATGTAATGTATCTCCGTCTGTAACTCCACAAAGTCATAAAGACTATGTGGGTGTTACGCAGCAGAGTTTCTTTTATAGCGCACTCACAGCCTAAGCGGCTTTCGGTACGCATTCGGTAGCCAACAGACTTCGTCTCGCGCAACAAAGAGAAAGTGGGAAGCATAGCAGAGTCAGTAGAGCAGTTGAGGTAGTGAGTAGCATGGAAGTAGCAGCTCAGGACCGCTGAAAAGGATGTGCCATAGTCGGCAGTCGGAGAGTAGTTGTCTTTGCGTAAGAATTGTGGAAGCGAGTTGCACAGTCTAGGACCTGCAGAGCTAAAGCTTCTGTTGCTGGTTTGAACCGCTCGTAAAGGTATATACACGAACTGTGTATGCTGATAAGTGTTTATGAATATTGCAATTTGAAAATTTTCGAACGTTTCACGATGTTCCGCTCGGAGCGCCCGAGCTCGTCTGCCTTGCTTGATCGAGACATCCATCCTCTGTGTCAACTGCAGCGATAGCCGTGCTAGCTACAACACCGCAGGACATTTGCGGATATTGGAAGAGAACTTAATATCTATTCATGCACTTCACATATGTCATATATCATGCCACGGGGTTCGAGCCCACGACCTCGGTCAGACCTTAGTCGGGGCGTGCAACTTAACCGCTGGGCGATTTCCAAGACCTTAAGCAATCTGTAACATTCTATGCCGTGGTATATTCAACCCGTATACGGCGATATGAACTAGCCCTAAACTCTGTAACTGTGGGCTCCCAAAGCACATGACTGCCTACGAAGAGCTCGTGCGTGCACACTTGAAAAAAATTAACTTTCACAAAGAGGCTATAGTTGATAGACTAGCTGCTAGAACCCTATGCCAATCGAGGTAAAAAAAAATGTTGATAACGCCATAATAGAGCTAGGCGTTTTACTAGGCACTTGAAATGTGCCGACGCGCGTCAATTGATTGATGATAGCATGCGTACACACATAAAGAACAATTCGCGCTGATGGAGCAACTTCTGTGATAGGACAGGTAGATTGTTAGCTTGTTTTTTTATAAATATCGTCAAGTAGTGCAGGAAGATTAGAAGTCGGTAGTGCAAGAAGATTGGAGTTTTGGGAGCACAGCAACTGGAGGTATGGTCTCTATAGGACCTGAGGTTGGATAAAGGAATAGATAAACGACCAGAGTAAGAGGAGTTAGTGATGCAATGGGGAACACGGGCGCACACTGAAGCAACAAACGAACCACCAATAGCCATGAACGACACAAGCTGAGCCCGCCTCAGTTATTTTTACCAGTGCAGATAGTGATGCAGACTCTTTCCAGGGATACTGATTAGTAAATTTCAGCGGGTTTTGAGTGGTTCGATGCACTTAAATCGATTGCAATGTTGTAATTGTCGTTTGCTCGCACAGCAGAGAGCTAGCCGATGCCCAACACCGACAGTTTATTACCAACGCACGGAGCCGAAGAGCGCACGGCTCCCCTCGGCCCCTACTCTCGCTCGACTCCCCCCTCCTCCACTCTCCAGTTTACCATCTCCCCACCAGCGGGTTACCGGTCGGTCTCCATACCACATCACAGGCGGACCACAGCTGTGCACCGGCCGACCCAGATAGTGAATCCACCATCTGGCCACTAGTGGGTTACCGGCCTGTGTCCATGCCACATCACAGGCGGACTACAGCTGTACACCGGCCGACCCTGATGGTGAATCAACCATCTGGCCACCAGCGGGTTACTGGCCTGTGTCCACGCCACATCACAGGCTCATAAGAGGAGCCGGCATACAATACATACATACACACGTACATACGAACTACAGTAATAGAAACCAGCTGCTTTAAGGTGGTCGCAGTGTAGGGCTCATCTACAATTCGAAAATTAAACCCCACTAATTTACTTTAATTTCACTGGTGCAAGCAGCGATCTAAAGTAAAGCGAGGCATCAAAGCTTTGATGTTTGAAAGCAGATGCGAGGCAAGCGCTCCGATTTTGTGCACGATTACCCAGAATACGAGCAATTGCAACTCCGATGACTTATGGTGATTGTGTCTCTGTCTCATTGTGTCTCTACCATTTTGGCTTTCTAGTTCTTCACGAAAGTAACAAGCAACTGCCAACCAAGACGTCTCCCCGCCCGCCATTTGATCTGAACGAGATCACGACATCGAATCGCTTCGTTCCCTCTGACCTTCGGCCACAGCTCTCATGACAAGTGGTAATTGTCTGCTCAGTATCGTGTCCCAGGCTTGGCTGCATTAAAGCGTCCGACGGACATGTAAAATGCAGGGTGGTGGGGTAAGCTATTTTCCAATTGATAACATTGAGCAGTAACCTCACTCATTAAATTGGTCAGTGCTGAAGTGTTACATTGCTCAATCCGTCAAATTCTGCTATGACATTTCTAGACATTATTTGCAGTTCCAGAATTACAATAATCAGTAACCTGTTATTCCATAATCTAAAATGTGTACCGGACTAAAATTGATTCAGAGTGATGGTTAATCGGACGTGCATTGTTGTTGTCACCGAACACCTCTCTGTGGCTTTGGAATATGCATCCCTACGACACAATAAACGGACTTGCTATTAAGTTATGGGGGTCCTTGGGTGGTGGCTTTCCTGATGCTCTGTGGTCCCAATCAGTCGCAACCTTTCTAGCTGTGCTTCGAGGAGCCAGCTTCATCACTATCAGCCGCTCGTCTACACGGAACAGCAACTCCGGATACTTTCGCCGTGATAGCGGCGGGAGACTTACGTTCAGGCTACAGGCTACAACATTTGTTTGTTGTGGCTCAGCTCTGCAGTCTCTCGTCTGTCGCATTCCTATTCGGACCACTATTCACGCTCACGTTCAAGCTCGTGGCCACAGTGGGCAGCCATTCTGCAACCAGCAATCGCCGAAAATGAGCGGGCGCTTTTGCGTCGGCAGCTGCCAACCTCGGATGAGGCGAGCGTAAGCTGGCAGCAAGCACAGCGAGCCAGCTCACGCGAGCCGCCACTCCCGCCTCTACCGCTGGCGCAGCTGGAGGCGCAGCCTCTGGGTCTTGGCCCAGGAGGTGGGGGTGATCGCTCTCCACGACCCAGGGGTCGTGGAGAGCGAGTCCTGCAGTGAGCGAGCCTGTATTGCTAGCTGAAGACGAAGGCGACAGCCGCAAAGGCTCTTCTGCCGCCACACAAATAAGGCTGTTGAATCAGCCAGACTTTTTTTAACTTTAGCAGGCCGAAGCACATTTAAGATTGTCGGAAAGAGCATGCCACCAGCCATGATTGGCCGGCTTCGTCATGTCAACGTTGGGTCCACGGGTTACACGCTCAACCCCTGCGCCGTCTCTTGGCTGCGGTTTATCCCTCTGTAGCCTGTAGTCTAGAGATGTCCTTTCCTCCTGATTAGCTTAGAACGCGTACTCAGCTGAAAACACTACTCAAAGTCTCTCGCTCGCTGCCGACCGCCATCATCTGTGACGCAACGCTTTTATTCTCTCTAATGCGCATGCCTTGGAGCAACAGCTTGACGCCTTCTGCAGACCTTGCTTTCATCCACCGTTCAAACAAGCAGTCTTCTACTACAAACCAATTATGAACTCGTCATCAACGAGCAGTCTTGGTAAGAAGCGTGGCGTACTCGAAAAACATTCTCGCTTATGCAATCCTTCCTTCCGCGGTCACGCTGTGACGGCCACTTTCTACATCTCTGGCATTTCTTCTTTAGTTCCTTTCCATTTTAATTTTTCGCGACTCAAGTCCGTTGCTCATTTCAGCGAAATTTCGAATCTGCTGAGTAGAGTTGGGTGTTTCTTCCGATAGTCAGTAAGTTTACACATTGCTCATAAACTTCCGCCGCAGCCAGAAAAGCACAAGCCAAAAAGATTACCGAGCTCGAGCAGAACCTGGACCGTGTAAACGAAGTAAGTGGCGCTCGCTTATTCTTCTTTAGCCCAAACTCAAAGCCCGAGTGGTGGAGCCACCTGATTGCTACGTAACCCGAAGGCTGTATCCGGTTTTTAATATATCAGTAGCACATACGCACGCACGCAAGTACACACACATGTATATATTGCGTGTATGCATATTATGGCAGCCCTAGTTTGGCCCAGGGTTAAGTTGCTCGCCTTTGATGACCAGCGCCTTGAGCTCGGGCCCTGCGGCATATTAAAAGTGCCTTGATATACCGATTAAGCTCTCATGTTGTGGTTTTTGTTTATGTAGACCGCAGTCGGTGACAGCGCCTAAATGTTGTTATCCGCGAGTACTAGGCTGGGTGGCCCTCCCGGCCACCGGTTAGGCAATCGGAGCGCAGCTAGGCGTTGGCAACGGCGCCAACGAATGAGAGCGCAGCGTTCCGGTACCGCAGAGGACAGAAGCGGGCGACGTCTGCGGCGGGCAGTAGTGCTTCCGCCGGCTGTGAGCGTGGAGGAGATAAACTGGTGGTGTTCCTCGTTGGCTAGCGTGCTGTGCCGCTCGCGACGATAATTTAGACTACACATGTGACACTATTAAATTGACTTATATATATACATTATATATATATGTATGTATATATAAATAAATATGTATGCATATATATATATATATTTATACATATATATATATATATATATATATGTGCATATATATATATATATATATATATATATATATATATGCCCATGCACGTGAAAAAATCGCGTTGAATCATTTTTAAACTCGGCCTTGAGTGTCAGCTGACGAGCCTTCCTAAATGCTGTCTTGCAGAAATTTCTTAAAGTAGAAAGTGTTTATTAGAGAAAATGAAAATTGTTTTGCTGCTGAGTTGATAGAAAATCATGCGGCAGTTGAGCTTCGGTAGCGCAATGCACGGCGATTTCCTCCGCTTTCTCTTTGTTTTCTCCACTGCGATAGGTGCGCATGTATTTTAAGTGCTTTGTTCTGTCGTCATTTGTCCTTTGCTACCAGAGTTTGGTATTTTCAGGCTTCTGGTAGTTTTTTACTTTTGATCTTGTTCATTTGAAATTTAGTTTCCAACTTCCTGACATATGCTTTGCCACTCGCATTCATTTTCGCGCCGACTCCTTTCAATTTGGTCAGCCTCGGCTAGCGACTCAGCAGTGATCTATGTTTACCGCGAGTATAAACGCACTTGAAACTTATGGCTTTTTCAATTTAATTTTGGGTTTTAGTTTTAAAATGTTTAAATGTTTTTAAAATGTTAGTTTTAGGATTTTTTCCTTAACTTCTGTAAATTGAAATTTTGCGTGCTACCTTCCCAGTGGTCGACGCGATAAATATTTACTGTATATGCTCCGAGCCTGCTGTTGCATCGGAGATGACTTCCTTTTTTGGAACGTGCATTCAAAATAGAGGTGCGGAATTTATATTGTATCCGGTATAGTCCAGTATGTCCGGTCCGTTTGCCGCCTGCAGTCCAAATAAAAGGACCAAGGGTGATCGCAATATCCAGGGCATGAAAAGAGCGACTTTAGATGCGTTTCTGAAGCCGTTAAAATTCTCAAGTTAGTTTTGCATAACTATTTACATGGCAGCTTTTTCTATTGCACCTCTTGCAAAATAAATACTAGCTGATTTAACAGCCTTTTTTGTATAGCGACAGAAGAGCCTTTACGGTTGTCACCACCGCTTGCAGTGGCGATAAAGGATCGCCCACCACAGGATTCGAACCCACGACCTCGGTACCGAGGTCGTGAAAAGCACCCGCCTTATCTAGTGAGCCATTACGACTCACCAAATATGGGAAGCTTATTATCTATCTAGGAAGAAAACGCCGTACTGATGCCGTCTAGTAGCTGCAAAAGGTCTATTTAAAAATGGAGCTTTCTGCTGAAAATTCGAAAAAATTCATATTCCAATCGAATTTCGGAGTCTATTCATACCAAAATGTAGAACGCAAGACATTTGGCGCTCAGTGAACGAACCACCTGCAAATATATAAATGGTGCGGTGGAAGTGAAACAGGCGACCGAGAGGCCAACTACTGTTGCCAACTGCTGACCGCCAACAGTAGTTGGCGTTCAGCAGACAGATAGGCTGGCGACCCGTGCGGTACAGAGGATCGTGTAGATCTACCCTGTAGGAGTCTGGAGAAAGTCACCTGCATTGAATATAAATTCTGCTTAACTGGCTGCATTAAATTTCTAAGCCGTTTCCGTTTATCAGCTTTTACATTAGTCGCGGTGCCAGCAGTAATGCTGGTTATTTTTTGTAGTCCTTCATGCAGGACGAGCACTACAGTCAGACAAAAGATCTTCCAGAGAAGTTGGCTTCATTTAAAGGTAATTCTGTTGACTTCACACGAACCGTTGATCCCTTCAGTTAGTGTTAAAAAGCTATATTGAACGTCTGATAGCTTACCTTTGATTGGCTAATATAGATTGAAAGTAGCCACGTTAGGTAGTTAATTCGTACCGAGATCGATAGTGATTGGCGAAGGACTGGCTGTTGGGTTTAGTAGATGCAACTGCTGTCGCAAAAGTGCGCAGGATGCACAATCTTATGTCTGACTAGCATAAATGGCTATATAGCTCGCCATTTAACAATCGAGGAAAATTGTGCTGTCCTAGTACGATGACTTGTATGTGCAGACATTCACAGCAAAAAAACAATACTTTGTCGTATTGTATAATGCCTTGACGTATCTGGACCAAGAAACACTAGTTATCAATCGGGACATAACTTGATAAAAAAAGTAACAGATGCTTGAAAAAAACTCTGCTTACTTATCATAGAATTCCCTTTATGCAGTTATACTATTTTCACAGCCTCACATCCTATATAATAGGCATTTATCGGCGATTGAGAATCCAGCAGGTAATGCAACTTGGGTCAAGGACGACTTACCCCCCCCCCCCCCCGCTTCAGGATTGGCATGCCTTTTTGTCGGACCACGTTCTCCGTCCTTCAAAAGGCAAGAATAGAAAATAGAGAGCTCCCTTAATTAATGGCTAGTATCCGGCCACTTCGTCCAAAGTGCAACGAATTTAGGACATGCCAAATGAGCAACGCGCACGAAAAGTCTTGCGGCTTGGCAGGAAGCCGGACTGACGGTTGGGTCGTGGCTGGCGGAGAGGACGCAGGATATGCGAGTGAGGAGACACGAGGCAGAGCGACGCTTTGAGCGTGCTGGGAACACTGGTGAATATAGGAGTTATCGAAACGATTGCCTGTCTTTCCACGTAGTCACAAACTACGCACCAATAATGACAGCGAGCCCGGATGAATGCTATGGCGATTTTGAGCCTTCGATAAGCAGGCTCGACAGGGCGCCGCAGGGCCGTATGTTTTCCTTGGATTACAAAGCTTGTCGGCAGGCAAACCGCAGTTTAAATGGAATGTAGGCTAAAGTGAGAGCGGATTCTCAGTTTTTATAATCTGCATAGATCCGTGCGAGCAGGATTGGCAGGTTTAGCTCAAACCGAACTTTCACTCAGACCAACCTGTTCGACCAATGGGTTCATCAGTTTTAACTCTGATCTCTTTCCTTCACCAATTCCTTTATCACATTTACCTGTACCCAGGTTATGTTTAGTTGGCTGGGACGGGACGGCTGTAATGCGTTAAGGGTCACCGGCTAGGCCGTGGTCTGACCTATGGGTATGGCCGGGTGCGCGGTGACGAGGGGTCACCGGGGCTCTTGGGTGAGGGTAGCTGGCCGAGTAAGTCGAGGTGTTGGAGGCTCCTGGTCTAGCCGAGTTATGCACCTGGATTCGTGCAGGCATGCTCCAGCGATGCGACCACGCACGAAGGGCAACGATGACCCACGGCCCGGATAGCACGCTCGTTGTCGTGACTTGTATATTACTCGTTCCCCGCGTAGCGTGTTCGTGACCAACCCCCCCCCCCCGTGTGTTGGCGTCTTTCGGCGGAAGCTCTCGACTGTGGTGGACGTCGACTCCGACTCGCCAAGCAGTTACTCGACTAGCCGGATCTTTTACGGCGTACGCTCATACTGTTGGAATGGAGTTGGTACAACAGCGGGACTGCGGAAGCCGACTGACCAACTAACACGTTTGTTCGCGATTGCTGCGTCGTCTTACGCCCACTTTAGTGTACTTTATATAGGACCCTCCCTGTAGACTTGTTTAGTTCCCCTGTTTTTGTTGAGATATTATATGAGATATTGTAAAGAGGTCTAACCTGACGGCCGCTCGTCTTACTCTAGCTCAGCGGCACGGTGAGCGGTGGCGTGGTCGGAGTATGGCGGGGCTTGGCGGGAAATAGCATCTGACCCCTGGAACTCGGCTACATTTTTTTGGCTACATACCTAGAGGTCATTTGCATATAGATCAAAGATCAAATGGAGGCATTTTTGAGGCCTAGAAAAGCCCACACAAGAAAAAAAGATGAAACATAAATGACTAACGCAGCTATACTATTTTAGCTTTATATAAATATATATATATATATATATATATATATAAATATAAATATAAGTATATATATATATATATATATATATACATCCTGAAATAGCAGACACACCATGGTTTATAGAACACGCTGTGTCTTGGAATTCACTACCGAATGACATCGCATCATCAATTTGACGCCATTGAAAAAAATAAGCTAACAACTTCCTCGTCTTCACAGCCTTTGCACTGTCGAAGTAAATTTCTTTTTGCGCGAGCTGGGTAACGAAACTGTGCACGTCGTAGCTAAAGAAAAAAGAGCAAATCGCTTTTGTGCAGTCTCCAGTGGCTTGGTCTTTTTCCTTTGTGATTTGAGAGCTAACCTGCTCGCAATTCCGTGCAAGCTGCTAACCGCGGGTCCTACGGCTACCAGCGGCTACTGAGTGCCTACTTGATTGCTTTTACATGCTCGTCGATGCATGATACTTGAATGGTTTTCGTGCGCTTGACGAAGCAGATTACTTTGTTGCCACTAGCTTTTGGTTATTGCTTCTCTTGCAGCGAGTTTTAAAGAGCGAGAATAGAGACTCGGTTCTCATAGGGTGCTACACAAAGGAATTATTCGTGCAAGCATTCGTGAGATATGCATATGCAAACTTAAATATGCTGCAATCTTTTATCTTACCTTAGCTAAATTTCTCGAACACGACCGAGGCATGTCCGGAAGCATCGACATGATGGATCTCAAAAAGGTCTTGGAGAGATTGGGACAACCAAAGACGCACCTCGAACTCAGAAAGATGATATCTCAGATCGAGACAAGGCGAGAAGAAACAATATGCTACAGCGACTTTGTCCTGATGATGCTGGGGAAAACATCCGTTCTACAGATGTAAGTGACGGCGGGCGAACGCGAGTTCGGCTTCTAGTCTAGTCGCACGCTGCGGCTTGTAGTCACATCACACGCTGCAGTTTCTAGTTTAGTCACACGCTGCGGCTTCTAGTCACGTCACACGCTGCGGTTTCTAGTCACGTCACACGCTTCGGCGGCGTTCTGTAGCCATGTGCGTAGCTATAGCGATGAGATTGGTCACCAACTACTCTGGCCACAAGGTCAAGCAATCTCCGCCAGAAAAAACGTCTGCTCAATCGTGGTGCCTATCGTGATGGTAACCACGACACATTATTATGGTGAGCCGTGATGGCACACTAGGTAAGGCGGTTGCTTTCACGACCTCAGCCCGAGGTCGTGGGTTCGATTCCTGTGGTGGGTGATTCTTTATCGCCACTCCAAGCGGTGGTGATAGCCGTAAAGGCTCTTCTGTCGCTATAGAAAAAGAGGCTGTTGAATCAGCTAGGATTTATTTATTTATTTTTTATGCGTCGATATTCACCTCACCTGTTTATGCATCACTCAGCGACCTACCAACATCTCTTTGAACTGCCGGAAATCGTTTATCCAATACCACAAGGCATATGAGTTGCTCCGGCTTCACTAGCACCGTTGAGGCCGCTATTCGCTGCATTGTAAGCTACTCTGGAAGACATTATGCCGCACGAACCCGCGAGCATCTGCCCAGTAGGCGTGCTATTTTAGTTGCACCGGCTGCCATTTGTGGCCACGTGTCGCTGGCAAAACGCAATCGGTCCGGCATCAGTCCTGCTAGTGTTAGCACGTCTGGGTCTGGGTACTTCTGGAATTGATGAACGAGCGAACATTAGGCTCATTTGCATCTACGTAGCGCTTAATTAAGACCTGCCCAGTGGACTTGATGTCAATGCTGCACCCTAAAGAGATTCCCGCAGCTCGGCTTGCATTTGAATTGGCGCAGTCTCTACGGCCCCTTCGCTGGAGCCCGGTCTAGATACTCCTACCGAATTATATGTATATACCCGAATTATACCGATTATCCACCCGTGCTCGCCGCCTACTTCCATTGCAGGTGGCAGGAGAAAGTGTCCTCGGGCGGTTATTCTCGCGCATCAGAAAGTATTTTTCTTGGCGAAGCCCTTCAATAAGACATTTTCGCCCTTATTCGACCGAAGCAGCTCAGCGATTCGCGTGCGAAGCGACAACCTAGCAATATCGGTATAGATGCTGATCGATCTCAGCCGCATCTGAAAGCCTCTGCCGATTGAGGCTGGTTTGGCCCAGTGGTGCTCGCCCCGAACAAGGCCCGGCTGAGGTCATGGGCTCGAGCCCCGTGGCATATGTGAAGCGCCTGAATAGTGATTAAGTTTTCGTATCGCGCTATACAAATGAATTATACATATTATATATATATATATATATATATATATATGTATATATATATATATATATATATATATATATATCCTGCCAGCCGTCCTGCGCTGCTAGTTACATTGTACTCACTTCATCGACTGCCCTCCTAACTCATCAATGCTGCTCACTTTCTCTTTGATTCGTGAGATTAAGTCTGCTGGCTACCTGATGCGCACCGAAAGCCGCTAAGGCTTTTATGTAGTGCGCTATAGAAAACTCTCTAGCGTGACAGCCACTTAGTCGTTGGGGCTTTGTAGAATTACATAGGTAGATTACTAGATATTATAGATTATTAGATATTATAGAATTACAGACATATTATGTCTTGCAAGGGCGGAGGGCTTTCAGAGCCAGTCTCCGAGTTCCAGCAATGTATTCGTCGGGGGTAATACCTCACGTAGTAGCAGGCTCGGCGTTTCGTGCGGTGGCGTTTCGTGTGGAGCTTGGTTTGGATCGAGCAGGCCGGTCAGGTGGTAATGTGCTCCTAGTAGGTGCTGCCCTCAATTCTTTTTTAATATACCGCCGATCATATTTTATATTCGACTGTACGACGTTAGAAATAGCTTTCCTTCCGACTGTGCTCAACAGTAAATGTCTTTTGACCCGTCATCGGACAGGTTAACTGGCTGCTTTGAGCGTCTTGTTTTCGCTTACGACGCTTCTCTGAGCTCTGATGCTTGCTTAGCTTAGCTTTGCATGCTTGTCTGAGCACGATACCGCGAACGATGCAAACCCTTAGTAATTTATTATTCTACAGCAAGTGGCAAAGCGCCCGGATAGATACTACGTTCTCTTAGGGTGCTATACCAACGAGCTATCAAGTTATGATACATGTTACTGTTATTATTATCATTATTATCCAAAGCTCTTTACAGTTAACTGCAAGAGAAGCAATAAACAAGAGATAATGAGGTATATGCTACCATGCTTTAAGATGCATTAAAAAAACACAAGTCACCTTGCCAAGACCAGTATGCAAATGCACTCAAGAAGATACTCAGAGAGCCTCTTGATTAGCACGACCCCTCGTTGGCAACAAATAAGTATCCTGCTTAGACCAGCGTACCAGATCGCAGAAGACACCCCGGTTAATAGGTTAGCGGGAGTCCGGGTTAATAATACACACTGAATTATGCACGAAAATTAGGTACGCACGCAAAGGTAAAGGTAGGCACGTAAAGGTACGCACGCCAAGCACAACGGATAAAAGAAAAGTTCGCTTTGGGACCTTCGCAAGGTAAAACTGAGCGGGGCAGGTTCGTGTTCAGCTGATACTTAAAAGACGCAAAATCATTACAAGTAGCAACCGTACCCGGAGGCGAGTATCGGACTTTCGGTGCAGACGAGGTGAATTTAGCTTCGAGATTTGACCTCGAGGCGACCGGAAGATTTGACCTCGAGGCGACCGGAAGACGGTGAAAAGCGAGCGGTTAAGGAGGGAGCTCGCCGGAGGGCAAAGATCATAAAGGTGCAGAATTTCTCAAAGCTGATTAGATACTCGATAGTGAGAGCCGGTGAAACTCAGTCCGAAGTGACGTGACGACGCTGCTGCCGTGGACGACCGATCGCAGGTAGCTTCTGAGCTTGGCATCGGCAGCAGACGATTAACGGCGCAAGCCTTAGGTTCTAAATAGCAGGCATTGCTGCGATCTAGACGTACGATATGCTACGTAATGTAACGTATCTTCACAAAGACCATGTGGATGTTACGCAGGAGAGTTTTGTATAGCGCACTCACAGCCTAAGCGGCTTTCGAAACGCATTCAGTAGCCAGCGGACTTTGTCTCACGCAACGAAGAGAAAGTGGGAAGCATAGCAGAGTCAGGAGAGCAGCTGAGGTAGTGAGTGGCTTAAAAGTAGCAGCTCAGGACCGCCGCTGGAAAGGACGGGACATAGTCGGCAGCAGAAGAGTAGTTGTCGTTGCGTAAGTATCGCCCTGGTTGGATTTGTCAGCAATCAGCTGGGGCATCAAAACTGGAATTAACCAGTTTGCCATACAGCTCGTCCAGACTACGAGAGTCGGCAGCACCCCAAGCTTCAAACCATGAGAACACACCACAATTCCTGTAGTAAGCCGCAGATGAGCGGCTTTGCCGTTGGTACATTAGCCAGAAATTACTGGATCGTGGTAACGTTTGGAATTCCTCACCGTGGTGTGCAGACGGTGCTCCTAATGGAGCTTTTGGACCCAAGCAACTCACGAATCACAAATTTTTTTACTTCTGCACAGATTATATATATACATACATACATATATACATACATACATACATACATACACACACACACACACACACACATATATATATATATATATATATATATATATATATATATATATATATAGTATTGAGGATATATACACACACATATATCTGTGTGTGTGTGTGTGTGATATCAAGTTCTCTTTGGGGGTTATACCAATGAATTATGTTTTCCTGAAAGATATTTAGATTCCCCCAGCCCGTTGCTGAAAACGCCGACCAGGGCATCTAGTGAAACCGGTTCGTTCGGCAGGTGAAGTCAAGCGTCAGTGTGCTCTATTGCTTAATCAGTATGCACGAGCAATGAACGAAGTCAAAATCAGGCCTCGTCATGGAGCAGGGTCAGCCGCTGCCTGGCCGCGGACAATTCGCCCCAGTCACTCACTGACCACCGGTCTTGGCCTGTCGTTCCGGGCATGGTGGTTATAATGCAATGTAATGTATTTCCGTCTGTGACTCCACAAAGTCATAAAGACTATGAGCGTTACGCAGGAGAGTTTTATGTAGCGCACTCACAGCCTAAGCGGCTTTCGGTAAGCATTCGGTAGCCAACAGACTTCGTCTCACGAAACGAAGAGAAAGTGGGAAGCATAGCAGAGTCAGGAGAGCAGTAGAGATAGCGAGTGGCTGAAAAGGATGAGCCATAGTCGGCAGCAGGAGAGTAGTTGTCGTTGCGTAAGAACTGTGGAACTCGCCTGTGGAAGCGAGTTCCACAGTCTAGGACCTGCAGAGCTAAAAATTGTCGCCAAACGGTCTTTAAGCCGAGGAATGGAACAGCTAATTTATTGTCCACACAGGACCTGAGGGCGCGAAGAGGCTGAAACTGGTGCAGCAGTTCAGCTAGGTACTAAGGAGCCAAGCCTTTTGGGTCAGCGTAAGAACTTTGCTCTGCATCCGTTGCTCAACCGGCATCCATCCTAGCTCTCTCAGCAAACGAGACACGTGCTCAAACCTCTGGGACTTCAAGACTGGCCTTTCAGCCATATTCATAGTCAGCTGCAGTGGTCTAGTTGCTTTCTTTGGTAGCCCAGCCAAAAGGGAATTACATTAATCAAGCCGAGACAGAACTAAGGAGCTAGTTAAATATTTTGCAAGCCACTGTGGAAGACAGCTCCCAATCTTGGATAGGGATCGGACGTGATGGCTAGCTGTAGAAGCAGTCTTCTGAATAAAGCTTTTAAAATTTGGGCAGCTGTTGAAAACGAAGCCTAAATATCGAGGGCGTGGTGACGGTCGCACAACAGCATCACCTATTAAAAGAGCAGCCTTTTAATCCAGCCACACGCTTAGGGTGTCCTATGAGCAGCAGTTCAGTTTGATCGTCATTTAGTTTCAAGAAGTTTTCCGACGTCCACGATCGAATGTCGGCAAGGCAAGCATTCAGTTTCTCAGTTGCTGCAGCAGATTCCGACGGTTTGAATGACAAATACAGCTGAGTATCGTCAGCATAAAAGTGATATCCTATTCCATGGGCCCGGAGTCGGGCATACCCTGGGACGGTTACCAGCTGCCGCCTATGCCGAACGGATGCAGAGACCGTTTGCCACTTGCTGCGCCACTGCCGGCCGATGCTGCATGCAATTACGGCACGACGAAACCTGGTTCTGGGCCTCCTAATCAGAGCTCTTCCGGCCACCGAGCTCAACTGCATATCGGCGGGCCGCACCCCTCCAGCTTCCCAGTGGTCTGGCTCTCAAGCAGGACCTGGTCATCGACAACGGTACTGATTTGGTAATTGTGGATGCGAACTCACCTTTCGACAGCAGTCAAGATGCTGTGATTATGGCGGCCCGGAACAAAACCGATAAATATGCAGCCATTGCCCGGTCTTTCCTGACCACTGGCTACCGGTCGGGAGTGGTGAGGCTCTACGCGGTCGGGGCTCTTGGCAGCTGGCCAAAAAATTACGCTTGCCTGCCAACCTCGGCATACCACGCGCAGAGAGGACGGCTTTAAGACGGCACTACGTCTCCGACGCCATTACCGGCTCGGAAGACGTATGGTCCAAGTTCGTGAACGGCAGGACAGGGCGAATGCATAACTAATAGTTAAAAATCTTGTTCTCGATAATATCTATAAATATATAATTTATTTGCATAGCTATGCTGGGGTAAATCAAGACTTAAACAAAAGTTGAGGCTCTAATAACGAAGTACCACAGGGCCCATCTTTCAAGAGGCTAAGTGATATCCAGGAACGTCTTGCTCCAATCAGGAATAATACAGGATATTTTTCCCAGGGAGGTAAAAAGTCAGGTACTAGTAATGTAAAGCGCCTAGAAAGATATTGAGTTCTCTGAGGGCGCTTTATCTAGTGTATTATTGTTATCATTAGCATCGAGTCAAAGGTCGCTCGCTACACGTCACAGCTGGCCGAGGCACGAACAAACCCAGCGTAGAAGGTAGGGCCACTGATGTCTAGAAGTATCAACGAGGGTTCAGGGTCATACTTATTCGATCAGTTACAGTTACGGTGACCCTAAATAATTGCAATGCTTCTACCTCATCTAAGTGTAAACAAACATAAGCAGGCTCTGGCAATGAGTAGCTAACCATGGGAACACACACACGTACATCGTAATCTTTCAATACTGCTTATGCATACGACTTTGGTGATACTTCTGTCTTTTACTTTGAGCCTGAGATTCACTTTCGAGTGCATGTGGGTTGCTCTTTCATCGCATCCTGTACACTGCCAGCACTCAAATACACGACTCGGCTTACTCTGGAAGCAGTACTAAGGAGCTGCATGAAACCGAGGCCACAGACACGAAGGAGGTTGCTTGCTGGCTGCGATTTGAGGACACGTTATTTTCACAACGCCCCGGCTGCCGTGCTATCTCTGATTCCGCTTCGTAAGTGTAGGGCGATCGGGTAAGCTACTAGCCAAGGAGTCATTCGGTCTCATGAACCGTGCAAGTCCCAAGTTCTTTCACTCATCGAGCTCACAACTTTACCTCCATGCCCGCATACAGGGGTCACTCGGCTCATTCGCGTTAGCACAAGGTCAAGGTCGCATCAAAGCTAGCCCCCCCGTCGTCAATCTGCTAGGCTTATCTAGGGAAACTAGCGGTAACTCCAGCCGTCGGTATCGAATGTGCTACAGCATGCCAATGATTCGAGCTCGGAAAATTATGGCTGCCACCGTCCTCAGACATCTCAAGCTGATCTGAGAGTGACAGCCGTAGGCTAAGCAGTAGATCGGCTGGCTTCTTTGCATGACAATATGCTTACCCTCCCCACCCCCCTTTTTTTTAGGATACTACAGTACGAGCGGAGGGCAAACGCAGCAGACGACACTGACATACAGCGAGCTCACGCGTACAAACAAAAGAGCCTGCGACTGGGACGAAGCCTGCACAGCCTGCCTTAGACACCCCCGATTTTTGGTGTCCTGAACCGGTGCACACCTGACCATCTACATACACACAACCCAGGTAGATTTAAGAATTCACAGGCACTAACCGAACCAACATTATCAGTTATTTTGGAATTCTCTAATTGATAAGTAAGAAAACCAATTGATATAGTTATCAAATAGCGTGTTTAAATATGCATATACAAAACAGTCGCTATTATAAGACAGATCCAGTAGAACATCGACTACGGCCAGCATTATGCTGCGAGCAGCCAGCAAAATCCCCCCACACTCTCATCCAACACCGTCGGCACTACACTCCGGCGGTAGTGTGAGAGAGAGGGGAGAGAGAGAGACACGCCAGTGGACTGCTCGGCTAAAACAAACAGCTGAGCTGCTAAGAAGAAGCGACCAAGCTGGTTAAAGAACATCATTTATACCAAAGATGGGGTACAAAAAGAAGCAAATTCAAACGTGAGAAACATCGAGCGATAAAAAAAGCCCTGCTACTTTTCTGCCGGTTCGATGGGAACGCGGCGGTGAACAAATAGACAATATGCCTATTGCTGAGATGTGGCCTCTCATCGCTCGAAGCTGGGGGGGGGAGGGGGAGGGGGAATCGCGCAGCCTGGCGATTGATCGAATGCAAGTAAAAGTGGAATGCACCTATATCATCGGAATGATCCCGTTCAATGGAATGTGCTTGATCCTGCTGGCTCCACTGGCGCAGACCTCAACCTGATGAGATCGCATTCAGGATGATGGCAGCGATGAAGAGCGAAGCTGTGTAGGTCAGCGAAGCAGACAGATGAGTAGTTCCGGCCATACGGCACAGCAGCCGATCGAACCTAAACAGTCACAGCAGTGAGCGGCTGCAGATGTGCAAAGCACAGACAGGGACAGCTGCAGCTGGACAGGGCCAAAAAAAAAATAGACAGGATTCGGCCAAAGCCGGCAGGCTTTGATGGCCGCCAGATCGGAAGCCTGACGCCATATTGAAGATGTAGACGACAGTTACCTGCTGGTGATGTTGTTGACCTTCCTGTACAGCTCCTTCTCGTAGAGGTCTCCCGTGTAGAAATACTCGTTGGCGTCCCAAATGTACTCGTAGCCCTGACGGCAGTCGCAGCGGTACCCGACGAACAGGTTGAACTGTCTGCCCTCGATCGGCTTGCACTGTAGAGGAAAAAAGGAGAACATCACATTTTTACAAACGTGCTGCTGTCAAGTTTAAAAAAAAAAGTTTCTGAACGTGGCAAGACAGAAGCGAACCCATGTGTGAGTGAGGGGGTGGTGGTATGAGGGTGGCAGGTTGAACCTCCGCTGCAGGCCAGATTAGGACAGCTTTTAGGACAGTTTTTAGGCCAGCGTTGCCTGCGCGACAGGCTAAGCAAAGGTTCAGTCCCTCGACGAAACATATTTCATTTGTACAGCACCCCCACCGAGAGCACTTCATTGATATCTAGGCGCTCTACGGCACGCTGCAGGGCTTGAGCCCTATATGATGGTCGTTCAAGGCAGCAAGCGCCTTACCTCCGGGCCAAACCAGCGCACGAAGGGGCCACCATTCAGGACCGAACGGCAGCGGCTACTCAAAAGACTCCATACGCATGACTGTGCGATTCATTACTAGCAATAATCTTCGGACAACCGAGTCTTCTTCCGCTACAGTGCACGCGGGGCTAAAAGCCTCGGAATTCAAGTGGCTACCCTCGAGCAGCCGGCCGAATCGCGATGTGCAGGCTGAAGTTTTTTCGTGCCCGTTTTGCACTGTTTGCAAGCTGGCGCCGAGCCTTGACTGCGTGTTAGAGCAATTTTCCCCGAAGGCTATCTGCCATACTAGGTTTCGCTACTATATCAACTAGAGTTGTTTTTGTGCAACACAAATCCGGCTGAGGGATCAGCTGATGGGTTCGAATATCGCTAGTGCTTGTCTGCCATGTCACAATCAACTGTGATATTCATCTTCGAAGCAATAGAGACACGATATTGGCCAGTCGATCTGCACTTTAGTTTTTAGGAGAGCACACGATTGCACAAGTTGAGCTTGCGCCCCAGACCTCTGCTCCTCTTACGAGGCCACATCCAGAGTAACCACTGCCCAACCTGCAAGCTAATCTTGCCCACCTCCTCCTCCTTCTCTTGGTGAACAACAAAATTTTTATCATTTTAGGATGCTACAGTTATAAAGCTTTTAACAAACTATTTATTTCGGCTAAAGTCTGGAGTTTGGCCTGCAGCATCTTTATGCAAGTCTGCTTTAATGCCACGCACCCCCAAAAGTCCCAACAAGTCAAACCACCCCATATTTGGGTAGACGAGCTGGTCACCAATCCCTGCTTGCAGTGAACAAATAACTGCCTGCTGCAAGACACAAAACGCAAGACCTGGATTGTTAAGTGTGAGCACCTTTCCACCCAGGCTAAGACCCGGTCTGTGTGGGTGCTAATGCCACTGGCTCCCTCGTGAGCTGTGGTCTTCTTTGCTATGTCGGTCGACTACTACACTAGCAAATGCCAAAACAGGCCACAGACAGGCATCTGCTGGGGCCTGACAAAGACCACAGTCGCACGAGGTACACTGGAAACACGTGCGTGCACACCAGTGCGCGCTCGCACGCATGCGCACATACGTACACGTTAAAGGACTACACACAGTTAGCAGCTGAAGGCGACGGCACTCACGTAGGTCGAAGCGTAGTTGCAGCGAGCAGTCGATTGGAATGCGTTCGATATGTAGAATTGCGATGGGCACTGGTTGATGTCCAGGTAATTCAGTGGCACGTCGACGCGCACGACTCCTCTGCAAGATTTGCAGAACAGGCACTGGCACGAGCAACGACGGATCGGAAGACAAAGAAGGTGAAGGACCTGGGGGCATCAGTGTGAGCACTTTATAGGCCGGAAGGTCACCCAGGGCACGCGCAAGCTCACCGGAACTCAGGCGCCTTGCTCATAGTCTTCTTGCCAAAGAACGGCACGTAGTAGCTGAGGATCCAGTCATTGATGAAGCCGCTGCAGTCGAAGTACGGGTCGCTCCACTGGCCGTCGGTGTACTCGGGCGCCTTCCACTTGATCGGATACTCCTCGTGCTTCTGCAGAATGGTTCCCAGCTCGTCGCCTCTGCACGCAGGAAATGCGATGCCGAACGAGTGACGACGAGAGAGAGAGAGCCTGTCGGCCATGCACGGCTGCGATGGCTAAAGCAGCTTCGAGGTGACGACCTTGACCGACAGTCGACACTTAAATCCCTTCTCTACCGCACAACCTTACAGCGACTTACAAGCGACTGGAACCAGTCACTTGTTGCGACGAATCGATCAAAAACAATCTTGACGACCGAGGCCGGCCGGCCGACCAAAGCACGAGCAAGCAGCTGGGCGGCTTCAGCCCATCTCCAGGTTGGGGAGAGGAGTAGGGCCGACAAGTTTGTCGGTCGTCCAGACAACGGCATGATTCTTGAAGTGACCTCATCTGCCGATAGCTGTACACTTTGCTGACTCGCTTCTTCTCGAAGGAGGTGCACTTGCCGATGAACACTGACCGCTAGCTTATCGTGCGCAAGGCAGGCAACGAGGGAGAGCAAGGTCTTGGAGAAGGGGGCGCGCCTGTACCTGATCCACGGGTTCATGACGTAGTCGTTGAGATCATCGTTGTTATACGACCAGCGCCTTTTCATCTGCGAGTACCAGTCCAGCGACGTGTACGGCGTCGGCTCGCCTGCCGTGTCCGTTGCATAGTACGTCTCGATGCTGTCGGCAGTCACTGAAGAATAAAAAAAAGAAGAGAGAGAACCATTAAGGAGTCCTACATTCCAGGCGACGACGGCTCATTCTAAGGTACTCGATGCTCCCCGGCAAGCCACGCCCAGTTCGTCTTAGCTATGCGCAGCAGTTCTGCACACCAACGCTCTGCTGCCGCACGGCACTCTTACAGGACTTGAAAGCGTACGGCCCGAAAAGGTTTTTCACCAGGCCGCTGCGGTTCACAAACATGTTCGGCTCATAGAACACTCCCATGCCCATGACCTTGGGATCTGCCATGACGGCGCTGATAACCTCGGAGAAGATCTGGAACACCGTCAACGGCTGGTCGCCTGGAAAAAGAAAGTGGAGCAACGTATGTGGCACCCACGGCTCCGCACGCGGCCAATCGGCAGCGCGCAGGCACTGCCTACTCGAGCGACCAGGCTCGACCTTGGCAGACGACCGCGGTGCGGAGGCAGTAGGCCCTTACCACGCAGGAACCCGTAGTCCTGTCCGGGATTGATGTTCTGGTAGAAGTTGCTCAGGAAGTTGGCCAGTCGCACGGCGAGCCGTCCCTGGCCCTGGAACTTGTCCCACACGCCGTACTTGACGTCACCGGGCAGCCAGAGCTGGTCGGGGGCGTAGTTCTTGCAAGTGTCCTTCGTGATGGCATTCTTCTTGTTGATAATGGCGTTTACCCTTTAAGCACGAATAAATGCCTTTAAATAGTGGACGAGCCTCAAAAAGAGACATACGATCCTAGCCTGTACGACAAAACGTGCTAGCACACATGAGATGCAGTATGTAATGTAATCTATGCCCGTCGGTAACTCCACAGAGACTACGCGGGCGCTATGCAGAATTTTCTATGGCTCACACACAGCCTAAGCAGCTTTCGGTGCACGTACTGTAGCCAACAGGCTTCATCTGACGCAGCAAAGAGAAAGTGAGAAGCGTAGCTGAGTCAGGAGGGCAGCCGAGGAAGTGAATAGCAGCATGGAAGTGGCAGCAAAGGACGGTTGGAAAGGTATGTGCCCGAGTCTGCAGCAGGAGACTGTAGATGTCGTCGCGTAAGTAAAAAGTGCAATGTGCACGAAACGATAACAAAGACAAGACAGAAATGGGAAGGGGATGTAGTCTTCGACACCGTCGACCAAAGGCGGTGGCTGCATGTGCACACCAAGAGTGAAACGAAAAGTGACTCGCCAATCAAGCGTCGAGGATGAGACCCTACGGCCGAGCAGTCCCCATCTTTCTACCTTTCCTGTCGGCAGCTTCGACATCAGTTAGAGGCACTGACGCCGGGCTAATTCAAATGTACATCTTCTTTAAGCCGCAGAACGATGTGAAAGGCAGGCAGGCAGGCAGGCAGGCACCAGTTTGGACCCATCGAGGGGGGAACCAGGAGATGCAGGAGATGCAGCAGCCATTGGAGCCGAGGGGATGGCACGCCGCTCCGCTCCTGCCAGATACGGCTGCCACGTGACACAGAAGAAGAAAGGGCCGCTGCAGCGCTGTCGGCAGCGGCGCACCTGTCGTAGTTGGCGTTCACAAACGTGTCCCTGCGCTTGCGCTTCGTCTGCTTTCTCTCCTTGGCAGAGCTGCGCGACACGAGCCGTCGTCGCTTTTCGCTTCGAGCCTCGTTCGCCCCGTGACCTGCGGCGTCTGCAGCCGGCGCAGCCGCCGAGTGCTCCTGACCTGGCGCCTCGCGAAGCAGCCGCATCGCCTCCTGCACGGCCGGATGGTCGTAGCGGACGACGCGCCGACGCTCGATCATCTGCTCGTGATACTCCTCCCTGGATACCGTCTGCAGAGGACAGAACGCGCGAATCATGGAAGGAGTGAGCGAGTCCACTGGACAGCCTGCGGGTGCTTGCTTGAGGCACGGCCGCATTGCTAGCGTTGCCGCCGCCGCCGTCATCCATCACTTCCGCCATGTTCCCTGGCTCAGCGGCACCGGCACTCGTTTGTTCTTCTTCATGTGCGACACAGGAAACGAAAGTTGCATGCGTGTGCAAAGAGTCCCCTTGATGGATGCGCTCTCGTCTATCGTAATAGATCTATATCTATGGTCAGGTAAATCGTCTCTGGCCTATCGCAGCACTGCTAATCGTCACTCGCCAGAATCGCTGCTGCACTGCCCCACCCTAACTTTAAACTTACGCGTATTCTAAAAAAAAATACACTACAAAAACTTTACAGAAGTATGGCAGAAGCAGAGCGCCTAACTCAGGCAGCCTAAAGAACACGACGGACGGACTGCCACCTGAAGGTGCTGGCACTTCAGGTGACAGAAAGGCACCACCACTCCGGGGGTGAGCCGTGATGGCACACTAGGTAAGGTGGTTGCTTTCACGACCTTGGTCCCGAGGTCGTGGGTTAGATTCCTGCAGTGGGCGACTCTTTATCGCCACTGCAAGCGGTGGTGATAGCCGTAAAGGCTCTTCTGTCGCTATACAAAAGGAGGCTGTTTAATCAGCTAAGATTTCTTCTTTTCATCGGTCTCAGTCGTTGGCAACAACTACCGGCATGGTCGCTACCATAGACATAGCATGTCAAGGGTCAGGCCAGGCATGGCACATTAAGGAGGGTCATCAGGCGAGCTTACAGACCGACAAAGAAGATGGTAACAAAAGATAAAAAAAAAGATAAAAAGATAAAAGAAGACAAAGAAGGTAATGACAAAAATAACGCATATTCAGTATAGCACCGCAGAAGACCTTAATCTCTGTACAGGCGCTTTATGGTTCGCTGCCAAAGAACCAACATCAGAGGTTTACTTACACGTACGGTAACAAGGTTGCAAGAGCGAGCAAATATCGTGCTTAGGACTGCCATGCTAAAGCAAACACGGCCACTGGTTAGTAAAACCTGGCTAAGGTAAGATGCACAGATGTGCATGCAAAGGACAATGAAATAAAAGAAAAAAGACAAGCACAAGTTTGCTGGAAAGGAAAAGCTGACCGGAACACATCTCTCTTAAGCAACGACCTTTTAGCAGCGACCTTTTAGAAGCGACCTTTTAGCAGCGACCTAACGGATGCAAGGTCGCTTAGGGTAACGTCTGTAGCTGGATGCAAGTCCCCGACTTTCGGTAAATACACTCAGTTGCTGGTGTACAAGCTGGAGGCTCGATCCCCAAAAGATTTCAATTTACTGCAAGACAATGTGAGATGGCTAGATGCTAAGGAGTGTCTTAGACGGGCCAAGGACCCTGCCCACTATAGGTGGACGACTCGAGTAGAGTTGTATGGACCGACAAGTCCAAATTCCTGCTATCTGCTACCGATACACAAAGAAATTCCTACGTCTGCATAAGGATGAGATGTACTCCCTGACCGAAGGAAGCCAACACGGAAAGTCAGTGGCATAAGTGTCACGGTTTGGGGTTGCTTCTGCTCCTCCGGTGTCAGAGTTCTGCACCGTATTAATAATTAAAAAAATCCTAGCTGATTAAACAGACTCTTTTTGTATAGCGACAGAAGAGCCTTTACGGCTACCCCCCACTGCTTGCAGTGGCGATAAAGGATCGCCCACCGCAGGATTCGAACCCGATGGACTTGGGAAACCAAATATATACATCGATTAGGTGCAAAAAATGATGGGATTCCAAAAGCTAGAGCTCTTCTGGGGAGAAATTACATTTGGAAAAAGGATAATGACGTGAAGCGAAAAGCAGAAGCTCTTAAAAAGCCTTTTTCACTGATGCAGCTGTCAGAAACATGGTTGGCAGAGCCATCAGCATCTGGACCTAAATAAATCCCACTGAGTATCTGTTTTTGCAGCTACTATTGCTTTGCTCACAAAGACCGTCTCGAGCACCTCTTATTTCGCACGAGCATCACTGACACTGCACTCCAATGGTTTACATCCTAGCTCAGTGGAAGACTCTTGGGGATTGATGTGTACCGACAAAGACTATCCGAGGAGTCACTGAAGTACGGTATACGTAAAGGCTCTGTACTTGGACAGCACATAGCTTATTTTCACGGTTTACAATCTCCGTCTTGCCGATGTGATCGCCAAGTACAATCTAGGCTTTCACTTCTACTCAGATAATCCACAGCTCAGTCAGCATATCTCCATAGAAAATCTGCACGGAATTTAGCAGACCTGCTCCAAACTGACCCTTCTCTAGACGACCACGTCGGCTCCACAATCAAGCCAGCCCACTTTAAACTACGTAAGATTGCAAGCATGCGGGCCTGCTTAGACGGGGATACCACATCCAAATTGGTCTATGCATTTGTGACATTGCCTCGACTTTCTGGTCGACTTTTGTAATTCACTGCTTGGAGGTCTTCCGACCTATGCAATCAGGCATTTACAGTTGGTGCAAAACTCTGCAGTCTCACTTGCCTGTCGTGCATTGCAATTGCTACATTAGACCGCTTCTCAAATACCATATCGACTTCAAGGTTCTGTCACTCATTTTTAGGTCCCTTCATTCTCTTGCTCTAGCCTACCAAGAAGAGCTGCGCCCAACCATTGCACCACATGCTCTTCTGATTCAGATCGTTTAGCTATGCCTCGAACGAACCTCAAATCCTTTGGAGATCATGCATTTAGTTCACATGTTCCCAAAGTCTGGAACTCATCCCCGACTGACGCTGGAGCCCCCGTAACCCCTGAATAAACATCTAGAAAGAAGTTAAAAAACTCCTCTTTCAGCGACATTTGCCGGGTCTTTGTAAATAGTCCTTTGTGTGTCTACGAAAAACTGTGCACGCACACCACTTACTTATATTTGCATGCTGACAATTTGCACGTTACCACTAGCCACACGATCATGCTTCCTTTACAGCACATGGAAAGTGCCTATACAGGGATTCAGTTCTGCAAGGGCGCTAAACAAGAGTGTTACCTCACTCCCAAAACGAATTAGCTCCGACCAGCACTTTCACAGACAGAACAGATAGATACTAAGGGGCACACGACAGACCAAGCTCTCGCTCTACAAACTAAGACAAGGAGCTCCCATAACAGAAGTAAATGCATGCCATTCACTTCTGCGACAGGATCTCGACAACACTTGCAATGGCCACAAGTAGAACAGACCCAGTCACGATTTTGGGGCACCTAATCAACACACTGACCAGACAAATAAGCAGCCAAAGACGTCCAGAGATACATGGCAGGTAGCAGCAGCATATCGCATCCAACAAACACAAAGCGAACCGTCAGTAAGCTGCACAAAATACGATTACAATGCGAAGACACGAATGCGATACAGCACCAGCAAGTAGTAGCACCCGTCGACTCGATCAGACGGGAGGGCACAGAAGGGCACGGCAGTGACTAGGCGAGCAGGCAAGAAGGCAGATGCACCAAGTCAGTCCTACGTTTCGGTTTTTCGAGCATCAAGGCATGCAGCTCATGCACACAATGCAAGGTCACATACCGTGCGCGGCACGACGCTGCGCATGAAGCGATCCTTGACGTCGTTGCTCGTCGTGGTCGACCGAGCCACCAGCCTGCGCCGAAGCTCTGCATGACTCGGAGCGGCCTCTGCAGAGGCACGCTTATTGATGATCGTGCCCGGGATCCGGTCTATGCCGGCGTTGTCCACTTTTTGGGCGTTCAGCTGCGGCACGACGAACAGGTCTGCAACGGGGGGGGGGGGCACCTCGCGTGCGAATGATGCTGGTGGCACGGCCGGAGGACATCCGGTCTGACGAAATGCGCAGTGCCCGCCACTCGCTGCTGCCCAGCTGGATGGCCACCTTCAGAGGCTTCACTCGGCAACGGGCCAGGGTGCTCCGAGGGGTCGAGTCAGCGGATGCTGCCTCGACCCCTCCGACCCCCCCCCCCCCCGATCGGCTACAGAAGAACAGAGCAGAGCCGGGCAGCCAGTGCCGGCTGCAGCAATTGCTTAGCTGCGGGCCTGGCCGTGCCACCTGTAGTAGAGCAGCAGCTCGTTCTAGAGTCCGGCTCTGCCAAGTCGTATCCTTTACGTTTCTCTCTTTGAATCGATGCTCTTGATATGATGTTCACGTATTATAGTACCTATTAGTACCTACTAATAATAGGTATAATAAAAACTAATAAAAACTATCGATCGATCCGAAAAAATAAATAAACACAAGCACGACGAATCGGAAAACCAACCGAATGCATTCTCAAACAGCACGAATAAATCGGACACTAGGAGGACACACTCGGAGGAGCACGGGTAAGGGCCAAAAACGACGCAGATTCGGCCAGACTTGCATTTAAAGAGTAAATAGCACGCAGAGACATTCACTACTCGATTGCGGCCTATCGAGGTGCGGAAGCTGGCGATAATATAACGGAAATATATCGCACTCACTAGACAGGTTGACACATTTATGCCGTTTACGCATTTAGGCAGTAACACACAGTATATACTTACATGTACACACATACATACCCACACACGTGCCCCACGCACATGCACACATGCAAGTGGGTACATGAGCTTAGTGATAACTACATTCCTTTCCAGCACAGCAACAGATATTTAGTTTGGTTAGGGAAGCTATATAAACTCTATTAACAACAATACTAATAAATTTCTTTCTGTGCGCTTTGCATATGCTGTAAAGGAAGCATGCCAATCGGTTATCGATAACATGCACAGTTTTTCGGAAAGCAAAAGAGAGCGTACTCTGACCCAGCAAATGCTGTGAGGGGCAGATGAGTTTTTAGCTTCTTTTTAAATGCCGCAACGTCACGAGACTTCCTGCCATCAGTCGGCAGTAAGTTCCCGACTTTGAGACCATACGAACAAACTAAATTAAGGGCCGGACCAAAACAACGAAGAAGCTTTGCAAAAACCAGAAATTAGGAAAAGTAATGCCGGAAATTAAAATACAAAGAAAAGTTTCTCGATCGCTCGTTGCTGATATCAGGGTCCTCGCTCTGTGAATTCTTTGCAAATACTTATGATACTTACTAATAAATACTAAATATTTATGAGCATCACCATTCTTCCTCAATGCAACACACGATATAGCACATCCGATGACTAGCTCTGGAAGATTGGTTCCTACTTGGTCATGCTCAAATGAAGTAGCACACTCTGTCAGGCTAGCAACGATACAACCAACGACCATCGGTTAGGAAAGCACATTAAAAACCCTGAACAATCGACAGCCATCAACAACGAATCTACAAGAATACATGCAATAGTGCTATTGTGATCGTGGCAAGCAATAGCTCTGACCTCCGATTTTCAAGCACTTGAAGCCATTGTCGTATTCGTCCTTGGTGGCACGCTCCAGGTCGATGCCGAGATATGGGCCTTGGATGTTTTCGGGGTAGCGGTAGCCGGGCAGACATTCGCACATGTAACCACCGCGATAGAACCCGAAGCCAGGCAGAGGCTTGCACTGAAAATGTCAGGATGCAACTGCATGACCGGCACAAGCGAGTTAGGAAAAAAGATGCACAGCGGCAGCAGCAGCAGCAGCGGCAGCATGCTCTGCCAGACTACGAGGCAGCCTCCTCGGGCGCTGCCGTTGCAGTAAAAGATGCAAGAGAGGCGCTCACGAGTGTCGTGTCCAAGTGACAGCGCGCTGTCCCGGCGAAATAATTCGACTCGGGGAATATGACGTCCTGCAGACAGGGGTTGAAGTCAACGCGCAAGAACTCGGCGTCGGTCACAGCAACGCCGACACGACTACAAAAGGAGGAGGCCTTGAGCACGTGACACGAGGGTCTTGGCTTCGCCGACGGGAAAAAAATGCCAGGCAGCAAAACGAGATTGCAAGCAGCACACGGCAGACGATGATGCAGAGCCGATGCAGGGGTAAAAGTAGGGCAAAAGCAAGCAAGAGAGGCGACGCTGCGAAGCGCAATGCGCCAAATAACAACAAGTCAGGGGCGCAGTGACAAACGCTACAGTGCCTAGCCGGCTGCGCTCTCAGATGACAACTGTCCTCAATCGATCGATCCATGCAACACCCAACGCTAATGACAAAAAGAGAGCCTATCGTCTCGGCCGTTTCCTTTGGAGCTTTTCGATTCTTCGTCAGCTTTCGTCTCGACTTTCCAAGCAGGCCGGCCACGTTCATCAGCTGAGTGAGCAAAAAGCAAAGGGTGCACGGCACTCGATCTTTGCATCAACCAACTTTCTCACAGTCCCTCACGGCTCCGGAGATCAACGTGTCTGTCGGACAAGGTCCACGAGAACGCACGCTCTATTGCATCAGCCGGTCGAGCATAGGAAAAGCCAGTTCTCACTCTCTCCTCTGCCTCTTTTCTCTTTCTTAGGTTGCAGTAGCCAGTAACAGAGTGTTAGTACTACTTCAAAGCTAAGCATTCAAATGATCCAGATATCGGCTAGTCTATGAGAATTATTGCAGGCTCGGGAGCAGCAAATTTCCTTGGCTGTTTTGCTTTCTCTCTCTCTCTCATTCTCTCTCTCTCTCTCTCTCTCTCTCTCTCTCTCTCTCTCTCTCTCTCTCTCTCTCTCTCTCTCTCTCTCTCTCTCCTCTCCTCTCCCCCTCTCTCCCATCCCTACGCTTACCGGTAACGCCGGATGTTCTCGTAGACCTGGTTCGTGTTCGGATCGATCGGGTAGCGAGGAAGCTGGTCGTAGATCGGCGCCGAGGCGCTCACGATCCAGCGGTTGGAGCGGCCGCAGTCGAAATACGGCTGCGTGAACAGCACGGGATTCTTCGAGGTCGCGTCGCGCAGAGCCGGCGCCGGTGGCCCGAAGAAGGTGAAGCTGTTGAAGTTGGTCGAGTCGTACTTCCCGGAAGGTCCGGACGAGTACCTGATGTTGATGGCAAACTGCGCCCTGCAACCGATCGCAAGCAATCGAGATAGCCCTTAGTGCAATGCTCGCTCGAGCCGCAGACGGAGAGCTCGGCAATCGGCAGCTCGGCCGCGCCGAGGGCTGCAGCCCGGCACTTCCTAGTGCCACGATCTTTCTAGTGCCACGACGGCAGCTGCCGCTCTTGCCGTGCAGGGGATGCAGCGAGCTTGGGACGTAGCACCAGCGGCAAGGACAGCAGGGGCGACATCAGTTCCGGTCAGCTGAAGGATGGCGGCCATCGGCCATCCGGTAGTAGAGGCACGCGAAAACCCGGCCGAGGCTAACGTCGGCGCACAAAGGCAGGAGCAGCACACTCTCCAGTCAGTCGTGGGCCGCACTCATGATGCAACGATGCTCGCGAAAGGCAGGCGGCACTCGAGGCGAATGGCGGCACGCTTCTCGTGCCGTACGGCTTGCTGCAGCTGCTGAGACGCGGAAAGCTCGGACAGCGGAGGGGGGGCAGCGGCCAGACGACGTGGCCTCGGCATCTCGCGCGCGCACCTCAGCGTGTTGTCGTTCTCGTCGATGGGCTGCGGCAGCCAGAGCTTGTACCACTTGTTGATCTTGTACGCGTCCAGCGTGTAGTTCTTCAGCACGCCGGCGCCATAGTCCTCCACGTTGAACGTGTTGTTGGTCGGCTCGCGAAGCCAATTGGTCGGGTCGTTCCAGTTGTCCGTGCGGTAGGCTCGAGGGCCGAACAGTGGAATGGTCTGGTTAAAGGTGACCTTGAGAAGGAAGCCCGGATAAAACAGGCTTCGATCGAAGAACGTGGCCGAGCCTGAAATCGAGCGAAGGGCGGTGGCAAGGTGAAGGCTGCAGCGCAGCTGTGCCTCAATCGACCACTCCTAGCGAGCAAAGCCCCGGCTGCCGAAGGAGCAGCGGGCCAACGGCGCATGACAGAGTAAAGCACACAGTACGAAGGTCAAGGGCAATGCGAAGTGTCTGAATGACCGCTGGTAAAGAACCGAAATGCACTGAGCCCAGGGTGTAGTAATCGGTAATTAGCCCAGGAGTGGCCAGACCTTGACCTCGCCAGAAGCAGTAGTTATATGGATGGGCATCAGCAGCAAGCCTCCTGGGTCGTGACCCTGCTAAAGGTCTGTGCACAAAACACAGCCCCCTCCTCCCGGGTCTGGCTTTCATGTGTCTAAGATTATGCAGGACAAACGGCATCCGTATCTCTCTCTCTCTCTCTCTCTCTCTCTCTCTCTATATATATATATATATATATATATATATATATATATATATATATGAGGTAGCATCTGCGATCTGGCCAGGCACCAAGCATGATGAGAACGCCAGAGGCCGCTGCCACTGCCCTGCCACACAGATGCAGCCTTCGCCAGCCAAGCTGCTGCTGCAGCAGCAGAAGCACCTCTCTCCAACTAACTCTCTGACTATTAGCCGTCCCACCAAGGGCACCAATTCCAGGTACTAACGACGGCACAACCAAGCCAAGGGCTCACAGCAAACCGGGGCCGCCCAACGGCTAGCTAGCTAGCTGACGCTCTCTCCTTTTGGCAGGCGACCTACTTCCTAAATCTAAATCTTAGCTGATCAAACAGCCTCTTTTTGTATAGCGACAGAAGAGCCTTTACGGCTATCACCACCGCTTGCAGTGGCGATAAAGAGTCGCCCACTGTAGGAATCGAACCCACGACCTCGGGACCGAGGTCGTGAAAGCAGCCACCTTACCTAGTGTGCCTTCCTCCGGTATTTAGGCTACTAGACTTGATGGAGCTGAGGAAGGATGATGATGGGGGGGGGTAGTAGCTCGAGGCTACCGGTGGTGGCAGCTAGCTAACCCCTAGCTAGCTGTAGCGCAGGACCCGGTGGGCTCAGAGGGCTCCGTGGTGCGTGGTGCTCCCTCTGCCGCTCTTGTCAGTCGGCCGGCCTCGGCTTTCCAGCCTCCGGCAGCTGCCTTCTCAGCTTCGAAACCAGCGACCGCTCGCTCGGAGAAACTTCGAGACAACCCTTTCTACTCCCCCGGTAAGCAGCTGGCACGCCTTGCTGCAGTGGCGGCTCATCGCGATGGCTGCACCGCGAGCGATGTGTGCCGTCCGGAACCGGACGTGAGCGTCGCCACCTTCACCGGGCCGGCTCTACGACGACACACACTTGACTTAAGTTCTTCGGCATGGCGGCACACGGGTGCGAGAGGGGGCCCGTGACGGTGCAATGTGGCGGCTCTATGGAGAAGGACCAGCAGTGACTTTGTGCGCGCCGCAGGCTGAGCGGTCAACCTAACGTGTCTGCTCGGGTCGGTCACGAGCTAGACGTGCGACTGAGTGAGACAGTGCACCATTATTTAAATACACACACACACACACACACACACACACACACACACACACACACACACACACACACACACACACACACACACACACACACACACACATATAATATGCAGCTCATTTGTATAGCACCATAAGGGAACTTAATCTCTAGCCAGAAACTTCACACGTGTGGCAGGGCTCGAGCCCACAACCCTGATCGACAAATGCACCCCCTTGACCTCGGTCATCACAGGCTGCCACGCAAATGAGGCCATTGAATTGGTCAATCTTTGCTTTTTCTTATTGAAACACTGTGCACCTCTCTCTCTCTCTCTCTCTCTCTCTCTCTCTCTCTCTCTCTCTCTCTCTCTCTCTATCTCTCTCTCTCTGTCTTTCTCACTCTCTCTCTCTCTCTGTCTTTCTCACTCTCTCTCACCCTCTCCCCCATCTCTCTCTCCTTCTATTGCAGTCCACGAGTTCAAGCAGGATCTCTGCAAGTCCAGCTCGGTCGTTTCGTGCAGGAGACCCGGTCACCGGCTCCCTCCCCTCATTTCCGGGCGTGGGGCACCCCCTGACCCGGCGGAAAAAGGAGGCCACTGCTGCACGAAGGACACGAGGATTGACTAGGGTTCTACAAAGCGAAAGGCACCGGAGCACATACTGTGGCATTGTTAAGTAAGCAAACAATAATTTCACGCAAAATCTCAGGGCCTACCGAATGCTCGATGAACAACTGCCAGCCGAGCTCCACGGAGGCACACAGGACACCAAGGGGGGGGAGGGGAGGGGAGTGGAGTTGGGAACTATCTCGGCAGACTAAAGCCAAGGTAGCTCGGGTGCTGCGAAGCTGTCACCGAGGACGCGGTGCCTCTTCGCTCGTCCTTGAGCGGCTCTCGCCAGCCACGCGGACGGCGCCACCTAGCAGAAATTTCATGCGACCAGAGGCTGGCGGAAGTGTCAGGCCAGCTGGGGTCAAAGTAGGTCACCGAGGTGGCCCGCCGCCCGCGGCAGCTCACCGTTGACGAGGCCCTGGTTGGCGCTCACGTCGGCCGTCAGACCGAAATAGTAGTAGAACAGCATCGGCTGCTGATTGAAGTTGTACGTCTCGTTCAGCTTCTGAAACAGCATGCTGTACTTGTAGGCGTTGGCCAGCGCGATCGAGTGCATCTGCAGCAGGTTCGTTCGGTTCGAGTAGAAGATGGACGTCTTGAGCAGATTCTGACGCGGCTGGTTGGTGACGGAGTCGACGGGCAGCAGCAGGTCGGCCTCGCTGAGCGATCGGCAATTGTCCTCCGTCACCGAGTTCATTTTCGCCAGGATCTCGTCGAAATGGTCCGGCGCCATCCAGTCGAACGGAGCGCCGTCGGTGCAGGTCGCGAGCAGAGCGGCGGCCACGGCCGCAGCGAGAAGCAGCGCGCTACGCGCGGCGGCGGCGATCATTTCCTCTGACAGAAGCTAGGTTCCGCAAGCGTTACGTTCGACGCATTCAGCCGACTGGAATGTCACTATCAGCCGGCCGCGCCCGCTTCGTCGAGCAAGTAGCGGAAAGTATGGCGCACCAGATAGCCGGAAGTTGTACCGCACCTGCCTGCTGGGTAACAGCGAAGCTCCGCCCACGCGCTCCGCCTCCGCGCCTCTGTCGGCGGGCGTGCGGGGGACGGCTTGCGCGCCAAGCTCTCTCGCGCTGGTTCGATTTTGGCCCGCCTGCGCTCTGCGACAGCTGATCAGACGCGAGCCTTCAATGCGCTCGCGCTCGCCTACGCCGCTCGGCTCGTCCGAACGAGGCGTTAGCGGCCAAAGCGGAAGTTCGTAGGACGCTCTGCAAACACCTAACCCCTCCCCCCCCTTCGGCGGGCTCGGGTTGTACGCCTGCGTCCAGCCGCGGCGCCGGGGCGGCGGGCGGGCGAGCGCCGCCTAGCTAGTGACTACGAAACCGGCCCGTCCGAAAAAAAAATTTAGCCGTAGCAGACTGGCAAAGTTTGTAAACATTCCGACCCACTTCCAGCACGTAATCAATCGTCCGTCTTGGTGCAGCGGCGCCCCGTTTTAATCTGTGCTTGCAATACTTTAGCAATGTCTAGAATCCGCAGAATTTCAAGAATTTTTATTACCATGAGGCTGACCAGCACAAAGATCGACACGCTATTATCCCAGAAAAGACAAAGCGCATCATGTACATGAAAGTCTTTTTTAGGAGGGAATCACTCAAAAGGGGGTTGACAATTTCAGTTTTTAGGAGTTGTAACTTTCTCAGGAAAAACAAGTAAGAAATTCCATTCAAAGTTTTGACCATTGATATATAACGGGAAAAATTTTACAAAAATAACATTACCGGAATTATTATACTTACGGCAGTGTAGTATATTAGTGGAATAGTAAGTGGGTTTACACTCGAAAAATCGGATCTTCCTCACTAATAATGCACGACAGTTGCTTGCATCACAGAGCTCACGGAAGCGACGATAAACGTGGGAACTGGCGGGCAGGCGGCTGCTAGCTGAAATTAATCTGCCACCTCCACCTCAGTTCAACCATATGACAACATCACTGCCACATACACCGTTAACTCTGCTACGGTTTTCAGACTGTTGCAGAGTTTTTCGTAAATCAAAGTTCTAACTACAGCCAAGAAATGATGAAGGCACGTGTGCTTGTTCTTTCGACCATGGTGCGTAAGACATTGTGAGCTTACAGCGGACGAATAATAAGAATAATAATAATACGTTTAATAAAGCGCCCTCTTAGGACTCAATCTCTTTCTAGGCACTTTACATTTGCTGCAAACAATTACTTTCAATCTTTGCCTGCCCTCTAAAAGGAATGAGCCGCAGCACCAGGTTTTTGCATTGATCAAGCGGTTAAGGTGCTCGCCGCGACCAAGGTCTGACTGAGGTCGTGGGCTCGAGCCCCGAGGTATATGTGAAGCGCCTGAATAGAGACTAAGTTCTCTTGGGGCGCTATATAAATGAATTGTATATGAATTATATATTGATGGCGGCAGTCAATTGATAAAATAAATGGATTATGATTTCAGTCGTAAAATGCAAGGGTTAATTCGTTTGTGTACGTTTACTTCCGGTACGGCAATGAACTGAAAAATAAAACTGAAAAAAGTGATGCACGCTCTCGATGGATCCAAGCTGAGATATGAAGACCGGATGTTGAAGCTTGGGCACGCTGCATTAGTGTGAGGCACGTAACAATTTTGACCACGTCTCGGCGAACTGACTGCCACAGGATTCGAACCCACGTCTGGGACAAGAATCCATGATGTAAACAAAGCTGCTACCTCGGCCACTTGGCTAGAGCGGACCACTGAAATCAGTTAACGAAGTGTGTATCCATTGAACTGGAAGCACTAACTTCGGGCTATGTGGTTGACTTAAAACGCACCGTAAGGAAACTAGCTTTCTGACCATCAACCTATTCTTGCTGCACACATGCACGAGCGAATGAGTGCACACACACACACACTCGCGAGCGCGTGCGCACGCACGCACACACACACACACTCACACATCTAGAAACGCTCACACAACCTCGCGGACACGAACTCATACATCACCGTTTAGATGACCGTTGCTGATTGGGGGGTTGTGTGTATTCGCGATTTGCAGAACGACCTAGAAGATGTTGCAAGTGTGATATGGTTTGGCGGAACTTGCAGATTAGTTTGTGATTCCATTTAATTGATCTTAGTTCGTCAAGGGTAGAGAGAACACGAGCTGTTGTAGTTGAAGGATTGTTGGTATTGGCCTTGTGTTAAATAAGTAGTACTAATTATCTTATCTCGTATTTCGGACTCTGGCAAATATTTTCTAAATGTCCTGTGCTGCTATATCAATGCTACTTACGTCCACGGCTGCCGTCCTGACTAAGCTATGCTTATCACAGTCTCTCAGTTTCTTGAGACAAAGTCTGCTGGCTACTATATTAGCACCTCATGTTCTGAAGTTGCGAAACAAACTCTCTAGCAGAACACCTCAGATTTGTGGCTTTGTGGAGTTGGAGATTCATACGCGCATGTACATGCTAATAATAATAATTATAATAAATAATAATAATAATATAAAATAATAAATAATAAAATGAGGCTGATTTACCAGCCTCATTTTTTCAGCGTCAGAAGAGCCTTAATGGCAATCACGAACGCTTGCAGTTAGCAATTAATTTAATTAAATAATTTAAATAATTAATCTAAATTTATATTTAATAATTTAATATAAAATATTTAATTAATAATTATAATTAACAATTAACAATTATATAATAATTTAATATTTTATATTAAATTAATTTAATTAATAAAGCAATTAATGAATCACTCACTAGGATTAGGACCGATGTAGGATTCGAACCCACCACCTCGGTCAAGAAGAGCGAGCACCTTACCTCATGAGCTACCATGGCCCTGCATGCAAATCCCAGTAGTGCCTTCAATCTGCCGGGAAGAGGCCATGCTTCTAGTAAATACGTACAAGTACAATCATTGTACAGCTTTTAACTGCAGCGACATTTTAAAGCACAATAAAAACGACGAGACGGATGAATAATCCCATGATTTCAGGGGAGCACGTATATATAATATCAAGCAAGTAAAATGAATACCATGCCTGCTGCATTGCAATAATGCTGTCTGCCAAAGTTTGGCAGGCAGAAAAATTAAAACTGATTAATGAATAAACGTCTGCCGGCCAGCAGTGCATCAACACCCAGGCTAAATGACAAACACTAAATGATAAACACTAGGCTGCGATAGCCCAGGAGTTAAGGTGCTCGTTCTTTACCACCGGGGTCGCGGGTTCGAATCCTGTAGCAGGGTGATCCTTAATTTTCAACTGCAAGCCGTGGTGATAGCCCATAAGGCTCCTCTGCTGCTACACAAATGAGGCTGTTAAATCAGCTGAGATTTTTTTACTACAGATTGGTAAATAAAGTCCGTGCTAGCTAGCAGCCGACTACGAACTGGCTGCACACGGCTGCTGCAATGATGCTACGCTCCCTACCGAAAAATTACAGCGAAAAATTACAGTACTTATTCAACATGAACCTCGTCGTTGTTGACGAGGTGGGGTGGCATAGAAATAGGGGGCGGCCCAGATCACTCTGCCCGATGTTTGGGGGGGGGGCAAAGGTCCTTTGCTCCATCAGGAGCTGGTTGAACGAGAGACCGCAATAGCGAAGGCTCCTTATGAAAGATCCTTAATTCGACGAGAGGCCTGCAGATGCTTCTCCGATGATCCTGCTTGCATATGGGGTGTGTTGGCGGGAGGGGGAAGCTTCTGTCTCTCGATATTTAGAGTTTGCTCCATGCCCCCTCTGGTCTCTGCTTGCTCTCTATTTTTATAATTCCTCGAGACAGCACTGCACGCAGTGCGGTGGCAATGTCGACATTACCTAGGATAGCTTTCATCGGGCTTCCGTTTTAATGAGAACGACAGCACCGACGACCGCTGCCAACCAAACCGATATAAGAAAATCAAAATCAATCGTAAGAGCAGTAGAGATGATTTTACAGGGTCCTGCAAAAAAAAGTGAGCTGAAAAAGGTGCCAGCACGGAAAACGTGCCTCCATACTAATCGCGTTCCTTTTCTTCAGAGTGTATCACCGCAACGACATACAAATAAACTTGTGATTGCATCCGAACCATTTTATCTTCTTAACACACTGACGGAAGTTCATACGGCTAGCTGGCCATTGTCCCGATTGCTACGACCATGTGAATCGGTGGGAAACCAAAATAATGCGATTGCTCTATGCATGCAAGTTAATGAAACCCAGCAGTCGGATGCGAAAATATGGGGACTGGTGTTCGAAGGAGAGTGTGTGAAACTCCTGTTTCACTCTTTATATATGCTCCATAAGCAGACAAGCTTGTCCTTCGAGCCACTAGCTAGATCGCCTTGCTCACTGAAGTCAAGGCAGTTCACGGCCTCTCGGTGAAACGTGAGCACTGCGAGTGCTTTGAGGCTTTTAACTGAGTAAATCCTTATTCTGCCATCCCAGCCAGCGGTGGCTAGAATGCGTCCATCGGTGCCTCTGACAGCAATGTCATTCAGGCCTGGATTGGTAAGCTTAACAGCTTGAAGTCTCTCTAGCGAGTCGTTGTTGAACGTCCATGCAACCAGGACATCGTCGGCACTGCCAGAAAAACCCCTTGCGAGCTTACTGTCGTAAGAGAGACACATAACAGGCTCGTCGTGAAACTTGGCAGAGCAAAGCTTGCAGCACTCGATGGCGTCCCAGACGGTAATGTTGCCGTCCTCTGTGCCGCAGAACGCTAGCAGGCGTTGGCCGGATGAAGCAGCAGCGGCCGTAGCATGGGAGACTAGTTTGAGAGCCAAGCACATTCCGCGCTTATCATCCTTGCCGAGCACTCTCTCATTCTTGGTGCCGAGGCAGACAAGTTTGAACGACTCGTGAAGCGGAAGAGCCACGTATCTGTCGCCCAGAAAGTGGCAGAACGAGCCACGGCAGTAGCTTAGGCTGCCACACGAAAGCCCGCAGCCTATAACACAAAATGTAGGCATGATACAGACACGGGCAAGCACAGCACGATCATAGCCAACGACCGGCAGCATTGGCTGAATCCTAGTGTGTGTGTGTGTGTGTTGTGTGTGTGTTGTGTGTGTGTGTCTGTGTGTCTGTGTGTGTGTGTGTGTGTGTGTGTGTGTGTGTGTGTGTGTGTGTGTGTGTGTGTGTGTGTGTGTGTGTGTGTGTGTGTGTGTGTGTGTGTGTGTGTGTGTGTGTGTGTGTGTGTGTGTGTGTGTGGTGGGTGTGTGTGTGGTGTGTGTGTGTGTGTGTGTGTGTGTGTGTGTGTGTGTGTGTGTGTGTGTGTGTGTGTGTGTGTGTGTGTGTGTGTGTGTGTGTGTGTGTGTGTGGGTGTGTGTGTGTGTGTGTGTGTGTGTGTGAGGTGTGTGTGTGTGTGTGTGTGTGTGTGTGTGTGTGTGTGTGTGTGTGTGTGTGTGTGTGTGTGTGTGTGTGTGTGTGTGTGTGTGTGTGTGTGTGTGTGTGTGTGGGTGGGTGTCTGTGTGTGTGTGGGTGGGTGTCTGTGTGTGTGTGTGTGTGTGTGGGTGGGTTGGTGAAGTGGATTTCAACACCCGGCTGTGTGAACAGGAAAGGATAAGGCATAAGGCATACGAGCAGCTAGTGAAACCACGGATCCCGCTTCAGGCACCCTTGAGACCTCTTACATTCTTCGTGTTTTCTTCCTGCTTTCTTTCTAGTTTGCTGCCTCTGTCGCCTGTCTCTGAACAGGGCACATCCTTGCTAAGAAGCTCGTACAAAGCAAGGAGCAAGTGTCTACTTTTTGGCCAACCCTTACTGAAGTGATAGTCGAACAACCTATCACATCAATCTGAAGGGTCTGCCCTTCATTGAAAACAATGGCAGATTACGCGCCCCCCAGCGGAGACCTTGAAGTCGATAAGCTGTGTGATGGGGAGCCAGTGTAGGGCAGATGAAAGTGGCCCAATGTGCCAGCCGCAACATTCACGGCAGAGAAGCCGAGCTACCGGCCTTTGTACTTAAGGATAAGAATTGCATCCCACAAGCAAGAAGACCTCAAAGAGAGAAATAGCATAGTTCTAAGTGGATGCCACGTATGCGTCGTGGACTAAACGGTCTGCAGCACCCTTATGTAACCATAATCGAGTTTTTGTAATAATAGATAGCTGAAAGTGGAAAGATTTGACCGTGGATCAGATGCAGTCATATAGCAACGAATAATATAATATTTCGAAAACTTTTTCCAAAGGACTCTCAGGTTCCGTGCAGAGGCTTCAAACGAAGATGCTGGCTGAGTCAATTTTGAAGGGGGGGAAGGCACTGTCCAGTCTCCAAGTGGAACCAGGATGGCCATAACTTTTAAGTTTCATTCAATTTGAGAATATTAGCTACCATCGAAAGTACTAATGTCGGCAACGGCAATATGAGCAGCATAAGCAGGATAAGAGATGTGCGTGAAGGGCAAAGCACCTGTAGAGCTCGGCGCCAAGCACAGCTTGGTTTTAATCAATGAGGCAAAACCTTGCCCGGAGCAGCCAATCATAGAAAGGCCTGTAGGTAAGGGGCATGTAGGGTGACTTGCCTGCTCAAAACGTCTTTCAAGATCGGTCAAAGTCGAGGCCAGGACGAGGCTGGCCTAGCTTTTACTAGGTAAAGCTCTGTTAATTGCATTGACATGTAAGCCACGGTTATGCTTGGCAATGACGTGGGCAAGAGGAAAACCATACATAAACCGTGAAAAAAAAGAAAAATGAAACAGATCCTGGGGGTATCGCATAATTCCCAACGGCTTACTAGATAGCAGCTGGCTATCGACTACTCAGACGCCGACCAGTAATAAAGCATCCAAATCACTGCAGTGCCAGTGCCAGTGATACTCTAGAAGATGAAAAGAAGGACTCAGTGACAGTGTCAAAAGCAACTAACAGATCCGGCTGAATAAAGAGAAAAACTCTACCCAAGTCAAAACTCGTGAGAAGGATGATATATGTACACTCGGTCTTTGCGCAACGATAAGCTATGTCTCACTTTACGACTTAGATCAGGGTTTGAGTCCTGAATTACCCCCAGCTAGCAACTGTAAAGCTAGGGAGACGATTCTGCTGCTATATAAATGAGACTGTACTCCTATCACATCAATCTGAAGGGTCTGCCCTTCTCTGCAGAATAATTAACTCTAAATTCTAACACTAGTGCAGAGGCTAGGTTTAAACTACTAACTCCAGCATCTTTGACAGGAACAGCAGAGGGATGAGACCGGTAGGAATTAATTAAAATCCTTCCAATGTTGCACTGACATCTTCACGAATGGTATGACAATGGCCTCTTTGAGGGACCAGGGCAAAAAACTGTTTATGAAGGCATCGTTTTAGAAATGGCAAGCAGCAGGAGTCTAGGCATTTCAAAAGGAGGGCAGTAGGTATGGAAGTTCTAGCAGCATGGTAGTCTCATCAGATTGGGAGAAAAGCTTCAAGATGAGGTCAAGAGGAAGAGAGCTTTGAAGGCAGATAAGCAAAGCTGCAAACAGCTGGCAAAGTGTCCGGCTGAGAAGCCACAGTGGGCATCTCTTCCTAGACTGTGGAACTCGCCTCCACGACTTACGCAACGACAACTACAGTCTCCTGCTGCCAACTATGGCTCATCCTTTCCAGCAGTCCCGAACTGCTACTTCCATGCCACTCACTACCTCAACTGCTCTCCTGATTCTGCTATGCTTCCCATTGTCTCTTCGTTTCGTGAGATGGCATCTGTTAGCTACTGAATGCGTACCGAAAGCTGCTTAGGCTGTGAGTGCGCTATACAAAACTCTCCTGTATAACACCCACACAGTCTTTGTGGCTTTGTGGAGTTACAGACGGAGATACATTACATTAAATCTCTTTCCAGTATCGTACAATTCAAGCCCCACAGATCTGACAGCAGCCCAATAAGTAGGTAATCGATCGGGTTGTGTTAACATTTTCCTCATATTAATAAAAGGCCGTGAGCTGCATTAGATCGAAAATATAGGCTGCAAATAGTTCACTAAATATGCCATTGCCTTCTTACAGTTGAAGGCACTAAATGACTGACTGACTTTTTGAATGATGAAACTGAAGCAGCAGCAATCGCTGTGTGAGCATTTCTCCAATCATCAAGCTTGATCGCCTTGTTCTCCTTTGCTCCAGAGTCCACCCTCCTCATTCGATTTGCATCATCACATCAGCCTCACCTCACGGCGCCTCATGCCTGCCAATTAGCTGAGGCTTTGTTTGCTAGCGACTGCTTTTGAGCTCAGAGGCCGTGGGCCTAGCATGGGCATGTAGGGCTGGAGGGCTCTGAGGTATGCAAACGCCGAACACAGAAGCATACAAAGCACGAAAAACGGGCGACAAAATGACAAGCAGATTCAACCAGCCTGGATGTATGCAGGCAACGTCGCCACAAGAAGGCGGTCGCACACCCACGGTGTAGCAAAACTGGAAAGACAGCCCGGCGACTTGCCTGTATGCTCTAGTCTGCCTTTAACGATCGACCAGAAATGAGCTTTCCCATCGCGGCCTTGGCTCAGAAGAGTGGTGGCATCGGAGTTGCACAACCAGAGCACACTGCCGTCGTGGGCACTCTCAATCCTGTGAATTACCTGATATGTCGTCAGATCCCAGGTCTCTATAGAACCGGAAGCTGTTCCTGGAACGACCCTCTCAGGCATGAGCATCGCGGTCATTTGCCTGTATCAAAATCGGCTTCGTCTGAGCTAAGTGAGGCGGAAGTGGTGCGCTGGACCGGGCAGTCAGGCATTGCGCAGAGTGAGGTCCTGACGGCGAGAACGTTATAGCGAGCTGACGAGTTGCCTCGCAAGTGTGTACGGCCATTACAGTGTTCGTGCGAACGGATGCTGCCTGAGATCGGTAAATGCGACTCGTAGATCGTGCACTCCTACGGCCGCTCTCTGCGGTGGTGCATGCGGCAGCGACGACACTACGCTAGTGCGACAGGCAGCCGCTTTCTGACCAGCTTCCCAGGATGGCTGCTGCTGCTGCTGGCACATGGAGCATACAGGAGAGCGGGCAATTGTTCTTCCTCGCTTGTGTCAACAAAACGAAACCTGCGGGGGGGGGGGGAGGGGGAAAGCGCTGGCGGTGGAAAACGCTGCCACGCTCTAATATCGCATCGAGCGGCGGCGGAGCACGATCCGACGAGAGCTCAAAGTGATTCTCACGTCGAGCGTCCACAGCCGGAGCCGCTCGGAACGCGCAGTCACGTCCAATGGCGAACACAGCGAGCGCTGCACGCACGCATTCCTGTCCGAGTCCGAGGTCCGCTCGCTGCACGAACGCGTGCACATTCACAAGCGAACGAGCTCGAGCAGCATAAGAGTAGAGAGCGGCCAACGGGCTGAAGCCCACCCTACGCTCTATGGGTGCAGTACCTGAGACCAGAGTATTGCTGTCGGCGGCAAAAACAACAGCTGTCACTGCGTCGACAGCACCACGAAGGGCAAAAAACGGCAGCGGTGGCTCTCTCTCCGACATCTCGCCTACAGCGCAGGGCTACGTATGGCGGACGCCGTTGCGGCTTGGATGCAGACTCAATCGTGCCGCCGACCAAATCAACACGGGGGCTGACTTACGACCACGCCTTCCGGAGTAAAGAGCAGTACGGCCTTGACCCAAAGACGTGCATTCCAAACGTGTTTCCGTGTGCATGTCTGTGAGGGTTTTATTTCCTATTTATATTTGAAAATAAATATATACATGTATGCATACACAGGCGAATATGTACGTACGTACGAGATATATACAACGTATGTATGCTAAGTACAGAGTTTAGCTGGCGTTGCTGGCTCGCCACCAGCCTACAGCAGCAGCAGCCTAAAAGCGACGCACGCTAAGGAACGTTACGAGGGCGGGTGTGTTGGCGTAAGCGTTTGGGAGCAGCAGTACCCGCTGTGCTCTAGCTGACTCAAGAGCTTTGATTCGCAGAACTCTCCTTAGGGCAGAGTACGTCGCCGGGTGAAGGAAGTAAAACGCCAAAGCGCCTCCTTTAAAATGCGCTGCAGTCGTTCTTTGGTATATTAAAAGTAAAAACAGTTAATTATTAAAAAAAACTTGTGCTTTAAATGCAAACATGATAAAAAGCTTCTCCGTGCCGGTAGCGAGGCCAATACGTATAGCGCCCGCGTTTTTTGTCAGATTTGATGCATAACGGGTCGTGGCAGGCCAGCTGAACTCGTATGTCGAAACCTCACACCTTGCTAGTAAGTTCCAGTCTGGCTTTAGAGCTAATCACTCCACAGAGTCAGCATTGCTTCGGGTATACAACGACCTACTTAGGAATGCAGACATGGGTAGAGTGTCTCTTCTTGTTTTGCTTGATCTTTCGGCAGCTTTTGATACCATCGATCACAAAGTTCTTCTAGAGCGCCTCTCATCTTGCCTGGGCATCACTGGCACTGCTCTGCAGTGGTTCAGGTCCTATCTCAGTGGGAGACTCCAGAATATTGACGTGAATGGACAAAGATCATCTGAAGTACCTCTGAAATATGGAGTACCTCAGGGCTCCGTGCTAGGTCCGGTTCTTTTCATGGTTTATACTCTGCCTCTTGCTGATGTGATTGCCAAGCAAAATCTAGGCTTTCACTTCTATGCGGATGACACTCAGTTGTACCTTTGCTTTGATCCCTCCCAGCCTTCGAGCACCTCAAATTCTCTCAACTCACTAGCTGCATGCATTGATGACATCCGCACATGGATGGCAGCAAATTTTCTAAAACTTAACGATAATAAAACTAACTTACTAATTATGGGCAAACCCAGTGTGATCCAGAGATTGGAAAGGCTGACTCTCAAAATTGGCTCTGCCAGCATATCTCCAGTTGAATCAGCTCGAAATCTAGGTGTCATATTCCAAAGCGACCTCTCGTTAGACGACCATATCAGCTCCACAGTCAAATCCGCCTATTTTCAGCTTCATAACATTGCTAAAATTCGGGCTTGTTTAGATAAAGATACCACGTCCAAGTTGGTCCATGCATTCGTGACATCCCGTCTCGACTTCTGCAACTCACTGCTTACTGGCCTACCAGCATGTGCGATTAGGCGATTGCAGCTGGTGCAAAACTCCACAGCTAGGCTTGTCTGTCGTGAGCGTCGCAGTTGCCACATTACTCCACTTCTCGCCGACCTGCACTGGCTACCAGTCAAGCAACGGATTGACTTCAAGGTTTTGTCGCTCACTTTTAGGTCCCTTCATTCTATGGCTCCAGCCTATCTGTCAGATATACTACCCCATCAGGCTAAGCATCGTACCACCCGCTCTTCGGAATCCAACAGTCTACAAATACCTCATACTAACCTCAAATCCTTTGGAGACCATGCATTTAGTTCGTATGCTCCCAAAGCCTGGAACTCCCTCCCGACCTGCGTCAGAACATCCCCTGACCTGACCACATTTAAAAGGAACCTAAAAACACCTATTTAGGACAGCATTTAGTGGGTCCCTGTGATTCGTCCTTGATATGCTTATGCGTGCTGACACTGTGCATGCTGCCACTAACCACATTTGCATGCTGACCCTGTGCATGTCACCCCTAACCATATTATTCATTTCGTTTGTTTTTTCAAGCATGATTTTATTTACCATTCAATTGCATTTCACTTTACAGCAAATGTAAAGCGCCTAGAGAGAGATTAAGTTCTCTGGGGGCGCTTTATCAAGTGAATTATTATTATTATTATTATTTTAACAGTGACTCCGACGGCGGCTGTTCTTGTGGAGTCTCACGGAGGCACAGCGTGGACGTGAGCGACAAGCGAGACTCAGGCGTTATTCCCTCAACGCGTACATAAACGAGCTGGGGGCTGACTCGCCGCAGACGGTGGAGGGCATCTGTGGCAGGCAACTGCCTTACATCATAGGCCGAACTCCTCGCCCCGAGTCAATTGCCCAACAACCAGCTGCAGGCGAGGCATACATGAGTGTAAGGGCGCTTACACTCTTGTAAGTAACACCAGAAGCCGCAGGCGCACACAACAGATCAGGTTATCTTAAGGCGCTATACAAACGAATTATATATTTTACACTGCACCCACTCCCTAAATTTGATGAATACCGCGAAGCCAGTTTTATCTATTCAAGCCAAAGATTATGCTGCTTGTGCTTGCCGGACCCTTGCGGCGGCTTTCCGCCTCGACCGGTAGATCTTGTCTGACTATCCTCACCTGGGGGAAGAGCACGATCTCTTTGTCGTTCGCTATACATGTCCCTCTTTTTTCTTGATATATTTAAATATAATTCTCCGGGCAGTGCTTTGGGTCCTTCATCTGCACTGGACGATTCGGGGCGCGATACAGAGCCGGCCTAGCAGAGCCTAGCTCTTTGTTCACGCGGTTCGAGCGAGTGCCTGCCGGACGGCCAGCGACCTGACCGAAGTCGCTCGCAGCTGAGCTAGATTGACGTCGAAGCTGAGCTCCTTCCGGCCCCGCCACGACGTCACACCTGAGAGACCACCGATCGCCGCTCGTGACCCGCAGCCTATCCGCTGTGGACATGCTGCTCGCCCGTCAACTCGGGCCGCGACGCTCCCGTGCGACTCTCGCGCGAGAACCTGTTCGCAGTGTTTTCGGGCATTTCGCCGAAGAAGAAGTGAAGTCCTCCGGTAAGTCAGCCTCCGGTAAGTCAGCAGCATCGTTCCGTCGTACTCTCGACGCAGCGCAGCCGGGTGCGCTGAATGACACAGCGCGACGAGATCCTATATTTCCGTTTCTGTTGCTTCAGCGCGTTCATACCGTTCTTGTTGATAAAAAAGTTCCCTTTCAAAATTGAACTTCTTATCGATTCGTTACTGAATTCAGCGGAATTCCGTAAATTCGAAACCGCAGCTTCAGAAATTCTGTGGAAGCGGGAGCGGCAATTTCTTTCCAGCAAATGCAAAGTGCCTAGAAAGAGACTAGGCTATCTGATGGCGCTATATCAAGTGCATTATTATTTTTATTACTATTAGAAAATCGAATCCACCCGGAAAGAATAGCACGAGCACTGTTTACCTTTCAGAGACATGTACCTGTACATGTCTCTTCTGCGGCACCGAAACGGCTATTTAGGACAGTGTTATCTAAATAAGCTTTCGAAAGTGTCCATTGCTTCATGAGAAGCGCGAGAGTATATCTATCCTGAGCAGCGATGGTTTGGCCCTGTGATTAAGCTGCTCGCCCCGACTAGGGGTCAATGTGGTTGTGTTTGATGGCCGAGGCTCCAGCCCCTCCAGCCATGCGAAGCAGCGACTGAATAGAGATGAAATTCTCTTAGGGCTCTATACAAAAGAATTATATCTTTTTTTTACCGTAAATTAAGCTAAAACGGTCCGAAAGCTACGCGTGGCTGGGCTTTACAGTGACCGATCAGAGCCTGGTCGTGAAGTAAGCTGATTGTAGTATCAGAACATTCACGAGCGGCGTTTCGCGACCGTCGGCGCATTCTCATTCCGCCATGTTACGACGTACATCGTGGTTTTAGTTCTTATTCAAGGGGCTGCGGACCTGTAATAGATTTCTTGCCGTCCTGGTTGGTCCAGGGCTAAGGGGCTCACCTTTGATGACCGCTTTCGCGAACTCAAGCCGAGCTCGGGAAATTCTTAAGAAAATATTTACAAAATTCGTCCGACTATCGAATACATGTTTAGGGTACCTTTCGAAAGACAGATACGATAGAACTGGAATCGGAAGTTCTGACGACTTTCGTATGAAAGAAAAAATGGTTATGCAAATTGTGTCTAAACCAGCTGTAAACCGTAAGCAACAAATCTACAAATAACAATGCTACCAATCTCTGCATCATATGCGACTTGTATCTCAACTTGTCGAACCTTGGCAGACCGCGATAGCAGGTCAGTTTCTCAAGCCATACCAGCCTCCTATATGATATATATATATATATATATATATATATATGTGCGAGCGTGTGTGTGTGTGTGTGTGTGTGTGTGTGTGTGTGTGTGTGTGTGTGTGTGTGTGTGTGCGTGTGTGTGTGCGTGCGCACACTTACACGCACACGAGCGGCCGCACTTTGTTGTACGACTTATGTTCTTCTCGGCATTCTCTCTCATCTCTTTCTTTGCCAAATTATTTCCCGTGATTGATTTATAAAGCGTAGCCTCCTAGATATTGAGGCACCAGAGCCTCCCCGGCTATCATCCTGCTTGCAGTGAGTGCTTGAGGATTGTTCGATTCAGGACTCAAAACCACAGCCTGAGCCATAAATGCTAGCACTGCGGCTCAGATGCTATTTAATGAGACCATGAACACATGCTAGAGAAAATCACTCCACTGAGTCAGAATTGCTGCGAGAGTGCAAGTACCGTCTCAGTAATGCTGAGGTACAATGGATGCTTGGGTACAGATAGCTAGTTCTTCACGATCTCTTGTCGACAGCGTTTAATACTGCTGATCACGAAGTTCTTCTTCTTCTTCTAATAATAATAATAATAATAGCAAGCATGTTTTTTTACTATCTGATTTAACAGCCTCATTTGTGTAATGACAGAAGAGCCTTTACAGCTATCACCACCGCCATGGTGCGAAAACACACAAAATTAGCAATAACGTGCACAATTTCTGCACGCATAAGCCAATAAGAAAAAGAATAATTCTAGTTGACACAAGTACTGTGACGAAAAGGTGGGCTTGTAGCTTTTTATCAAAATTTAATCAAATAAGGAGCATCATGTCATTAGTCTGGAGTAAGTTTTAGGCTTTGCAAGCATACGGACTCAAGCCGCGGTTCATATAGGATTTGAGTTTGTTTAGAGTTACAACTCCGTGCTAGAGAGTGACGCCGAAGTATTCCATTAAAGTTAGATGCAAACGGCGCACACGCAACGGCACACGAAAACGCCGTGGCCGGCGTCCTAGTCGCAACTGCCTGGCCTCTCCATGCCGTTACTTAGCAATCGTTAAACTGTCGCCGCCATACATCGCAATCGCCCATAAACCGGCTGCAGTGCCACAAACTCTGGTGGGCCAAAAGCTGGCCTCAGCGGGAATATCAAGGCCGTAAATACCTCTAGGTCACAATCTGGCCGTAGTGGGAATAACAAGGCCATAAACGTCATTGGTCCATAAGCTACTAAAACAATCAAAGGGCAGTAACAAAAACAAAATGGCAAAGCATGCCTACGCAAAGAGCAAAGCTGGACACGCAGCTGTACCTGAGCGGAACTAAACGGCGTAGCGCGTGCAGAACTACACGCAACACTGACCTGTGCCTTCAGTGGGAAGGCGACGTTACAAAAGCGAAACTACATGCTCCCTTGAACAGAAGATCGGACGTCACGCCGCGGGGCAAGGAAAAAGCACGGCCAAGTCAGCTACGCTCGGCCACAAGTGAGGCACAACGCGACAGCACGATATTAGTACACAAACCAGCATTAAGCAGCGCTGTGTGCTTCTGCTGTAATAAGCGAAGCGTCTGGCACTAATGCACAATGCCTCGCCTGTGGCCAATAGCTAGGCCGTCGAAGCAGTGCAGCGTCGGGCCAATGATGCGGGTCATATTTCGTGTCGTCTGCTGCGATTGATTGGGCTCCCATAGATATGTGCCCGTCGAGAGGAATAAAGTAGAGTCTCGTTATTGTGCACGCGCGCCCGCCGTGTCTCCGCGAGACCCCCACTAGAACAGCCGCCGCTGGAGACACCGTCACATAACAGCAGCCGTCCCCGAAGGCTGCTAAACAGTACATTCATTGAATAAGGTGCTCGACAACTACAGTCTCCTGCTGCTGCCGACTATGGCTCATCCTTTCCAGCGGTCCTGAGCTGCTACTTCCATGCTACTCACTACCTCAACTGCTCTCTTCTGACTCAGCTATGCTTCCCCACTTTCTCTTCGTTGCGTGCGACGAAGTCTGTTGGCTACCGAATGCGTACCGAAGGCCGCTTAGGCTGTGAAAACGCCAAACAAAACTCTCCTGCGTAACACCCACTATGATCTTCGTCGCTTTGTGGAGATACAGACGGAGATACATTACATTACATTACTCGCCCCGGCGACCACGGTCTGGCCGAGGTCGCCGGGGCTCGAGCACCGAGGCATATGCGAAGCGCCTGAATACATTTTAGGTTCTCTTATGGCGCTATACAAATGAATTATATATCACATATGCCGTCCTCTTAGGCTGGCTGGCTACCGTCTTCTCATCTAGCACGAGACGCTGGATGAGGCAGCATGAGAGCACGGCCTTTGCTAACCTGCTAACCTGTCGGCTGTGCATGGCACGAGCTTTCTCGCATCGTCGAGCCACATATCTCTTCACCGCGCCACCAGTCTCCGATGCGGTACCCGCCTCTACCTCTGAACCAATCACTGCAGCTGAACCGTTAGTAGTAATATTATTTATTATTATTAATAGTTATTATGAGTAATTCTTAGTAATAGTAGCCCTCAGAGAACTGAATCTCTTTCTAGGCACTTTACAGAGGCCGTATAGAAAGCATTACGTAATGATTGGCGGCAACGCGTCCTCAAGGCGCGAGTACACTGTAAGCAGGCGTACGCATGCACACGAAGAACGAATCGCAAAGACCCGCAACATGCTGTAATAAACTGGCGTGTTTTAAGCTTCTTTTTTTTAAATTTCAGGGGACTCGCGACGTGCGTACGTCGCTAGTGAGTTCCAGGCTTCTGCGAGCGCAATCGACGGCCCGAGCTTTCACCGCACGGCACCGACGGGCGCAGCGAGAAGCCCTCTATTCTTTTCGCGTAAGCCGAGAGGCGCATGGGCGCGCTTCTCTTGCCGGCCGTCGCTACAGCCGTTGTCTTTGCCACGCCGGCTATCGTCGCAGAACCCACTTCTGCGGGCGCCGTCTCAGCGTCATTGCCCCGCCGAGGCCGTCGCTTTCCCGGCGGACCGCAGTAGCCGTGGGCAGTTTTCCGCCTTCCTCGTTGAAAAATTGCGCGCATAGATATCACCCAGCGACCCTCACTAGTTCGAGTTGCGTCGCTGCCGTGGCGTTCATTTCATAGCGTAGCGTATGGGAGTTCTCAGGCTACGGCCTCCGGTGGCCCGGGCCAGCCAGCCTCCATGCATTATCGAACAGCGATACAGGTCCCATTTCCACAACTAGGGTTGCGCAACGATGATTTTAATTCCTAACTACGAAAAACAGCGTCGGGGTTTACCTTCGAAATTTCATGCGACTGTGCAAAGGCATTTTCATTCTATGACCCAGACCATCCAGCCTCTTACATTTTCAAATTGCGGTACAGCTGCCATCTTCACAGTAAGCTTTGAGCAAATTGCTTCTGATTCCGCGTTACATAAGACGCTGTTACGGGTTTTCTCGCAAAATGTGCAATTGGGTACGAATTTTTCTCGTGCAATAGCCTAAAATAGGCCACCCTGAGTAAAAATCCCAACTGGGTTACAGCTGCCAATTCCAGAATAAGCGTTGTGCAACTGCGGCTTTTATTCTACATTTTAGAAAACCGTATTCAACAACAAAATTTCATGGCATAGCATTGTCATATACTATGGCCTCGAATTGCACAGCCCGCTCTGCATTTTCGGAGCGCAATACAGCCACTATTTAAAGGATAGAAGTCGCGAAACAGCGGTTTTGATTGCACATTGTGAAAACCAGTATACTGGGTTTATCCGCCAATTTCATGCGATTGCTCCGACGATACTTTTGACTCTGATGGCCCGGGCCATTAGTAGCCATAGCACTAGAGCACGCATGTCGTAGAATTGAGTGGGTAAACCCGACGTACTTATTTCTATAACGTGGAATTGGAGCCAGTTGTTCAATGCCTAATGTGAAGACAGCAAGTGTATCGCAAGCCAAATATTTAAGAAGGCTGGCTGGCCCGGGCCATGGGAAACAGTCGCATTAGAACGGCCGCGTGTAATGTCAAGGAATTTAGTGGGCGAACACGGAACCCTGTCTTCTGCAACGTGGAATCAAAACTGCAGTTGCTTAAAGCCTACTGTAGAAAAGCAGTACTGCCATAACTAAATAAAAATAATAGCTGTATGACTGTACCACAGTCCGAATATGTAGCCAGGCTGGCTGGCACAGGCAATAGTATAAAAAACGTCCATGCAGTCGAATGAATTTTTGAAGGTGAATCCGAGAACGCCGTTTGCTATGACATGTAATGCAAACTTCAAATTCTGCTACCGATGCAGCACGCACTTGCCATAGACACGCTCGCTTTAGCATAGGCACGTGTTAAGCTCTACCAATGTAATGACATCACTGGGTATTGAATGCCTCAGTAATAATCACTAGTTTAAGAGCATCCGTTAGGTGGGCAAATGACAGGTTACGTTAATAAGCCTATCGGCTTGCAGGAGCCTTTGAATGGATCAGCAGCAAGTCTTCAGAAGAAGCAGTGGACGGCAATTTATAACAGCTTATAAAAGCACCAAATTGAGCTGCGAAGGAGCTAATACAGTGCCATTACATCGCAAGCAGCAATGATAGCCGTCAAGGCTCTTCTGCCGCTATTTAAACGAAGCTGTTAAATCAGCTAACCTTTAATACACAGCAAAGTAGTCCAAAACCTCAGCAACGAGTTAAAAAAAAACGCTTCCCCAACGTAAGAGGAAGACGACTCAAAAGATCGAATAAATAACCTCCAGTGTTCATTGCAAGATTTTTGTCTACAATTTGCACGACCCACAATACCACTCCAAAGGCTCTCCTGAATTCCTTGTACTTTAACCACCGGCGAATTTTTTTTAAAGGAAGAAACGTTTTTACTCGGGGCTCATGTACGAAATTTAATTGTCTTTAGATAGTACCGATGGGAGCACCGTCCCCCCCCCCCGATCCAGGTTGTCGACGATATGGGTTACGAATCCAGTCCGGGGCAGGGTTAATCTCCTAAGCCACACACGAGCCTTTTTCCAAACGATTTTCGTTCTGGATCCTGACCACATATGAGACACGAGGCTGTGCTGATGTATTCAGCCATTGCATTCTCATAATGCGAAAGCTGATTTCGCAGCAGTTCGAACGGCAAAGTTTGGTTGCACTTGACTGAAAGCACCGGAATCGCAGCATCTAACTTAATGAGGCCCATATCATCAGTCTCAAAATTACGTTTAGGAAAACAACTCCCAACATATGCATGCTTTCAGCCAGCGTATATAGTTTTAAGTTTGCATCTGTTGTAATAAAAGCAGCATGGACACACACACACACACACACACACACACACACACACACACACACACACAAACACACACACACCAAGCTGGGCCGCGATTCTTCGGCGAACGTCGCATTCAGCAACCCAGCTCAAGAATGAAGTTTAAACCCAAGCCATAATTGGAAACGAATCCGTGCATAACATAACCATACCTAATGAGGTTCTTGTTCTATCGTTGCGGCCAACAATTTGGCAGTGAATGAACACACGGACAGACGCTCACAAACTCGCGGTAAGAAAAAGAAACTGTAATATTGCAAACGGCTGTCAGACCGCAAGGAGCTGTAGTTAAAAAAATCCATTATGAATATACAATGTATGTAAGAATCCAAGGCAGTCGGCGGCCGTTGACAGTTGCGCTGCCGCTGAGCGTAGCCATTGACTGTTGGGGTGCTGCTGCCACGGCCGAGGCAGATCAAGAAGCAGCATGTGCACGTGCTACCATCCTTAAGGATCTGCAACGTGAAAGAATGTGTTCGCCATACGGTGTGCCCAGAGGCTCTAGAACCCGAGATGCATGCCTGCGCTCCGAGACTTAAATAGCTTTACTAACAATGATAACCTGCTCTATTTAAATTTTTGAGTCACACATTTCCTTTTCGCCAGAAGGGCCATAGCACAGCCTGTACCTGTAGCTTGGTGCAGATACGCTCATCCCGTACAGCTTACCAACCAAGACAAGAAGTACACCATCAGTTAGGCAGCTCTGCATTCCATGCACGCGCACCCACCTTCACCGACTACACGAGGTGCCCATAAGAGCGCTGCATCGACAGTTGACGTTGCCCAGCCGGCCCACTCACCGGTGATCATGAGGTGAATGACCTTGCTTCCTTGCGGCAGAGCAGTACCTTCGCCCATATTCACTGGTCTGATGGTGACGTGCTGAACAGATTTTTCATGGAACACCTTTCTACTAATGTCTAGCATGATGCGATAAACGCCTTCGGTATTATCGCCATGATCAGCTGAAACGGGTAAAACCGAAGTCACGGACGAGGGTCGACTAGCAGCAGGCAAAAACAGATGTTCACACATGGACATCCGTTGGCTTAGAGAAGGGGGCCGTCGGGGGGGGGGGCTGGTTCCACCCGGACAGTACGGCAGGGGCGTGTCTCGACGCCTGGCAGCAATATACACTGCTTCAGGCCCTCAATATTTGTTTGCCTCCGACTAGATCAAGGTCTGACATCTCCATAGCATGCAGACGCCCAATAGTCCTACAGTACAAGACAAGATCTGCTGCTGCTTTAACAGTTGCAATGTAAAAACCAAAATATTGGATAACAGTCAGCTGGATTAAAAACAAAAACAGCAGCACCACACTGATAACTTTTTTCTAAGCACAGAGAGATATTGGAAAATATAAAACAAGCAGATTCGGCATTCCGTGGAAATCAAAAGAAAAGCTGGCCTCGAGCAGAGAATGACTGTGCAGCCTTGATAACTGTATATTGGAGGGGAAGGGCAACAAAGAATGAACTGATGCCGTGACTATTTTGGGACGACCAACCAATTCTGAACACAGAGAAAAACGTCTCACAACTCTAACTAGTCAACATACTGAGTATGTGCTTTAAAAAGGAAGGCACCAGAATACCGTAATAGTACAACCAGACGATTCCCATCTGTGTGCACGATCAGGAAAAAGGCCACGGATGACAAAGAGAGCGCAGCGCAAGTGCGCACATCCCCCAAGACAGGCAGGCTTGCACTATGGCACCACACCGGCGTCTCCATCGGATCGCTGAGAGTGCGCAGCGATTGAGATCGGCTCGAGACATCTGCCGCTCTCACTGTCAGCAAAGAAATGCACACTCGTTCTTGGCGCATTGCTCACAAGCAAGTACACACACTGCAACCCAACAGCGGAGGCAAAAGCAGCACCCCCTGAGGCCTTGCTTGCTCCTGCGGCCAACCGCACATTCACCGGTGAGTTGTACTGCCATTCAGTCGTCGGGCAAAAAATCCTACCATCAGCAGGAAGCAAAGTGAGAGAGAGAGAGAGAGAGAGAGAGAGAGAGAGAGAGAGAGAGAGAGAGAGAGAGAGAGAGAGGGAGAAGAGAGAAAGAAGGCAAGGCAAGGTTTGGCGAATGGCACCAACCTTGATCAGCAACCCGCACAGTAGCAGACGGCCGAACCATCGAGCTTCTTGGCCGACCTCTCTTTCTGCTCTGAGTCAAGCTCCCTGCAAAAATAATACCAACCGCAATTAGGTGCAGGGGAAGCAACAAGGTCAATCAGCCGTCCAGTTGGCGATATGGATATATGAACAAAAACTAGGAAAACCGCTGCAAAACTCGCTGCAATCAAAAGATTTCTCAGCCACTGACGATTTCAGGGGATGCATTGGTGACAATAAAACGATGCCGATTCGGGCCATCTATACATGGGAGCTGTCGGACAGCAGCCGTGTCACACAACACCAGGTCTTAATGTAACGTTTCTCTCTATCGGTAACTCCACAAAGATTATGTGGGTGTTATACAAGAGAGTTTTGTATAGGGCACTTAAAAGTCTCACTGAACTCGGGTGAGAGGTGGGGGGCCAAGCTACTCGTCACGTCCTCGGTCGTGTGTTCGAGCAGGAGCAGGAGCAGCAGGAGCAGGAGGAGCAGATCCCTTTTCGCACATCCCCACACCACACAACCTGGGATGGGGAAGAGGGGTGTGTGAATGAAGAGCCGCAGAGGCTCTTCCACTGCTATGTAAACGACGCTGCTGAATGAGCTGACCACGAGGGTTTTATTTTATCGCACACTCCACTTAGCCCAAGTTTTGCTGTAGAAGGTCGACGACTGGTGTAGGCCGTATACCCGGCCTCAGCTGCCTGTCGATATAGCTCAATAGTCGTTCTATGGGAAGGGGATGGTGGTGGTCAAATCAGGCGTCGGGCTGAGCCACTGCAACAGCACCAAACAAGAATTTCGCTAACAGGTTCCAATTTTTGGTAAAGGAAAACTCTTGTACCATAATTTGTGTACATTTATCTCAGCCTGTAATCCAACAAAGACTACGTAGGCATCACTCGGGAGAGCTTTGTGTGGCGCACTCACAGCCTCCATGGCTTTCGGTAGCCAACCGACTTCATCTCACACAACAAAGAGAAAGTGAGAAGCATAGCCGAGTCAGGAGAGCAGTTGAGGTAGTGAGCAGCATGGAAGTAGCAGGTCCGGACGGCTGGAAAGGACTCGCTACAGTCGGCAGCAGGAGAGTAGTAGTCGTTGCCTAGGAATTCAAGAAGTCTGCCCCACAGTCTAGGACCAGGAGAGCAAAAGCTTTTGTTACCAACAGTCCTTAAGCAGAGGAACGGAAGGCCTAATTTATTGTTCATACAGGACCAGAGGGCGCCAGGAGGCTGAAACTGGTGCAGCAGTTCAGCCGGACATATACAGCCCAAGCCAAGATGATGCACACCGGCATGCCTACTTTCGGCTGTGGAATTCGGCAGCAAATCAGCGATGCTTTGCAAACAACGCTGCCAGAGCTCAGCATTAGATCGAAGATGCAACGGACTAGCACTCGTTCAGGTAGTCATGCAAACTGGAATTCAAATGCAATGGCAATTCAATGCAATGCAAAAAAGTCTGGTTAAGAATCGCTACATTTGGCAGCATGAGCCGACCCTGGGCACAGTGCCAGATCGGTGGAGGGCGTGGCTGATCCGGCACCATGCCGATGCGAATCTGAACCCGACAGCGAGCCTGAACCCGATAGACTTTTGTATGAGACGGTATCGATCGACGGCTGAGGCGGCTTTTCGGCCCACGCCAGTCGCCGACCTCAGTAAAATTCAAGCACCACGAAATGTTGAGGTGGAGGAGACAGAAGGTAGGACCTCGTGGCCTCGAAGCTAGCACAAATCAGGGAGGTAGTAGCCACACTAACAGCATCCATAAAATAGAGCGCGCATTCCCTTGCGTGCTATCGATAACCATGCCTCTGCACGCTTCGCGAAATTTCAGTATGTCTCAAGAGGTAAAAGAGCTGCATTCCATTACCCGAACAAAGTGGCACCCACCACAACTGCAGCACCACGCGGCGAGAATTTCTTTTGAGGGAGAAGAAAGGAATGAGCAGTCCGAGTCTGCAAAAACCCTGTAATAGCATTTGCATTACTTTACCAGCAGCACGTTGCTGCTAAGAGACCAATCGAGTTGTGCGAGAGAAAAAATGAACTGTCAAGCCCTTCTTTAGCCGGAAGGAATCTTTAACTCTTCCTTGCGGCCATAGCCCTGAGAAAATGAGCTAAATTACTAGGAGGAAGCCATGCCGAGCGCCATTCTAGCATCTCTCGAGGTCTGGCCAACCCCCATCCCCGAGACAGACCATGTAGCTCTGACATCGCCTGGCAAGCATTTTTATAAAATATAAATAAATAAATAAAATTCATTTGTACAGCACATTCTTTCTCTGTGCTGAGTGCTGCTTGAGTCTTCCTACTTTCTTCCGAATAAAATAAATATAATTCATTCGCATAGCACCCCGAGAGAACTTAATCTCTATTCGGGCGCTTCACATATGCCTCTGGGCCCGAGCCCATGACCTCAGGCCAGACCTTGATCGGGGTGAGCACCTAAAACCACAGGATCAAGCCAGCTTGGCAATAGGCCATTCCACACTATAAAAATTCTTGAAGAAACTTGTTTGCTGCTGATGCGGTCCGCTCAGCCAGCCGCCTGATCTAAACCCTATATATAGAACGACTGAGGAGTGATATCGACTGGCTGCTGAGGCGAGTGTTCGGCCCACATCAGAAGCCGAACCTCTGACTAAAATTCAAGCACAGCGGAATGTGTTAAGGCAGCAGAGACAGTGCCGAACCAGGCTGCCTCTATTATACCTGGCAAGATAAGCAACACGAATTTAAGAATCGTGATGAGACGAAGTCGCTGCAAGGGGATAGATACATACCACAAGCATGCGTTTTTGTTCTTGGGCTGTAAGCAAATATGCTTCGCCCAAACTTTTTAGTGCGCGTGGCATCTCGGAAAATCCTCTCACGACCCAACGAAACAGCGGAAGCCACGGCTGCGAGAAATTTCTGCATGCAATGAGTGCAGGGAAGGGCATCAGCCATTTCCTTCTGCAATTATTTCCTCTGTGCACACCCGTGGCTGCAGCTACCCTACCCTGTCAACTTGCCAAGCAAGACTTTATACCTGCACCGCCACCGGTGTCATCAAAGCACACCGGAGAACCAACAGCAGCAGCTAGACTTGCAAGGTAGACAACCCACACTTACCACCACTTGTACTGCCAGCCGATTCCTCGAAGGGATACTTTTTCGGCCGGCCACGCTTTCGGGCCGACGAGCCGTCTCTATGAATGCCTACAGCAGTGCAAGGGCAAATAAACACATGCACAGCCCAGTTTCGGCCACCGGCAGGGCGGACTCGTTCACTGCATAATATTCCCTGACACGAGCAGCACGTTTTCCTGGGTCACAGCCATTGTGGCAGCTCCCGGAGACAGCTGTTGGAACATCGAGCAGCATCTTCCTGCGGGCTGCTGCCTCGCCGCCCTCGTACGCTGCGCTGACTGACGCCGCCATGCTGGTTGCTCCACCACCAAGCAGTGCAGCCAGAGCCACGGCGGCAGCAAAGAACGCCTTCGTTAGCTAGCCTCATATGGCTGTCGCAGGTTCCCACGACTTGGCAGGTCAGACCAAACGCTACTGGGTCTTAGCATAGGGGTAGGGTGCATGCACTTCTCGACCCTGGGTTATAGAGTCGAGTCCTACAGAGGGCAATTCTTTATTGCCCCCTGCAAGCGAGAGCGATATTTCACGGCTCCTCTTCTGTCGCCTACATAAACGAGGCTCATTCCTTCACGCGCACACATACATGCACACGCAGAGAGAGATTCACCAGTTTCACTCGCGAGTTGTCCAGCACAAACGGTGGAGAGCAGCAGTGCTGCCGGGCTGCCGTCACGCTCTCAGCGGAGCGGCGCAGGACACCGACTAAAAGGCCACTCGTCGGCGGCGCCTGAGACAAGCACAGCTGCCGGGACCATCTCGAATCACACGGGGAGTGAAGCCTCTGCTCTGGCAAAACCAGACGGTGCGTGGGACTAATATCACTCTTAAGACATCCTGAGCCTCCTCGTCACTCGACCCATCATCTGGGAGCACGGCATGACAGCACGGCACGGATCGGATAGAGAGCAGCCCTCTAAGGGCATTATATAAATGCACTAATAGTATTCTTATTGCTATCTCTAATAATTAAAGTGAGCAAGTCCATCACGCCGAAAGTCGGTGCACTTGCATCACATGGGAAGATGGCTCATTTCTGTGTCAAGCCACAAGGTGGCGCAGCAGTGTCCTCTGCTACAAAACTACAATGACTCAGTCCATGGGCAGCGAGCTGCTCGTTAATAATAATAATAATATAATTAGCAACAGTTCGGATCGATATCAGCAGCCCACTCAGTCACGGTGCTAATAGGAGCACAAGCTCGACGACACGCTTGGAACACTGCAGCCTCTGCCGTCGTCGGACACAGAGCCAGTGGAGCAAGCCGTACTGACTCGGTCGGTCAGCAGTCGCATTGACTCGTCGGACGGGTGGAGGGAGGGGCTCGCCGTGATCCGTCAGCCCGTGATCTCGACGACTGGCCAAGCCCGGACAGCAAGCTCGCAGCCAGGAAGCTTGACAGCCGGTCGGAGCCGACGGGCCAAACGCATGCCACGGTCGCAGCGGCCGGCCAAGAGCTGTCGCAGGCACGCACTCACTCTGCTGCTCTGCAGCCGCGCCCGAAGGAGGCTGCTGGTCGGATTTTCTCGGTCGCCCGCGCTTTCGCTGCACACGAGTCTCAACGGCTACAGCAAAACAAAATGGCGCTGCCAGTGACTAGCTGCACCTGCCCACGGGTGCAGCCAGTGGGCTGCGCAGCAACATGCGTTCGTCTCGCCCACCAGTTCAGCAAACGAGATGAGCAGCTGGTGGCGAGTGGGGAATTCGAACGCTGCAGCTTGCTCGTTCGTTCGTCCACGGATAGCTGCTGCTGCCTTATACCTGCTGCTCCAGCAGGCTTCGGCCACTGGTTTTTCTCGTCCTCGTTGACAAGTTCGCTTGCGTCGCGATTAGCCGAACTGTCCGAGCTGTGTGAGTCTTCTCCTTTTGCACCAAGATTCTCATATTCACCGCCGTACATCGTCGGGTCGTCACCAGCCTCTGAAATGCAGTACCGGGGTAACCTCCGAAATAAGGCAGGTAGGTCCAAAAGAAATGGTCAATTTTTTCAAAATTCCCGTATTAAAGATAAACTAGTTATAAATGCAAGCTCAAATTTTGGTGGTTGTAAGATGACTGGAACATGGTCAATAAAATTATTATGTAAGACCTAGTTTAACCGGAAGTTGTACACAAAGCTCAACAAAATAATTTTCTTTGACAAGTAACTGAGCCGGAACTGCGGTTTTCTGGTGAACTCTGCGAATATAAGCTACTCAGCCCTAAACGGACCCTCAAAAAAATAACTGGAGAATAATAAAACGCAAAAATTTCTCGGAAATGACATGCCCCTCGAGGTCACACGTCCGACTGATAGTTTAACAAGATCATAAAAGAGTAAACCCCTTATCGGCAGGGTGCCTAGTCCTGCCTCTGCTTCCCTGCCCCGCCCATAGCAGCCGGCGACCCACTCCATATATACTTGGCAGAAACCTGTTTACATTGGTGTGTTTACATCGGATCACAAACAGGAATTGACTGTCATTCGGCCAGTAAACAAACATTAGGGATAATATATTGAGAATTTGCTGCTGCCGCGCCGCCTTAACTAAGGAGTCCATTATCACGGCACCGCATGAATCCTGGGACAGCTGATCCAGTTCCTGTAGCTGCCATAACGCACGAGGCGACGGCCGCGAGCGGTCCTTTGTATGTTGATTCATTTCTATTCAAGGAAATTTACGCGATTTCAAGTTCTCATTTATGTCGTTAATAGTTAGATATTTGTATTGGCGAATGCCGGTGAGCCTGGCTGTAGCCTGGATTGCCGGCCTGAGGTATGAGACCTATCGCGGATATGATCTGCTTAGGCTGTATAAGGATCTTGTTAGGTTGACCTATTCCCAAGATCCATATTTATCTATCTATCGAATATGTTGAATGTTCGTGCGATGATAGCGTTTCCTAGTGCTGCCTCTTGGTTATAGCTTGGAGCTCTCAAGTTTATCTGCAAACGACAGTCCAATGCCTGCTGTCATTTATGTCATATCTCTTAAAATAATGATCCGATAACCTTACAACTTTGGAGTATATGATTGATTGTAGTTACATAATCATTCCAGCCTTCTCGCATGCATATTGGACCTCAGTAGATAGACTTGTTTTGCTCAAAACTGGCTGTGTTTGTCGTGCTAAGCCTTTGTCATCCTTTCTCTCACATGGCGTAAAAATGTCACAGGTAGGCTACTTGTGACCCAATCAACGTGAAATTCGAAGTGCATGCTCCTAAGTATGTGTTTCGATGTTGTATGGCGACAAATATAGTAACACTCTTGTTATTGCATGTCACCTACATGCTTTGGCACCTTAAGTTGGGTTCTCTGAGTGCTGTCACAGCAGTAGTACATGGTACCTGGTAAATTGTAAGTTTTTTGTGGAGGGAGAGTCTCCAGTCGAGTGTCTTGCATTTTTTGAGCGGTTTGCCATATTTCTACAATGACATTTTTAGAATCGGAAAACTGAGGAGCTGCCTTTTACCAGCAGTGCTATACGTGACCTTGGACTTTTAAAGGTCACAAGAAGGTCAAAACAGCAGCTATATCACATCAAACGATAGCTAATGCTACCAGTGTTCTTCGTGCCAATTTGCATGCCATTCAGTTTACTGGTCTTCGTACAATATTTTATAAATGTGCTTTTGGAGGGACAACTCCCCCTATTGGCGGCCATTTTGGGAGATAACTCCTACTACTGGCCGACTTACCCCCTTACTTACGGCTCAGCAGGGCAGGCAAAGAAGCAAGGTCAAACACAGTGTAGCAACACAGCGACCAGCACACCGCAGGATATAGCAGAATGCATCTGCAGCCTGACCTAAATGAGCTGACCAACATGTGGCCTGAGCAGAGGCCCGAGGCATCTGCATCCTGGTCTAAAACGCAGGCATTGAAACGTGATCTAACTGGCCAGCCACCCTGCTGCTTTGGCAGCCAGGTATAATTAAATGACAGCTTAAGATAATTTAATGCTCCCGACCCAGGTCGAGAGCCTGAGTCCTGAGGCAGACGATCCTTTGTTTTCAGCTGCAAGCAGAGAGATATCTGCTGCTCATCTGCTGCTATATACAGCGCCGGCCCAAAAAAATGGCCCCCCATCAAGGGCCCCTTTATGAGTTCCACTGAGCGCCATTCCTCATTAACTGCACAAACTAGTTAGAGAATACTAGTAAAAAAAGTTTTTCTATCAAATGATATAGAATAGGGCTCATAAACTTCACCCTCTGCCGTACGTTGACGCTTTAATGGAGACAAGTCACAAATCACCAGTGATGGGGCCACTGGAGTTTTCTCACCACTCCCACACCTAGGATTTGGTGTCCAGGTAAACATGACCAGCCTGCTACAGCGAATTGCACAGGTCCGGATGCAATTACAATCCTTCTGGTAATCAGCTAAGACGTTTTAGGTTCAGATAGAACATGCTACCACTAACCATTCGATCGTGCTTCCTTTTTGGCAAATGTAGAGTGCCTAGAAAGAGATTAAGTTCTCAGAAGATGCTATACAAATGTATTATTACTTATTTACGAACTTCTGACTACACGAGCAGCTCACTGCCTGTAGACTCACTTCGCAGAGTCTACTATGACTCAGCAAAGCAAATTACGCTTCTATTGCATGTCACTCCCGGAAAAAACTGGTCACAGAGGACAACTCTGCGCCATCTTGCCACGTAAAGCAAGTGCTCCATCAAAAGGACAGGCTTTCTCACTTTAATTAGTCAAGATCTCTCCTTTTGGGGTAACCCAAAAGATCTTGCTCTTCACGACCGATGTCGTAGGTACCTTTATAGCCAACTGCAAATGGTATTGATAGCCGTTAAGGCTCTCCAGTCGCTATATAAATGAGGCTGTTAATTTAGCTAACATTTTTTAACTGCAAGTAGTCATTCGTCAGTTATGCAACCGCAATGGCGTCGTCAGAAATGCACTCCAACTCGGTTTAAATCATTGCTGGAAGTATCGATCGGCAGTATTTTGCCATTATTAGTGTGGGCCGCCGCTTTTGCAATAGAATTAGTGACTGATACAACTGCTTAAAGCTGCTTGATTTAAGATCATGACCGACATCTTACTAGAATTTTGGGACTTACTCTACCACTCCTATCCAAACAGCTTCCTTCGATATTTTTGTAAGTAAAACAAGTGAATTGACTAAACCGAGTGCCCACGAGTGTACTACACTGGGATCACGCCCACGAGCAGATGCCGGGATGTATCCAGCTGATGGACAGGCAGGTTTAACAGCAACTACAAGTACACAGGTTTCACATACACAACTGAATCTGGCTACGATTAAGAGAGAAGCACTGGATGTACTATTGAACAAAGCAAACCCAGCCCAGGCAACATTGAGCTTCGCCGTACGAACACAATAGCCGGCAGCAGCAGGGGAGAGGCAGAATCCATGGAAGGGTCTGCTCAAAAAACACCACATTTAGCCAGGAGCCGTGATGGCGCAACGATACTACAACTTCGAGCAAAACAGGATTTGGCCAGGGTGAGTAAGACTACAGCCGACGAGCTAAATGCAAAGGCCTGCAAAATAAAGAGCTGGAAGCATTGGCTACAGGAATAGCTGGTTCGAAGCAGTGGTCAAGAAAAGGGGCAAAATGCAGGCAAAAACCGAGAGATGCATGTGCTCGTGCGCACACACACACACACACACTCTCTCTCTTGCTGCCAGTCAGATTTACGGCCAGCACCGACAAGCTTCGCAAGCGACGAGCGCAGAAAGCTCGGCATTAGGCCTCGCAAGCCCACCGAGCTCATCGCTGACTTCATCGTAAGACTCGGCGGCTGCCGGAGCCGAAACGGCGATCTTCTTGGGGCGACCTCGCTTCCTCTTCGGCATCATTGGCGCGGCGGCTGAGGGGGAAGGACAGAGGGTAGTGGCACGCTAATCGATGAGCGATCGGGGCGAGCTTGCCTGCCTCAAATCACGAGCGCGGTGGGTGGGGGGGGCGAGGCAGCAGTGGCAAAAAAATGCGCCCACAAGTTGCTGCCTGTCTACCGGCTTCGGCACTGGCTGACTCCTCGTCATCTGAGCTTCGCTGCTTGTCCCCGGTGTCACTTCCGTACTGCTGTTCATCGAAGTCGACCGGATCTGCAAAGCGAGCTCGCCGCTGCACGATGTGCGCGACCGGGGCCGGCCTTGCGCGCTCGGCAGCAGTGCTGCCAGAGGAGCTGGGGCGTGGTGGTGGATCGATGGCTGTGCGCAGCGATGAACCGAATGCGGGGCGATGGCACAGCAAAGGATCGAACAAGAGGCGATGGCACAGCGATGGCTCTCACCACTGTCGGCAGGCTTGGCAATCGACTTGTCCTCCTCGTCCTCACGCTTCAGTAACATCCTGCCCTTCGGCATGGCTGGCGTCGGTGCAGAGCTGTGGAATCCCTGCAGGAAAAGTGGGCGCCCGCCAGTCGCAAGAGCTGATACAGGCCTAGGAAAAGGGGGAGATGGCTACTGAGGATGGGGGGGGGGGCTTGAGGGGCCGGGTGCCTTCTTAGGTGCATGCCAGGCAAATTGCAGCCCGGTACAAACGATCGGTCCTCATGCGATTGGCTGCCCACGGCAAGAACAAGGGCATTACATCCACCCTTGACCTTGACAGCTCCGAGTATTATAGGTGTTCTCTCTTTGCGACCTGGGCAGCGGCTCCGAATCAGCATAGTGAAAGTAGCTAAGGCTCTTCTGCTGATGGATCAAGAAGGCTGCTAAATCATCTGCTCCTTTCTGCATGCAGTAAGGCACCAGCATCTAATTGACTAAGTTAAAAAGAACCAGATGGAACTCTATATTGCATAATGACAATTATGAGAATACTAATAATAGTAGTAGCACCAAAAAATCCTTGTAGTATGGCCACCACTGCTGTGGCTATGCATTCGTTCGCGTAATAAGAGGGTTTTCTACGATTCCAGGACACTAAAGTTATGCAAAGCACGTGAAAACACTTACTGACCACCACAAAACCAACACATGCTATTGGTGTGTATGCGTAAAGCTTGACATTGTTCTATTAGGATTCTTTATGACCACCCCCTATCTGGCCACGAATAGAGGGGCTACCAGCTTCTGCATTGTCTCATCTGCAGTAGCACATATCAAAGAGCCTCAGTACTAATGAAAAGAATGGCTACTGGCATAGGCTGAACACCCGGCCTCAGCCGCCTGTCGACATTGCTCCAGTATAGTTTTTACAGGGTTCAAATCATGCACCAAACCATGGTTCAAACATGGATTGCTCGACGAGTACTTTACTCGAGTCATTGTTGATCAAGAAAAGTGGATTTCAAGGCTCAAACGCTCCGTTTGGGGGTCGGTCCATTTGACAACAAGATCACGGTGCTATGCAAACTGCAAGGCAGGTGGGAAAATTTCTTTATGAATCCCTACTTGGTGCTGGTGCACACTCATAACTTTTAAAAGCAGAACCAGCTACATACAGTACGGTTGAAATTCTATGACAAGGTAGACGGCTTCTGGCATCGACTAAGCCAGGAATGATGGGACAAGGCTGCTGAAAGGCTAGTTTATTAAGGTTAGCTGATTCAATCGGAGAAAATTTGTTGCCACCCAGGTGCCGATATGAGCAAAGTAGTACTAATAGTAGGTTAGTTGATTTACCAGCTTCATTTATAAATCGACAGAAGAGCCTTCATGGCTGCTTCAGTGGGCAATGAAGGATCGCCCACTGCAGTACTCAAATCTGGGTCGTGGAGATCGAGCACAATACCCCGGGCTACGACCCAGCTATTTGACTTGTAACTATCTTAATCAAGCCCCAGGATGCCCAGTGTGCTATCCAGGCTTTCATTTTAATGCAGATGACAAGCAGCTGCACTTGTGCTTTGATTCTACCCTGCCTTCCAGCACATCAAACCCGCGCACGGCTGATTTTTGCACACCGAGGACGGAAAAATTTCTCATATTGAATGACAATAAAACCCACTTACTCGTTATGGGCAAAGCTAGTGCTACTCAAATAGTAGAAAACCTAAACCTCAAAATGGGGTCACCAAGCATAACTAGACCTGCATGCAATCTGACTTGTGTCCAATAATAATAATAATTACAGGCCATTTGTGTGGCACAAAGAGAACCAAGTCTCCACCCAACGGCCTTTCAATACGACAGCTCTCGAGTCAAGTCACTGCTTTCAACTAAAAAAAAAACACGCGCTTATTTAGACAGAGATGCCACATCCAGTTGGTGCATGCAACTGTGACATTCTGCTTCGACTTCTGCAGCTCACTACTCACAGAGCTTTCCTCCCTGGCCTGGGCAATAATGTGCTTACAGCTGGTCGAAATTCTGCACCTATGCTTGTCTGTCGTGAACGTTGCAGTTGCACATCATTTCAAGCAGAATATCGACTTCTAGCTTTTGTAATCCACTTTTAGATCCATTCATTCTGTTGCTCTGGTTACCTATTCGAGCTACTTCCCGATCAGGTCATGGGTCATAGCAATCACTCATCTGACTCAAGTCTTTCAGCTGTTAGCCGATCTGTTAGAGACCTTGCCATTGGTGAGCCGTGATGGCACACTGGGTAAGGCGGTTGCCTTTCACGACCTCGGTCCTAAGGCCGAGGGTTCGAATCCTGCGGTGGGTGACTCTTTATCATCTCTCTAAGCAGTGGTGGCAACCGTAAAGGCTCTTCTGTCGCTGAACAAAAGAAGCTGTTAAATAAGCTAGTATTATTTCGTGTGCTCCCAAAGCCTGACACTCTGCCGATTGATGTCACGACACACTCCTGACTTGACATCTAAAAAGAAGCTAAAAACGCACTTGTCCCTAATAGTATTCGCTGGGTATGCATGCATTTTTGTTTGCGTGCTAATGTGGTCCGACAATGTGCATGTTATCATTCACTATCCAATTGACATTTACATCCAGATGCTTTCTGTACAGCATGTGTCAAGTACCTAGAAACAGATTAAGTTCTGTTAGGGATATAAATGTCACCATTTTATAATTACTATATCATGCAAAGGTTCACCTACCTTATGCCCTCCTTCAAATATACGGTCAGATGTCACAACATGGCATTATCTACAACATGACTGCACCACTGACATAGCCCAGTCGTAAGAATAACGATGTCAGGCTAGAACAGCACCAGTGGTACCTTTAAACCGGCAAGTTTTACTAGAAGGCATGCTGGCCTTTGTCAAAAATGAGTACCATGGCTTGGGATAATGGGACACGAAAGCAAGCCCATAGAGTCATCAAACCACAACTAAAGCAAGCATGCTCCTTAATGAACACAAGTATCAAGCTTACAGACCAAGGAATAAACCCAATCAAGCCAAAGACCTGGGTTTTCACCCAGGCTTTCGATGAAGCCCGGGAAGGATTTTGCTAGATAAGCTGCCGGGCAACGAGTAGCACAAAGTAGCAGCACGGAACACGAACGACCGATCACCGACTGCGTTTAGCCAGGTAAGCAAGATCACTTGCCGGCAAGCTCCAGCAGATCTGCTAGCAGGCTTAATCTCTTAAGTATGAACAAAATCGTCTACGAGTCTTTAAAGTGGCTCATCTTTGCGACCTATGCCAGTATGCCAAAATTGAGCTGATTTAGAATACCCGCAGGGAGAGAGTGCGGATTTCAAAGAATTTTTCTAGCCACTAAAAATGATCGACTTGCAAGTGCACTATCCACCCCAGTTAATATTAATAATCGCAGGATTGTGAATGTGGAAGCAGTCACGCCCAAGCACACACGAGCACCAACGCGATTTCTTAGCACAAACCTAATGCCTTTTACATGAAGGAGTTCTATTCAACAGGGTGAGAAGCCATTAACTGCTACTCAACAATAAATAAAAAGCCTCGAGAAATGGTCTAGCGGTTCATTTCTTTTAAGGTAGTTAGCTGCTTTGCACATCATGCCAAAGAGCAGCAAGTTCGACCGGCACTGGACCGAGCCGCCGCTGGGTGCTCATCGCCGCCTTTTCTCTTTCTTTTGTGCCAAAAAGCGGTGACGCGTCTTCGCGTCTTAAGCGATTCGCCGGGGAGAGTGCTTCTCTGCCGCGCGGCGCGCAGCCGCAAGGCCGGCCGAGTCCCGGCGAGCGCGGCGTACGCGGCTCGCGGGTCACGACCGACAATAAATGGCTGCGACGCGTGCGCGACAGCTTCAGCTGGCGTTTCTTTAATTAAGATACGCGAACGAGCCACTGTTACCTCCGGCTTGGGTTCAAGAAGACGTACCTCGCTCTCGGTGTGCTGAGACGACGCACCGGCGCGGCCGTGAGCACGCGGCAAGAGGCCAGGGCAGGAGAGCGGCGATAAATGCTTCGGTCGCTGTTGCAAGTGAACTGTGGGAGGGCCCTATGCAGCGCCGGCATCGTTCCGCGGTTTCGCCGTAGCTATTTTCGCTAAGTCACATAGAAAACGTAGAGAATTTTTAAAAATCAAAGAACTCTTCATCTTAAGTAATCGGAAAATGCATGTGCCAACAGTGACGTACTCATAATATACTGCAGATGAAAGGTCGCACCGTCGCATATCTACGTGCTAGCAACCCCCCCCCACACAATGGTGCCTCTTCTCGCCCCCTCGCCTGCGCTGCTGCTGCTGCTGGTCTTCGGCAGCGATAGGTCTCTCTGCGGCCGCCCCTTGCCAATAGCCGACTGGTCAGCAGTTCCATAAAAGCACAACTCAATCCCGCCCGGCCGTGTCTACCGGATGTTTCTATCATCGCTACTTCAATCGCCGCTCTTTGCTGTCACTCGGTTTTGGCTCCGTTCAATTAAATCAATATAAATATAATTCATTTGCATAGTGCCCTAAGACGAAGTCTGTTGGCTACCGAATGCGTACCGAAAGCCGCTTTGGCTGCGAGTTCGCTATACAAAACTCTCCTGCGTAACACCCACATGGTCTTTATGACTTTGTGGAGTTACAGACGGAGATACATTACATTACATTACCTAGCTCCAAGAACTTCGTACTGGGTAACATCTCCGGCGGTGGTCTGCTGAAATTCGTGCAGACATGTGCACCGGCAAGATCCCGAAGGCTGTTATTAACATCGCGCTATTGGCTGCATGTCTTCGCAGC
>WPIO01000131.1:350000-397500 GCA_009760855.2 Cristatella mucedo
ACCGGCCTACTGTGGAGCGTGACGTCACGGGCCTCTGTTTTTGCGTTCGCGGTTGTTCCTGAAGCAGAGAGGTCATGTGTGGCGTTTGCGCGCTGTCTGTCTTCCATGTGAATCTAATTGACTTGAAATGACTCAGTGGCTACCTGCTAAGGTAGTATAGATCTAGTTGCATTGCCTTACCGATGCCGAATGTCAGTTCTCACTAGAAAAACAGTGTAAAGCTTAATTTTTACACTGCGACAAAAGCGGTCATCACCACCTGCGGTGAATAAATAGACAATACTATGCTGTCTTCTAAAGCAAAAGCAATCGAACCCACGACCTGAGTCGTGGAGTGCGAGTATCCTACCCCCGGGTTAAAACTCAGGGGCACTGCCGACGACGGTTTCCCTACTAAGTCTTTATTTGAATCGACCTATCAGCCATTGGATGAATGGATAGCCATTGGGTGAATGCAGCTGAATGCTCGGATCACTGTGTGACTTGCTCCGGCTAGTAGCGGTAGGTCGTGCCTGTTGACCAGCTAATCAAGCCAGTTAATCAGGCTGATGGTAGGAAACTATTCTAGAATTCCGCTGCTCGGGACTTCGCAGATTCTCTAGTTGTCTCGCGCGCGATCGACTCGTCACTGGTGCCTCCCGGAACGCCAGACATGTCCAATTGCAGACAATACAATTCAAGGACGTCTGAGGACATTCACGGCGAAACTCGTCCAACCAAAATAAAAAATGAACTGCTGCAATGGTATGAGCAGATTTTAACTTAAATTAGAAATTTCACGCTGATCTGACGGGTATTGGCTGAGGTACGGAATTTAAGGGATGCAAAGCTACACTGCAAACGAAGCTGTTTTAAGGTCACAAGCATGTACAAAGCTGCAAACATTCTGGATGTACATAGGTTTAAAAAGTTAAAAAACAAGTCACCAAAGATGCAGAGATCGAGGATTTTATTTATTTGTAGGTATGTTGCTTCTGCTTTACTCCTGGGTTAGACAGGGTTTGCCTAGTAGTTTTTATTTTATGCGGAAATCGGCAAAACTACAGATCTCTTTTACAAAATGTTTGTCTTTTGAAACGCACCTTATGCAATCATTCGATTGTTGGACCAATCTTCTCAGTGTTTACATTTATCTTTACCCAAAGAGAATTGCGTGGCCTGTGCTTGGCCAGAAACGCGAGTAATATCTTGGTAGTCAAAATCTCGCTTTTGAAAAACACCAGCATTTTGCAGCCTTTGCTGACGAACAACATTTCACAGTCTTTACCGATGCTTATTGACGATCTCGGGCATACTTTCTCTGGCCATCTATCTAGCTAGTTAATGCGATGGCCGTAAATAAATTTGGGTCGTGTGAATGCAGTGTAGAGCGACGTTGATAACCTACTTTCCTGCACGACAACCCCAAAAAGCTGTCTTCAAAATTTCCTACTTAACCCCTTTAAAAACCAATAGCACCACTCCATCTCAGAAAGTTAATAGTCCCGTTTAGAAAGCCGACCTATCGCGTGAACCTAAATATTGCCATCTACAAGTTCAGCCAGCGCCGTCATCAAAAATGAAGAGCCAGACCCCAACAGACCGAAGCGATATCAGAACGACTGCCCCAGACGCAAATGCCGGTTTGGCCAACGGATAAGGTGCTCGCCTTCAAAGACCGAGGTCGTTGGCTCGAGCCTTTGCGGCGAATGTAAATCTCCTGCATAGAGATTAAGTCTTCTAAGGGCGCCATACAGACGGACTGTATTATTATTATAGCTCAACCCTGTGATACACGTTCGGTTCGAGCCGTGACAGAAATTTCTGCAGGGAGCCCCACTCTCTACGCCTAAATAGCTGCATATACCATGTATACCCAGGCACGAAAGTACGCACTTTCGCTCACTCGCACGCACGCGCACGCATTCAAGCACGCTCGCACGGCAATGTAGCTGGTACGTATACGTATACTGCGTACCGTTTTTATGTAGCCTGTGATTTAAAGGACAACATTCAGCGCAAAGAAACTGGTGCCTGAAAACGAGATACGGCCAACAAGCAGCGTCTGCGTGGACGCCATAATTAAGTATTAAACGGCGATCAGCTGTGGGTTTCCGTGTCCTTCGTCAGCCTATAGATTAGGCCTGCAATTTTCGCTTCGATCGCGTGTAGCAGCCGACCGCTAGATGCATCGGGCGAATCGCACCTTTCCTCTACCTTTCTCTCTGGTTGTCCGCTTAGCTGTATGCAGACGTTCAAGCTAGACGCGTCCCACTGTTTGCCTCTTTTGCGTCAAGTTTCCCAAATGGCATCGTGTCACCGAAGCTCCTTTGGCTGCCCCGCGACCGCACTCCGTCCTCATTTCGGCGGCGTAAACGACCCACCAAGCGACTGGGCGCATCTTACAAAACTTTGGACGGAGCACTTAGCGTGCTGGCCTGACAGCCGTCTGAGCGAGCGTGACTGAATGACGGCTCTGCTGACGGCTCCGTGACGAGAGCGAATGGCGGCTCCGCTGACCCTGACCCGAGCCTGAGCTGAGGCCTGAGATGGCCCGTCTCCAGCTGCCCGGGCAGTCACCGATGCGTCGCGGGAATTCTTGGCGAGTCTTCCCTCTCTCCGCTCCGCGAGTCTCAGACGAGCGCCAAGGCGCTCGCGCATCATTCGTCGCGCACCTCGGGTTCAGTCGGCGTTCGAGCCCTGCAGCGCGTCTTGTTAATGTCGCTCCAATACTGGGTGGTGGTGGTATCGTTGTGCGACAGTTGTGGTTTTTGTTTATGTAGACCGCAGTCGGTGACAGCGCCCAAATGTTGTTATCCGCCAATACTAGGCTGGGTGGCCCTCCCGGCCACCGGTTAGGCAATCGGAGCGCAGCTAGGCGCTGGCAACGGCGCCAACGAATGAGAGCGAAGCGTTCCGGTACCGCAGAGGACAGAAGCGGGCGACGTCTGCGGCGGGCAGTAGTGCTTCCGCCGGCTGTGAGTGTGGAGGAAATAAACTGGTGGTGTTCCTCGTTGGCTAGCGTGCTGTGCCGCTCGCGACGACAAGTTAGACTACAACAGTGGCACCGGCGGCGGCTATTCTAGCGGGAGTCTCGCGGAGACACGGCGGGCGCACGTGCGCGGTAAACGAGACTCTCCTTTATTACTCCAAGCGGGCACACATATGGAAGCCCAATCAATTGCAGCAACGACATGAAATATAATCTGGATTAGTAGCCCGACGCTGCGCTTCGTCAATGGCGTTACTATTGGCCAAAGGAGGGGAAAGTGCATTAGTGTCGGGCGCTTCGCTAATTACAGCAGCAGAAGCCGCCGGCGCACACCGCAGTAGACACCTAAGTTCTTCGACAGCAGTACACGAATCTGCTACATTGGCTTTTTTTTGTTAAAGAGGATAGCCGCCAGTTTCTGTCTTCCGACTGTCGCCAGCATTTACTACACCCGCCGCACCCTGCGGACCCAGGCCGCCGCATCTCTGCCATCTATTTCAAACAAGCGATCACCAGCACTAGCAAACCGTCCGACGTCACTGCCACTCCGGTTCGGCCCAGGGGTTCAGGTGCTCGCTGCCGGTGATGAGGCACTACTGCATTTGGTGACCGAGATCGTTTGCCCGCTCGAGCCCTGCGGCATGTGTGAAGAGCCTTGATAGAGACGAAGTTCTCTTAGGGAGCTATGCGCATGAATTATATTATACAAATATTTATTTGCATATTAAAAACTCCGACTGTTAGAGGCCGGAACATTCAGTGACCGGGTCACTGAATGTTCCAGCCTCTACTCGTCGCGGTCGCAGTGACTGGAAGTCGCTGTGATCCCATCCTAGTAGCTTTCCGGCAACGCCAACTGCGGCTCGTCGTAATCGTCGAGTAAGCGCTATTCTGACACGTACACACCAGCTCCTCTCTCTACAGTCGAGCTGCATCCCGGAGAACTGCCGAGCGCGGTCTCGACCCAGCAACGGAACCTGCGCAGTTCTATCGGAGTCAGGCATCGCGCAGAAGTGCAAATTATACGAATCCAGCAAAGCCACGTCTTCCATCGCACTAGTTAAACTAGAGCATAGACAAAAACCTTATTCGGCAGCTCGAATGGGTGCGGACAGCAGCAGCAACATCAACTGCAGCACGAGCGTACGACGCGCAGGTTGGGCAGTAGCATGGGCGTGGTGCGAATTACTGGCGGCTGCAAACGTGAGATTAAAGTTTGCCACCTGTTAATCAATATTGTATTCTTTGAAAAATGATTTATTTTTTAAGAGTTCATTTCAAGTTTTTTAGTTATTCTGAAACTCATAGATGCAGGTAGGAGCTGATAAAAGATAGGCGTGAAAAGTTTGGCAGGAAGTGGTGCTGGTCCCTACTGCCGGATGCTGAATGGTTACCTCAGGCGCTGGAGCGCCTTGTCGAACGAACAGCCGTTCCCTTGGTAGCGAGCAGTCGTGCCCGCAGAAGCGCGCCCTAGTATGTGCGAGCGCTGGCGGATGCAGTGAATTGTGGGCCACGCTTAAGCGGAGCTTGCGGTCCACGCCTGTTGGTGCCGCAGCACTACACCCCATCCTGCTCTGACGTTGGGGCGATGCCCACTGCAGCAGCTGCTTGTACGAGCTCTTGCTTGAGCGCTGTAGCTGCGCGGTAGATGCAAAATTTGCTGGATGGCACGCATCCAGCTGACACGGCGGGTTCTTGTTCTTATGGGCCAACCAAGTTTGTGCTTGATCCACTGAATTGGCATTAGAGCCCAAGGTCAGAGGCTTCTTGCCGGCCAGTTGTTACGTACGATGCTTGCCTCTTGTTTGGTTAACGGAGAATCCCGTTAATACCCACGACGGAGCGACCCATTCTACTTTCTTTCTAACCCGCGATATCCCTTTGCGAGCGTAGAGCTTTATGTCAGTAAACGAACCTGTTTGTTACAGCATTTACTGGGTCTTTGGGAATCGTCCTTCGTGTGCATGTACCTGCTTACACTATGCCTGCTGATTTCGGATTTTGCCATCACAAAATTGTTAGTGCTTTATATGCAGCATCTGTAAAGAGCCTAGGGAGAGAGAGAGAGAGCGATTCTGTTCTCTGAGGGGCAATACACATTTATTATTCTTCTTCTTATTATTCAGTATGGGTGAAAGTGCCCGAAGTGAACAGTGCCGCCTGTAATTCTATCACGCTGTCTTTATCTCGGATATCTCAGAACTGCGTCGGAATAAGGGTGATGCGAGCAGTCGCGAGGATCGTGTGCCACATACAACAGCTGGCAGTCGACAGTTGGCCGAATTTGCAGCAATCCCGCACATCCAGCTTGTGAGAGCAGGAGGGCTGCTAGTCTGTCAGTTGGTGCCATATTTTTTCCTCGCATGCCTTTCTCGGTGCCAGCTTAGAAGAAACATTATGGTAGTTGCTATGGTGGTTGCTAGCGATACATGTCCGCTCGCTGGCGCTCGTTTGTTGACGTGAATGTTGTGGATCAGATCAGCGATGGATCAAGTAATGGAATATAATTCATTTGTATATAGTTCCCTAAGAAAACTGAATGACGATCCAGGCGCTTTACATATGCCGCAGGGCTAGATAGAGCCCAAGATTGCTGTCGTCCGAGGCGAGCACCTATCCACTAGGCCGAATCATGACATCATGACATATCGGCTTCTGCCATTGGTCCTCTGCTCACACAGATTCGATGCACTGTCAGCTACTGGCAAACATTGGGTGACTTGGAAATTGGAAATCCTGGTCTCTTCGCAAACCTGAAACCTTCCAATCTCAGGCTAGGCCACCATACTCTCCTAATAACAATAACAATAATAATACACTTGATAAAGTGCCTTCAGAGAACTCAATCTCTTTCTAGGTGCTTTACATTTGCTGCTAAGGGACACGCGATTGAATGGTGAGTAATATCATGCTTGATAAACAACATGAATAATATGGTTAGGGGTGACATGCAAATGTCAGCATGCAAGTGGGGTTAGTGGCAGCATGCAGAGTCAGCACGCACAACACATAAAGGACGAATCACAGGGACCCACTGAATGCTGTCCTAAATAGGCATGTTTTTAAGTTCTTTTTAAATGTGGTCAAGTCATGGGATGTTCTGACGCAAGTCGGGAGGGAGTTCCAGGCTTTGAGAGCATACGAACTCAATGCACAGTCTCCTAGGGATTTGAGGTTTGTACGAGGTATTGGTAAACTGTTGGATTCCGAAAAGTGGGTGGTACGATGCTTGGCCTAGTGGGAGAGTAGATCTGAGAGATTGGCTGGAGCCAAAGAATGAAGTGACCTAAAAGTGAGCGACAAAGCCTTGAAGTCAATCCGTTGCTTGACTGGTAGCCAGTGCAGGTCGGCGAGAAGTGGTGTGATGTGGCAACTGCGAAGCTCACGACAGACAAGCCTAGCTGCAGAGTTTTGCACCAGCTGTAAGCGCCTGATGGTACATGCTGGTAGGCCAGCTCCTCCGACTTAAGTCGTTTAGCTATGTCTCTAATAACTAGCGTCATCGTCCTTGGTATACTACCGTACCTCAGTGTGCTCTCAAGGCAAGAAACTGACTCCTGGCCGACGTTGCGACACATTGTGACTTGATGAAATTTAAAAAGAAGCTGAGAATTCACATTTTACTCATAGCATTTTTGTGCCCTTACGAATTGTCCTTTGTGATCTTATGCATGCTGACACTGTGCATGGTATCGCTAAGCAGTTGACATGCTTCCTTTATAGTACATGTTAAGTGTCTAGGAAGAGATTTAGTCTCTTAGGGTGCCATACAAATATCCTTATTACTATTATTGTCTGCCGGCTTTCACCTGAGTACTGTGGACTCCTTTGTTAATGATCAGGCTGAAAAGTGGGAGGAGAGTGAGGAGAGCATATACATAGTTTTATAAATGAGGCCGTCAAGTCAGCCTTGACCTTTGCTTTACTTCAAGGTCTGCTTGCTTGTGCGCTGTGTTTTGTATGTTACCTGAAGTGCTTTTGTCAATTTCTAAATGCTGTGTATGTACGATTAGGTAAGCTGTTCTGCTATTGTCAGTCGGACCCCTCTGTGCTAACATTAGGTATGCGAGAAAATAGTGGGTGTGTCACATGCTTGACCTGGAGTCTTAGCCCAAGGGTAAGCTGAAGAATTTCACGGTCCATGACGTTAGTTAAAGTCCTGATGCTGGCAATTCCTTATTACCCACTGCCAGGGGGATGGCTGATAGCCTCAAAAGCTCTTCTGCTGCTAAATAAATGAGGCTAGCTGTTCAATCAACCGACGTGTACTTTATATCTCCCAATCTCATCTCGGTCACCCTTCAAGCAAAGACTGACTACTTTTGTGCTTCCCTTCCTAATTAGATGTATGCATGCGAATGCACGTCTCTGCAATTCGTTTCTTCAATTCGGCTCTCATTGCCTACTCTTATTGATGGATCTTAAGGCGGATCTTAAAGTGGATTTTCAGCAAGCCGTGTGCACATGTATATGCATGAGTGAGCACGTGCAGAACTCGAGCCGAAGCAAATGCAGTGGCTCGTGGCCATTGCCGTGATTAAAGTGGCCACACCTTGACCTGTTTAGAAGAAGCCAATCGTAGGAAAATGCTCTAGGGGCTGCGTTGGGTGACACAGCTGCGCAGTAAGCCCAGCTTGGGCGGACTCTGAGGCAGGAGGCTGGGCTGGGCCTCTGCAGATGTGCGAATAACTGGAGGAGAGCCGCGGAAGAGAAGTGCCTGCAAATCAGTTGTAGGTAGGTAGTTGGGCATTGGTTGGCATGCTCTTTTTATTGGTTGGCACCGCTGTTTTTATGGCCATGCACGACCGATAAAGGCTGCCATTATAAGTGATGCACAGTCAACTTGGTTGAGTTCGGTTCCATCTGATGAGTGCTCACTGGTGCATGTTTTAAGATGGAGCTAGCCAGTCATGAATGCCTCTCAACTTATTCTCATTAGTCGAAATAGGTGATTTAGTTTGACTCTCTCTCTCTCTCTCTCTCTCTCCCGCCTTCCCTATCTCTCTCTCTCTCTCTCTCTCTTCATCTTTGTCTCTCTCTCTCTCTCTCTCTTGCTCTTGAACTTGTTTCAGCATGCATTTTTTCTCTGTGCCGTGTGCTGTGAGTTCTGTTTGAGTGCTCCTACTTTCTTCTGAGTGATCAGAATTTCATTTGGTTAAAATAAATATAATTCCTTTGTATAGTGCACCAAGATAACTAAATAATCTCTAATCAGGCACTTCACATTTGCCTCGGGGCTAGAGCCCACGACCAGACCTTGGTCGAGGCAAGCACCTCAACCGCTGAACCAAACCAGCTCGGCATTAAGATGCTTTAACAAATTTGGCCACGTGGCTCAGCCACATAGTCTGCCACTCAGCAGGAAGGCAGCCCATATTATTCATTGAAGAACACGAACAGCTGTGAGTTAATGCTCAGGCTGGCTCAGATATGTAGGAGTATGCCTTCACCAGGTGGCTTGCCGCAAGTGGGTGTTTTTGCCACGGCATGTGCAGCGTTTCAATAGAATATGCCCGGAGAGTCTCCCCGGTACCTTACCAAAGTGCTCGAGTTTAGTAGAATGCAGTGGCTGTCAAGCAGTGGCCCTGGCTTGTAGCCGGCATAGCTTATCTTGTGCATTTAGGTGTAGCCGTTGCTGCTGCTCTCGAGCCTCGATCTCGAGCTAGCCTCCGTCACCCTCTCGAGTCTTCCATGGACTTGCAGCTTGGCTAGCCGACTCGGTGCAAAGTAAGCGGACGTATCCGGCATCGGCCATTTTGACACTGCCATCGTCTGTGACGGAGCTAATGACCTTGAGAAAGAGTATGCTATAGCAGTGGTCGCACTTTAGTGGCACTGGCCGCCGACCCGTTCAGGATCCCCGTCATGGCTAACTCGGTGGGCAGCCTCGCCGCCGAGCACGCTGCCATTCCGAGGTACCTCGAGCCCTCGCCGACGTTTTCGCTCGGATTCGGGAACACTTTCGACGGAGACGATTTCATCATGGTGGTCGAATTCGCCGAAATCGAAGGACCGAGGCCGATCGTGAGTGAGCACAATATAAAAGCAGGCAGCGTGCTTTGTTCTGCGCTGTAGCGTGTAGCCAGGATTTAGTCACGGAGAGGGCCAGCACTTGACCTTGCCAGACGCAGCCAATTACAAAGCTTAAGACGGGTTGATCATGCCTTCTGACGTGACCCTTTGGGCAGGTTTAATGGAGCGGGAGATCATCAGCCCATTGGCCTATGTCCATAGTTCTGTGCCACTAGTTCATCGGCAGGCTTAGGACGATGCTCTACTGTGCCACGATTGCACCTAAAGGTCAGCAACGAGTCTCTTAGCCGTCTGCAAAGGCCTGCATGTCTTACTGCAATATTTCAGGCCAGTGTTCGTCATACATGCAGAGCAATAAAGACTTCTGCGTGTGCGTCGCTGCCAGAGTTGATCTGCCAACACTGACCAAATGCCCACTTCTGTTTGCTCGTTTCTTATCACCGGAAAGAAGAGCCGGAAAGCTGAAGTCTGCCTCGAGCTACAGCACAAAGCAAGGCTGCATGCATGTCAGGCGTCTGTCCGGCCGTGTTTGCATTCAGCGGGTTGCATATTGGCGTGTTGCAGGCAGTGTAACCCGTGATCCGCTGTCGGTCCAGCTGCAATGCCGTTATTTTCCACTCTTCCTTGCCTGGCCAAGCACATACTTTGCTGACGTAACGAAGTTCCTACAGCTCCATCAAAGGCTTAGCAGCTATAAGTTATTTAGGCGGTAGCTAGTGGACTTTGTCTCTTGAAAAAAGAGGAAGCAAGAAGCATGGCTGAGTCGGGAGAATAGTCGAGGAAGGAAGTTGCGTGGAAGTAGCTGCACAGGATAGCTGGAAATGACGTGTCGGTATCTGAAGCAGGAGAGAGAAAGCAGAGAAGATATCGACGAAATCGCTGGAATTGTGGAAGCGAGCACCACGATTGGTCTGCGATATTCACGTGTGCTGTCCCTTGTGCACTCACTCGTATGTGGGGACACTGCGAAGGCTATCACTAACCACCTGAAAAGCTTTCTTTCTAAGTATGGAAAGTGACTAGAAAGAGATTTATTTCTCTTAGGCAAATGTAAAATATACAAAGTCAAGGTATTCTTATTAGTATGACCGGCTGAGCTAAATCTTCTGTTGCCGCTGCTTAATAAGTTCAGTAGCGTTATAGCTACTATATTGTTATGAGAGAGGACCGGACGGCACGATGAGGTTACTACTGGTCTTGGGTATCTATTTTTCTTCTTCTCCTCTGTCTTTATCTTAAGTACTCCCTCTCTCTCTCTCTCTCTCTCTTTCTCCGTCTCTCTCTCTCTCTCTCTCTCTCTCTCTTCCTCCCCCTCTCTCTCTTTCTCTCTCTTTCTCTCTCTTTCTCTCTCTCTCTCTCTCTCTCTCTCTCTCTCTCTCTCTCTCTCTCTTCCTCCCCCTCTCTCTCTTTCTCTCTCTTTCTCTCTCTCTCTCTCTACCCAATTTCCAACCCTCTCACTCACTCTCTCCTTTCTCTCTCTCTCTCCTCCCTCTTGCTCTCACGCTCTCCATTCCACTCTTTTCTCCCAGTCTCAGCTATCTATTGTACCACTATCTTTTCTTTTTCGTGTCAGCCTCTTTTTACTTGTTCTATCCTTTCTCTGCTCTTCTTTCTGTCTCTCCTTCTCCTTAATGCTTCCTGTTACAATTGTCACTCTTTCTTGCTACAAAGGTCTTCTAGGTAATGGTCAGCTGAGCGCATCCTTAAAACAGCTGGCCCCTCATCAGTACTCTCACTTAGTACTATTGATAAATGTCATCCTCTGGATAGAGGTTAGAGATGTTTCCAGGGACTATGCCAGTGCCTACCTGTGGGGCGGTGGGTCAGTCGTGCAGGTCCTCACTGCTATCTCTAGATACTCACCTATATTTAAATGCTAGCTGTGGTTTATGTGCAGGTGCTGGAAATTGTTCTGGAGCAGGTCAGGCAGATCAAGGTTAAACTCCCTAGCGACATTTTGATCTGTATAGCATCCCTTTGCCGCTATATAGTCGGTGGCGAGTCTGCTTTGTTGTGCCCCTGATTGTTGTTCACTGGCATTTCCGCTTTGTCAAGTGCTCACCTCTAAGTGTTGAGTGCATTCTCCCTGGTATGACTCTGGGGTTAGGCAACTGCTGTTGCAGGATTTCGTTTTTAAGGTGCCAGACTAGTGCTGGGGGAATGCTTAGTACAGGCACACAGACTGCACACGTGCACACATACACTTGCACACACACACACACACTTGCACACACACACACACTTGCACACACACACACACTTGCACACACACACACACACACACACACACACACACACACACACACACACACACTCACGTGCACCGCATGCAGTATACGTGAATATGCATGTATTGCAATATATATATATATATATACATATATATATGTATACATATATATATATATATATATATATACATATATATACTGTATATTGAATAACTCTACGATGTGCAAGGTTGAGCTGCTTTACATGCACTAAGAGCCTGTGGACAAAATTTTTTCAGAAATTAATTTCTTCGGATTTTCCTCCTGGCATAGATGTGAACATGCTTGCCATGAAAGTCCTCCCAGTCGATCATCACTTTAACAATTCAAGGTAATCTTTTCCAGTCGGGCAGTGCTATTGCTTTTGGCGTATTTTTTAGTTATCTGAAAGGCTAAACTTTCAGCTCCTGGCGTCGCTCAGGGATGTCGCGGCCTGCACTGGCTGTTGATATGTGGTCCCGGTGTGAGGTGGATGTGCCGACTGTCCGGTACAAGTTAGTGGAATGCAGCTACACTGGCCCGCGAAGCTGCCCCTCTCTCCGCAGACTCTTCTGCATTGGTGCTCAGCCGGCGCTGCCTAGCAACCCTAGCGATGCCCGTTTACTTCGGTGGTCCACAGCAGCAGCGGCTGCCGGGGGTTCAGTGGCACCATGCTTGTTTGTTTCAGGGATGAGTTCGCTATTTCCAAGGACGTGCAGCTGATGATGACCGACGGTCAGCTAGATCTGGCTATGCTGGTGAGGTTCTTGCCTTTTTTGAGTAGGAGTAAAGCAAGAATTGGCTGATGCAGCTGATTCTAAGTTTCTTTAGCAACAGAAGAATCACAGAGGCTTTAATTCTGCTTTCAGCAGTAACTAAAGAATTAACAGCTGCACGATTCGAATGCACGACCTGTGTGCCTTGCAGTGCCTAACACAAATTAATTGTTTGCTTAATTAATTTGTTTAATTAATTTGTATAGCTCCTCAAGAGAACTTAACCTCTATTCAGGCGCTTCACGTATGCCACCGGGCTCGAGCCTACGACCTCGGCCAGACCTTGGTCGGCACGAGCACCTTAATCACTGGGCCAAACCAGCGTCAGGTCAATCCCTGCATCCTTCAAAAAGGCTGATGTTAAGCCACTCGATAAGCAGCCAATACTAGACTAAGAGAGCTTTAGTAACGTTCGGCCAGTCTCCCTTGATCCCTGCTGTTCATTTCTAAGGCACTGGCATGGGTAGTGGCAGTCAAGCTAAACTCTTATATCAGAACTTGAAAAAACTTAGCAAGTAAGTTCCAGTCAGAGTTTAGAGCTTATCTCTTCCCAGAGTCAGCACTGTTACGAATCGAAATGCACTAAGACCTCAGTAATTCCGGCTTCATGGTGGGTTCTCTCTTCCAGAGCTCTGTTCATGGATTTCTCTGCAGTGATACCATTGATCACCTAGTCCCTCTCGAGTGCCTGTACCTAGATGGCAGCAAACTTTCTCAAATCGATGACGATAGAACCAATTTACTTGCTATTTTCAAACCTAGTGTGACTCAGAAATTGGAGAGCAGAACACTCAAACTGGGCTCAGCCAATACATTTTCATTAGTATCTGCAAGCATTCTGTGTGTCCTGTTTCAAATTGATCTTTCTCTAGATTACCACAGAAGTTTAGAAGTCGTCTGAATACTTTCAGCTACATAATGTTGCACGATTTGGGCATGCTTAGAAAAATAGCACAACTAACCTGGTCCACGAATTTGACATCCTGTCTTAACCTCTGTAACCCACTACTCGCAGGTCTACCGGTCAGTGCAATCAGGCGCTTACAGTTGGTGAAACAATCTGCTGCCATGTTTGTCTGTCGTGAGAATCGCAGTTGTCATATCATACCACTTCTTGCCTACCTGCACTGGCTTACAATCAAGTAGTGCATCGACTTTAAGGTTCTGTCACTCTTTTAGGACCGCCTGTTCTCTTTCTTTTAACTACTTAGTGAAGGCCAAGTCTAATGTCTATAAAAAATATTCTTGAATAAGAGACACACAATCCAAAATTGCTGATGTCTATATTCAACCATTTCTTTAACTGCTCCCAGGTTAGCTGCTTACCCATTAGTACCTTGTGGTGATCTAGCTGATCGCTTCTCAATTCTTCATTTTCAGCAACATAGACAAGATCTGAGAGTCCATGCTTGTGGTAGCTTCATTCCCTGTCGACTCTTGTCCCTTGATTCTGTGCAACACCTCTATGTGTACAGTCAAAGAGGCCACGAATGGCATTATCCAGAAATTTATCTATCAGTCAAAGAAGACTACCAGTCCTCTAGATTATATTACACTGGCTTACTTCTACGATGCTAATTCTAATCTGCGGCTGCCAGTGGCATTCCTAGGATATTGTGTTCCCAGGCATGGACTACACAGATACCGCCCCCTTTTTTATTCAATAATTTTCAAATACGTTTCTGGCTGACAGGCGCTGTGAGTTCTGACTTAATTTCTTCCAGCTCGGAGCACACTACTGTCCAGCAATCTCTTTGCTGGATGTAATATAAATTTCAAAAGTCTTAGGCACCCATTTTGGCACCCCCTGATTCAGCGCTCTGGGACATATGCACCCTGCCCCCCCCCCCGTCGGTGTGACACTGTCTGCTGCCATGCATAACTAACATAATAACTATGTTCGTAGCCTCAGGTCATGTCTCTGCACCGTTCAAAAGGTTGATGTCAAGCCACCAATTTATTCCCAGTCTCCCCTAATATAACAATAATACTGGCTGAGCTTCTTTTATATAGTAATGGAAAAGCCTTAAAGGCTATCACCACGACTTGCAGTGCCAATAAAGGATCGCCTGCTGCAGGATTCGAACCCAAAACCTCGGGCCGAGGTCTTGAAGAGCAACCGCCTTACCTAGTATGCCATCGCGGCTCACCATCCACCGGTCCTACCTAAGACACTGGAACAAGTTGTGGCAGACCAGCTATACTCATATATATTGAAACTTTCTGCTTAGCATGTGAGTTCCAGTATGATTTTAGAGCTAATCACTCCACAGAGTCAGGATTGTTTCTGATGTACAATGACCTTTTTCTTTTACAAATGCAGACCTAGGTCAAGTCTTTCTGCTTGTTTTGCTTGATCTTTCGGCAGAGTTTGATACTATTGATCCCCAAGACCTTCATGAGTGCCTCTTATCTTGCCTGGGCATCGCTGGCACTGCACTGCAATGGTTCAATTCCTATCTCAGTGGAAGATTCCAGAGTATTGATGTGAGCAGACAAAGATCACCCGAAGAATTACTAAAATATGGTGTACCTCAAGGCTCTGTGCTTGGTCCTGTTCTTTTCACAGTTTATACTCTCTCTCTTTCTTGCCGACATGTTTGCCAAGCGCAGTCTAGGCGTTCACTTCTAAGCAAGTGGCACTCAGTTGTATTTTTGCTTAGATCCCTCCCAGCCCTCGAGCACACCGAATTCTCTTAACTCTCTTGCTGCATGCATTGCTGACATCTGCACATGGATGGCAGCATACTCTCTCAAATTCAATGAAGCTAAAACCAACTTACTAGTTTTGGGCAAATCAAGTGTACCTCAGAAATTTGAAAGCTTAATGCTCAAAATTGGCTGTTCCAGTATATCTCCTGTTGCATCTGCACAAAATCTAGTGTCATAATCCAAAGTGATCTTTCACTAGATAATTACATCGGCTACACAGTCAAGTCAGCCTACTTTCAGCTATATAACTTTGCTAAAATTCCGGCTTGCTTAGATAGGGATATCAAATCTAAATTAGTCTCTGAATTTGTAACATCTCGTCTCGACTTCTGTAAGTCACTGCTTGCTTGTCTACCGGCCTGTGCAAGCAGGCGTTTACAGTTTACAAAACTCGGCAGCTAAGCTTGTCTGTTGTGAGCAGCGCCATTGCCACATCACACCACTTCTCTCCGACTTGCACTGACTCCCAGTCAAGCATTGACTTCAAGGTTCTTTCCTTCACTTTTATGTCCCTTCATCAGCCTACCTATTAGAGCTACTCCTCCATCACCAGGCCAGGCATTGTACTACCTGCTTTTCTGACTCAAATCGTTTTGCTATATTGCTAGCACTATGCCTGCTGCTTGCAGATGTTACCACCAAACATTTGGTAATTGTTTATGCGCAGTATCCGTCAAGTGCCTAAGGAGAGATTCAGTTCTCTGAGGGGGCTATACAAATGTATTATTATTATGATCTCTTACTAACCTAAAATCCTTTTGAGACCGTGCCTTTAGTTCGTATGCTCCCTAAGCATGAAACTCACTCCCGACTGAAGTCACTACATTCCCCTGACTTTACATTTAGAAGAAGCTTAAAACGCACCTACTTATTGCAGCATTCAGTGAATCCTTATGATTTGTCTTTAGTGTGCTCATGTGTGCTGACACTATTTATGTTACCACTAACTATATTTTAAATGTTGACACCGGGCATGTCACCCCAATCCATGTTATGCTTGTGGGCATTGTGCATGTCACCACTAACCATTTTATCATACTTCCCTTATAGCATATGTAAAATGTAAAGTGCCTAGAGAGAGATTCAGTTCTGTGAGGATGCTATAGAAATGTAATAATATTTTTTACATAGCAGTCTCATCTCAGGTTTGCATACACTATATATATATATATATATATATATATATATATATATATATATATATGATTTTATAGTGCTCTAAGATAACTTAATCTCCATCTAAGTGCTTCACATGTGCCACAGGGCTCGAGCCTGCAGCTGTCAAAGGCGAGTACCGATTGACATACTTACCTTCCTGCTGAAATAAAGTGTATAGAAGGAGACAAATAGTTGTTGCCATTATTTTATCATCGTGATGTTTTTAAGCCTCGGCTGCCTTCTCTGAGTGCAGGCATGCATCCCTGTGCATGCATTCCTGCAGTGCCCTGCTTTATTCCACGAAGTACTGATTCTCCTAGAACTAGAATATTTGAAGCCGGATTAAAAAGCGCCACGATGGGCTCTTTAATAATAATAATAATAATAATAATGCACTTGATAAAGCACCTCAGACAATCTCTTTCTAGGCGCTTTACATTTGCTTTTGCTTGCTTTACTAGCGCTGATTAGGTGGCCCCATTCTTGTGGCTCTATGCATTGGTTATAACTCCTGCACTGTGGCCTACAAGTGGCCTTAAAGAAAAGGTGGCCCATAAAAGAAGTCAGAAGGGCACTTGGCAGTGGCACATACCGGCATGCTTTTTCGTGTGGGCTTGGATTGGTGACATTGCTCTCCCAAGCTCTCCCACACCCATTGTTTGAGCTCGGTCAGCTGTCGACCTGGAAGTATTCGATCCCTGCTGCTCGCGTGAAACTGCCTGTCGTGCAGTGTGCTGCTGCATCGCATAGATGGTTCGGATGCAGTGCAGTGCATGCAGTGCTGCATTGTTTTCAATTTTTGGCCGGTCTTTACTTAGGTGCACAGCTTCAAGCTTTACGATCGTGCCGCCCGGGGCTACGTTCGACCCATGTGCATCACGTATGGCAGCCGTGACTACAAGTAAGTACTTCGCCTAAGCCTCTTGCTGCTGCTTTCAAACGGTAAACGAGCCAAGCCGTGGGCGCTGGCCTCACGTGAGGTCCCGGCAGCTACCGTAAGCCAGCACGCTCTGCTAGACGCCCGCGCTGCTGGACGCTAAGCATGCTGCTTCGGGACGATAGAAACGTCAGCAACTGCTCCTGCAAACCAGTGCCGTTTCTACTATCTGTTAGGAAATACTCCCTCATCAGATTTTGCATAGCATTATCATCTCTTCTGACTCAAGGCGTTTAGCTGTGCATCAAATTAACCGCAAACCATTGGAGACTGAGCCATCAGCTCCTATGCTTACAGAGCCGAGAGCTCTGCTAGTTATGGGCAAAGCAAGTGTGATTCGGAAGTTGGAGAGGTTAATGCTCAAGATCAGCTCTGCCAGCATATCTCCTATTGAATCTGCACGAAATCTAATTGTCCTGCTTCAAATTGACCTTTCGTTAGACGACCATGCCAGCTCCACAGTCAAGTCAGCCTGCTTTCAGCTACAGAGCATGGCTATAATTCGGGCTTGTTTACCACGTCTAAATTGGCACATGCATGCTGACCTGATACATTTCACATCTAACAATGTTATGCTTGTTGTCATTGAGCGTGCTACCACTAACCATTCGCCCATGCTTCTCTTGAACCATATCTAAATTGCCTAGAAAGAGATTGAGTTCTCTGAAGGTGCTATACTCGTGTATTGTTATTATTATTGTTGTAACTAACTCCCATCCCACATCACGACATCCATTGTCTTGCCGATTGTTAAAAAGAAGTTGAAACCCAGTGGTTCTTCTCAGCTTTTTTGTTGGAGAATTTAATTTTACTTTTAATGCTTTTACGCATTGACAACGTGCATGCTATCACTAAAAAATTGACATGCTGCCTTTCCAGCACATGTACAGTGCCTAGAAAAAGTCTTAGTTCTCTTAAAGGGCAATACAAATGTGTGTATTTATGTATGTATGTATTATTATTATCATTATCTCTAATTAATATCTGACTCCAGCAGCTATTCAATCAGGCAACATAGCAAAGGAAATTGCAATGCTATGCTAGTGCCCGTTCTTGGCGTTTCGTGTTGCCATTAGCTACTGCTGCGGTGGCAGCCGCCATCAGTGGCTGTGCCTCACTCGCCTATAGGCTAAGACATAGATAATGACTGTTAGCTGCTACCCAGCCTAAGCATTCAATTGACTCCGCAAATAAAAGTCGCACATACCGTATAGCATAGTCCTACTGTTGCTTGACCACATCAGTAGTCTTGCTTAGCGATGACACTGTTAAGTACCGGACATCTGCGACTAGCTGGCTGGCACGAACTCATCTAACAGCATTAGTATGCAAGCTGCAAGCTTCGCGTTCTGCATACTTTATATTTAGCAGGCTTCTTTGGCACCAGTCTCTGCTATATATATGAATCTGCTGCCAACCGGAGTACTAACTTACGATGCACTTTTGTCGTTGCTTTTTCTAACGGTCAGCATCCAAACAGGGCATGTCCAGTAAATGGCCGACTCACTGGTCACGCTCGGCATTTCTTAATCGCTTGGGTCTCTTACCTCAGTCCGTCTAACCGATCTGTAGGATAGCTCGCTACAAGACTGGACTCACCGGTACCGCTTTACACGGCTCGATAGCCTTGTTGCACTGGCCACACCCCCTCTCACGCCGGCCTAGGAGCAGTGGTTGGTCATCACTCAAGGGGTGCTGTGTGTATTTCTAGCTCGAGCCGACTTAGGTGGCCGAGTGTCTGCCATAGGGCCATGCCTACTACTGGGCATAGTCCTTGGCCTTCGTCTGTAGTCTTTGTCCACAGGTCTGATTGTAGGCTTTGTGGCAATTGTAGCCTTGCTGCTGCTGTCTGTGCCGTGTTACTTGTGGAGAGAAAATGCTCGTGGGTGCAGCCGGATTAATCCCGGATGAGAGTTTGCCCGTGCATGGACACTTTTTTAGCCTGCTCGTTCAGCCGATCACTCCGTGCTCGTTGCAGCTCGGTGCAATCGCCTCTTGCCGCTGTCGGCATGGCTGTAATCTTGCACTGTCAGACCCAGCCGTTCTGGGAAGCAACCGTGTGAAGCCCCAACCTTGCTCCGCTGATTGGTGCCATTGGCGACAGGCGTGACTTGGACTGGGTCTAATGGATGCCTTTCACTCGTTGTAGCAAAATGATGTTCTTCTATGAGGAACTATCCAAGCTGTGCTATGAGGTATGCTGCCTTGCTATGCGATTGGTCCGCAATTTGTTCTCGGTCGTCGATGCTTTTTTCTTTCCACGGTGCGTTTATCGTTAAAAAATTCTTATCTTGTGTAGTGTCACTGCTGTAATTCGTTTGAGCATTATTAGCCGGAACACTTGTACTGCAAAGCGCCTAGGAAGAGATTGAGTTCTCCGAGGGCGCCCAGGAAGAGATTGAGTTCTCTGAGGGCGCTTTATCAAGTGCATTATTATTATTATTATTGTTACTGCTGCATTCGAAGTGCAGTTTTCTTTGCTGCATTGCATGATTGAATGGCTATTATTGTCAGATATTCCCTAGAGGTAATAATAATAATAATAGTAATACATTTGTGTTGTCTACCAAGGGAACCAAAACTTTTTCTAGGCACTTTACATATGGTGGAAAGGAAGCATGTCTATTTGTTAATGCATCCTCATTGTCAGCATGCAAAAGCACGCAAAGCAAAATCCCCCAGACTCGGCAAACGCCGAGAAGAATAGGGGTTTTTTAACTTCTTTTTTAAAAGTCGTCACGACAGTAGATGTCGTGATGTGAGTTGGGAGTTAGTTTTAGGCTTTGGGAGTAAAAGAGCTGATGGCCCAGTCTCCAAAGGTTTTTCGGTTGGTTAGAGACACAGCTAAACGACTTGAGTCTGGAGAGCTGATGATGCGATACAAAATATGATGAGGAAGCATTTCCGATAGGTAGGACTCGTTTGATTTGATCTATCTTGCTGACAAAGAAGCTAGTAGATTGATCTTTTTGATTGCCACAAGGATCGCTTGCTATTATGCTGACCTGGGAGCTGTTAAGCTGTTTAGATGATGATGATTTAGATGATGATGGTCAACATAAGCATTTTAGAATCATCGGGGATTCCACCGTGTTCTTATCGAAACTCGACTCGGTCGTAGTTATGTTGGGTTGGTGCAACCTACAATTGTCCTATGCCTGTTAATGGTGAACAGGGAGTCCTGATTTTTGCATACACTGTCAAACTTTTTCTTAGTTGTCCTAGCCAGTTTTCCAACCCCAACAAACCACAAATACTAGCCGATTGAACAGCCTCTTTTGTATAGCGACAGAAGAGCCTTTACGGCTTTCACAACAGCTTGCAGCGGCGCTAAAGAATCGTCCACTGCAGGAATCGAACCCACGACCTCGGACCGTGGTCATGAAAAGTAACTGCCTTACCTAGTGTGCCATCACGGCTCACCAAAAGCCATCTAAGCCATGAGGGAGCAAACTCATCCAAAATGTCTGCTAGCGTCGTAGTGTAGAAATGACCAGCATGTAGAGGTGATGAGATTGCAAATGCATTATTATTATTACCATTTGTATGGATCGCTCAATCAGTTGCCTGCCACAGGTATATGCTGGTGTACAGCCGATATTCTCAATCAAAAAGGTTGTAGGCATCATGGCACAGTCGAATAGAGAGCTTTTCCTTGAAGACATGGAACGACACCATTCTGAACTTTTGAGATGGCTAAGTACGTATTGCTGTTTGTAGTTTCATATTTTGTTGCAAGCCTGCTAAAATGTCACCACGGCACTTCTTAGGACAGTGCTTGCATTATCAGCTGGGCTTGAAAGTCTACGGTGAATCAGACATAATCAATAGTCTAGTAGGGTGACGACATGCTCGAACCCACTCAGTACTATACTTTCATAGAATAATAATAATATATTTATAATGGTAGTACGTTTGTATAGCATCCTCAGAGAACTTAATAATCACTTTCTAGGGAATTTACATTTGCTGAAAAGCAAGCACGATCGAATGCACTAGTCGTAGCAGTAATAATAGCAACAAGCATGATTTAGTTAAGAGTTGATATGCACAGGATCAGCATGCAAATATGGTTCTGGTATATGGCTATGTATGCACACTTTCAGCATGCATAAACATGTCACCGAACCCGTGAGTAATTTCTTTTGATAAATTCCACGTTAGCCCGAGCTAGCATCTGGTCATCCGATGAGCCTTTACAAAATATGCCTTAACCCTTGGAATTGTTTTAGGTCCACTTGTCTTGGCAGTTTGCACTTTCTCTCTTGCCGATGTAATCGTCAAGCACAGTGAAGGCTTTCATTCAAATGCAGATGACGCATTACTGTCCAGTGCATTGATGCCTGCCTGCCTTTCAGCCAATAGCTCGAACTCTCTTAAACCCTTGCTGCCTTGGTTTGGCCCAGGGGTCACAAGATGCTCGCCTTTGACGACCGAGGTCGTGGGCTCGAGGCCTTCGGCAAACGTGAAGCGTCTGAACTGGGATTTAGTTCTCTCAGAGTGCCGTACAAATGATTTATGTACCTTTTTATTGCTGACATTTGCACTTGGATGGCAGCTAACAGGCTCAAATTGAATGGCAACTTAATAGCTATGCTCAAACCCAATGTTACTCAGAAATTGGATATCTGTCTGTCGAAATGGGCTCGGAAAAAACGCACCTCTTATAGCTTGTGCATAGAATCTGGGTTTTTTATTCCAAAATTACCTTTCACTAGATGATCATCTAAGCTCCGAAATCAAAGCTGCCTCCTTATAGTTAAGTAACAATACAACAATTTGGGCTTTTCCTTTAGATAAGAATGCCGAAAGCCAAGCAGGCCTATGCATTCGTCTTATCAAGTTGCTCACAGGTACCCGGCTTCATTTTTCGTTATGTCACTTGCACCTTTAGTTTCCTACATTCTCTTGCTCAGGTTTACTTGTAGGAAATATTTCCCAAACAGGTTTGTAATATACATATTAAGACATTTGCATGGGACAATAAGGAACCTGACTCTCTCTTGCTAGGATCTTTACATACGCTGGATGATAGCAAGCACAGTACCAGGACTTTACAGACAAGGCAAGTTTACATAGAGTTAATGCTCCGAGTAGCAGGTTGGTTTTTAGCTCCTTCTTAAATGTTATCAAGTCAGGGAGACGTCAGTCGGGAGTGAGTTTCAGGCTTTGCAAGCATACGAACTGAAGGCACAGTCTCCAACAGATTTGAGGTTGGTTAGAGGCACAGGTTATTGAGTCAGAAAAGTGGGTGGTACGATGCAAAGTCTGATAAGAAGTGCTTTGGATAGCTAGGTTGGAACAAGAGAATGACTGAGCAGAGGGTCCTGAAATCGATATGCTGCTTGGTGGGGGGAGCCAAGTCGGTTAGAAGTGGTGAAATGTGGCACTTGTGACGTTGACTACAGCCAGGTCTAGCTGCCGAGGTTTGCACTCTCTTGCAGTACAGCTAGTAAGACCAGCTAGTACTGAATTACAGAAGGCGAGAGGGCACTTCATAAATACATCAACTAGCGCTGCTGTGGTATGCTTATCCAAAAAAGCTTAAATTTTTATTATAGTACACGGGTGAATGTAAGCAGACTTGACTGTGATTGTCTATTTTAATTCTATTTTAATTCTACACTGGTATTAATTAAAACTGTAGTACTAGCATGCTTGTCTAGCGCCATAGGTGAACTACATCTTTTTATACTCCTTTTTTATACTGTTTACATATGCTAGAAAAGAAGTTTGCATGAACGCAAGGTTTACATCGTACCACTTGCTCATATGCCTGTAATCGTTTAGCCGTGCCTCTAACCTAACTCAAATCTATTGGATACAGTGCCTTTTAGCTCACATTCTTTAAAAGCTGGCAATTCACTACCGAGCGATGTCACGACAACCAGTGACTTGACATTTAACGACACTCTGCGATTTGATATTTAAAAATAAGGTAAAACTCACCTGGTCCTCTCAGCACTGGCTCCATCCCTAAGAAATTGTTCTTTGTGGGCATATCCATGCTGAAATTCTGCATGAACTGAACAATCAAACTTTCTTTCCACCACATTTTAAGTTCGTAAAAAGAGATTTAGTTCTTTTAGGGAAATGTAGAAAACTTTTGTTTTATCATGAACCGGGTCTATGTGCCACTTGAGTGCAACTGCTGCATTTTCTTAGGCATACGTTCCGAATGCCTTCAATGAATTCCTTTGGGTTCGAGTGAAAATCTAATACCATTTCACCTGCATGTAGTGCTGCCTTTAGAGCCCCCTTACCTTTGGTATGGTCGTACTTCAAATTAGTGACTTAAAGTTGATTGCTTTAATTTAAGTTCAATGACAATCAGAAGAGGCACCTGTCTTCGATTGGATTGCCAATCAGAAGAGGCACCTGTCTTCGATTGGATTGCCAATCAGAAGAGGCACCTGTCTTCGATCGACACGCTTTGTAATAGCCATTAACTTGAAGGAAGGGAATTATTTGGGGCGTTCATTACACAGGAGTGTGAGGTCATTCAAATTTAAGGTGAGGAGTGATTTAGCCGTGCTAGTAGCGTGAGTAAATCATAGCAACTTTTGCAGAGATTCGTAAGGCATGAATAAAGGACCTGACCTTGTGCAGCACTGCAAAACCTAATGGGGGAGCGGAATCCACGTTGAATGAGGTTTTTGAATCACACTGCACCGTCTGTAGATGCTTATAGGAAGTTATCGATTGGCTTTTCCTATTTAAATACGAGAATTATTGTTTTTTTTTCCATTCCCCACTGGAGGTCTAAATCACATTTATTCATCATTCAGCGTCGTTTCACGGTGGGTGGGTTTGGCCTGACAGCGTGACAGATAGCCCAGCAATCCCAACTTGCCACTAGCGGTACTCATGTCTTTAGTGAAGGAATGCATAAAGTAAGACAGACTCCAAAGTGAGACATCGGTGTCAGTTAAGCGGCAATAGTCAAGATATCGATAAACTACACGGTTAAATAGTAAGCTGCCTGCAAAACTACTCACACTGGCACGTTTGTGGTGCAGGCAGTGCTCCCTGGAGAAACCCCGTGCGGCGGCCGAAGGAGCCGTTCCCATGCCCAGGCATGCCCAGGCATCCCCAGCACGGGATTCAGCCACATGAGAGGCTTATATGCAAGTAGGCCGTAGGCGCACGTGTCAGCACCATGCGTTTGATGGCCGTTGCTGTATACACAACGACAACTACTCTCCTGCTGCCGACTATGGCACATTCTTCCTAGCCGGTCTGAGCTGCTAATTCCATGCTACTCACTACCGCAACTGCTCTCCTGACTCCGCTATGCTTCCCACTTTCTCTTTGTTTCGTGAGACGAAGTCTGTTGGCTACCGAATGCGTACCGAAATCAGCTTAGGCTGTGAGTGCGCTATACAAAACTCTCCTGCGTAACACCCGCATAGTCTCTATGACTTTGTGAAGTTACAGACAGAGAAACATTACATTATATCCCTGCTTTCTAGACGTGAAGTGGGTTCCTTCTTCAACTGTTGCAGGTTGCCACCGACTGAGCATCAGTGAGGTCGATGCAGGTCGGGAGCAAGAGGCAGAGATCGTGGAGAAGGCGTTGCTAGACACCAGTCTCGTCATTCAGTGCTTTGGAACGAAGGTATGCCGTGCTTGTGAGCTCTCGGGCTCTGTCTCTGTCAGCACGTGTACGTGTGAGCAGGTCCATGGTCCACTCAAGCGAATCTGGCCGTTTCCTCCTGAGCTGCTGCCAGGTGCACTTGCATCTCTTGCACATCATAATCTCATGCTCCTGCACTTGGCAGCGCTTGATTGCTTGCTAGCTGCTAGGGGGGGGGGTGCAAAAAAAGGTGGCTTTTCGTGGGCTTTCGAATGTAGGATTTCTTTTTAACTCAAAAGAAGGGGTGTGACAGGCTCATGCGAGGCAGCAATAGTGGGATTAAGGGAGCGTGACTTGCTGGTGCGTTAGCTTTGTAGTGACTACTCGGCTTCTTACATGGCCAGCGCAGCTTAGCTAGACTGTGTTCATTTATGTTAGAGTAGCAATGCCGTAACACAGAGTAACCTTCACCATAGGATTTGCCTGTACTCTGAGTATCTTGTGTTGGTCTATAGTCTATAGTAGCAGCATTTATTCTCTGCCTAATGTCGTAATTTACTCTAGAGCTATCTATATACTAATATCTTAGGTATCCATTAGGTGTTATTGCACCGAGCAAATCCTGCTTTCGTTTCAGTCACATCTACATTGCATTCACATGAGCGATCGCACCTTGCAGTAGCATTTTGCGTTTACCATTGTGTACTTGCAATGTTTACTGCATGCACAGGCCTGTGGAGTTTGAACTGGGCCACCGTTTGGTGTGCTGCTGCTGCTAATTACAAGCTTCGTTGACACAGATCGAGATCTTGTAGCAGTGTGCCTGACCTCGATTGAATATGAATTCGAGACCGGCAAGCTGAAACTTAAAAGTGTGGAGTTCTAGGTTTTCTTAGTCTAGCTGAACCACGTGTATCTGAAGATTTGTTTTACAACTTTTATTGTACTTTCCATGATCTGATTTTTGAACTTTACATGACTCACGGCAAAACTTGGAACCGTCCATAGATATATGTCGTACATATTCTTTTCATTACTACAGACTGGTATAGAGGGCAACGAAATGTCCTTTATATGCCACTGCAGGTTAGTCGTTCAGTAAAATGCATGCCGTGACCGGCATGCCACGTTTAGTGTTATGGTGACCATATTTTATGTTTTTTCCCTATCGATATCAATGTATTGGCCCATCAGGGTACTTCATAGTATGCACACACCGCTCTGCTGGGTTACAAATTAGAATATGAACACATAAGCATGCAAATCCTTCTCGATGTCATAAATCATTGTGTTCAGTTGGTTCAAGATCGTGCTGCAACTTGAGTTTGTATCGAACTGTATCCCTTATTTATCATCTCACTCGGTAATCATTTGCCTGCTTTCATGTTTAGCTGTATAGAAAAAAGGTAAGGGGTTTGTTCCTTATATAAAAGCATCCTTTAGCTTTACCAGCCCTGCTTTATTAGTTTATTGCTCTTTAATTACACTTGTAGCCGGCAGGCCAATAGCTAGGATGCTGTATCTGAACTGGAACCTGCCCTAACTAAATGGCACCGAAGTTAAACAGAGTGCCAGCTACCCTCTCTGTATGTCCGGATATGTGGCGTATGCACTGTATTGGACCTACAGCTGTAGGGCATTCGTTGTCAGGAGTGTTGGCTTGCTCTCATGCTTGCTACTGCATCGCATCGTTCAGTATTGAAGTAAGAGTGCATCAGGCTTCCTTTTCGTTTGTTTAGCCTGACTCGGATTGGAAAGGCAGCACACTGCAGAGGGATGTCGAGGTGAGCAGTCAAGACGTTCGAATGCTCATACTAGATGCCCTTAGGGCAGTCGGAAGGTTGCCGTTATGTGCCTTCTTATGAGAATCACCTTCAATTCCAAGGCAACTGCTGCTAGATGCCAAAGCGTTCGAGAGTCTGTCTGACGCATTGATCGTGGATTGTTTTGCTTCTGGGACTGTTCATAAGCAGTGCGTTTGCTACTTGCTTTTTGTTCTTTCAGCGGTGTGGTTGGCTCAGATCCTAGCCACCAGTGGCAGTAGCCCTAGGCTCAAGATTTCGAGGGTAAAATTATTTCATCCTTTCATCGGATACTTGGAACGTGCTTTCAACTCCCTGGTTCTATTAGCGTTGGTTATTAGCCTGGCAGGTGTTTTTTAACGCCGAATCTACTAACTGCTTAATATGGCTGCGTTTGAAAACGTGCCGTGGTGTCGGACGAGTTTCTCGGATTGCCGAAGGCATGTCAAGCGGCAGAAAATTGTGACCGACACTGTGATAACCTATGTCATGCTGCTGACTAATCTAACTGCAATGCTGTGTCTACTTTATTTTGATATCGCATATTTGTTCTGCAAAGTTTGATACGTGCTGAAATGTGTCTGAAGTGTACTGTCCAAGTTTGTAGTCATTAGTGCTTGTAGAAACAGGCTGTCTTGCTCGTCCAATGGTGGCATTGCAGCCTCGACCTGCTGAACTGCTGCTGCACTGGCTGGTCGGACAGCCATGCTGCTTTCTTGGGAAATCGGAAGGAGTGTAGCATGAAACAAGGATGGCATTGATGTTTGACCTTGTTTGAAATGGACAATCATCAGACTGGACCCATCCGGCTTGTCCCTTTGGGGGGCATGACTAGATAGGCAAGGGCCCACTGGCCCCCCCTTAGTTACAGGTATTAACTGGCGGGGGGGGGGGAGGGGACTTCCAGGCTGTTCGCCTTGTCAGGTGCCTAGATAGAGATTAACTTCTCTGAGGGGGCTCTAAAAATGTACGAAAATAATATTTTTTATCATCATCATCGAAGCCCATTTCAGTGTGCTGGAACGACTCGATGTTTGCACTGAACGGTAACATAACCCTAGTTTGTACCGTAATGGCATCAGTCTGGCTAGTGCGTAACTGTGCCAAGCCAGTGTAGCTGCCAGGGCTGGAGCAGTTCAACTTTTAATCTTTTCACTTAATTACTAAAGTTTTTATGCCAGTCCCTACCCGATGTTATTTCATTGGTTTCTATATTGGCTTGCACGGGAGAGGAAAATCTTAAAAATCGTTAAGCCTGCCGGCAGGTCTTTGTTTGACTAACATTTTATTTGAATATTGCATGTAGTGTTAGATGCTGATTGCATGCCAATGGCATGAGCTACTCTGACTCTGCACTTTACCCACCACCATGTGATAGCAGATCATGTAATGGAAGATTGTGTAATGTCCGGTATCTTAAAGCAAAGGTGTATGCATTGCAAACATGCATTCACCTCTCATGACATTGTATTTTCAGTGCTGTCGTCAAGTTTAGCTACATGTAGTTACTGACCTGAACAAAAATTCAGGCATGATTGCGTAAGGGTACCACAGTCTGTGATATCACATATGGGCTCATGTAACTCTTGCTATGCAGGTCGTCCTATGCAATAGATGATCTAATTCTTGTCAGAAAAACTGGTATGTCCCGGATGTCGAGGATGAGGTCACTCGGGCCACGAATTACCTCACCTGAAGTTCATATCCCAATCAAAGAAGACGGATAGTCATCTAGATCCTATTTCTACTGTCCTGCTTCTACGATGCACAGATCTGCTGCTGCCATCTACATCATAAATATGTCATTAGCATCATGTCAAATCCCAGCACCTTTCAAAAGGCTGTAGTCACATTGAAGAGCTACATGGAGTTATTGATTCTAAAGATTCTGAAGGGAATGCTGCCACCCTGGGGAGGGATGCACTCCCTGATTTCATATATCTTGTTGACAAAGAACACAGAGAAGCGATCAGCTAGATCATCACAATGATTGCTAGGTGAGGAGCTAAACTGGGAGTGGTTAAGGTAAGGGTTGATCGTAGACATCAGCATTTTTGGATTGTGCATCTGTGATTCAACAATGTTTTTATATAAGCTAGACTTGGCCTTTGCTAGAATCGATTGGTGCGATCTATAGTAGTTCTCGTGTTCCTGTCGATGGACAGTCAGTCCTGATCTTTGTATACATTTTAAACCTTGCTCTTAGTAGACCTAGCTAGTTTAATGTCTGCGGTAAATCATAAACTGCCTACGGTAAACCATAGGCCGTCTGGGCATAGTCAGAGGTGCAAACTCGTCGAGCTACCAATGATGACAGGTCGAAGGGGGATTGAGTACGGGGGGGGGGGGAGAGAAGATATTCTCCCACAGACAGCATCGATGTCAAAGATTTGAGGTTTTTCGATTTACAGGTGACTTTAGATGATGAGGAGGGTACACACCCTAGACCTTTGTGTGCTTATGCATGCTGAAATCGTGCATGATATAGCAAACCAATTGATATGCTTCTTTGTTGCTTATCTTCAGTTCGTCGAGAGATTTATTTCTCTTATGGCACTATGCACGTTAATTATTCTTCTTATTTTTTTTTAAGCGCGAATGGCTATGGAAAATTTCCCTCATTAATTACTGTAATCATGTCGTGGTTATCCACATGAGAAATGCAGAGAGTTCAAGGCCAAAGTGGCACTCTCTATGCCTTCCTTGACCGAGGCAGTGGTGCGCTGGGGAGGGGTGGGGCTGTGATTCATCGGCAGCTGACTTAGCTGTTGCAGTCTGCCAATCAATGATAATCCACCTGGTGGGAGCCCCCCTCCCCAGTCGTGCCAGTCTGCAGTGTCTGCCCCTGCTGCAGCCTTGTTTCTTTCCGATAAGCTGCCATTGCCTCATTTCTACCTGAAGGTTGACGTCGTAGCAGCAGCGGCAGTGGAAGTGCTGTCCAGCAGCAGCTCGAAGACCCTGTTGCAGAAGCCGAGCTGCTCGAATCTGTACGACATCGACGAGCTTTGCCCGCGAGTCGGCACTGCGTGGAAGCATCTCGAAGTGGCGCACAAGGTGACCGCAGCCCGGCGGCAGCTGCAGCTGGCTGCGTTTTTATGACAGCTCTTGCCCGAGATTAGTAGAGTCCCGAAGGCTGCCCCGGAGCAAATAAAAAAAAGTTGAAAGCAAATTTTGCATTGAGCGAACATTTTTGAGAGAGAGTGCACTCCTCAGTGGTGCAGTCGTGATCTGTGCACCGGCAGCAGGGTGACCTCAGAAGGGCCGGCCCGGTAGCAGGGTGACCTCAGAAGGGCCGGCCCGGAAGCAGGGTGACCTCGGAAGGGCCGGCCCGGAAGCAGGATGACCTCGGAAGGACTAGCCCGTGGCAACTGTGAGCAGCTGCCTGCTGCAGGTTGCTTCAGGTTTTCTTGTCCGAAGGATGTGTGCTTGTCGAAGGCTGCTGCCTCCACTACCTGCTAAAAGACGGTGGGGGCGGTTTTGGCCACGGTTTTTGCCAGTGAATGTAGTGGTTTTGCTTTCGCAGCCGATTTGGATCGAAGAAACAAATGCGGCCAGTAGTAGCATTGGTCGTGGCCTATGTTTCACAGGCTGCCACAACTGTGCCCCAGCTTGCATGCTAACTGCGTTCTTTGTGAATAATAATAATAATGCGCTTGATAAAGCGCCCTCAGAGAACTTAATCTCTTTCTAGGCGCTTTACATGCTTTACTGCTGCAAAGTGAAATGCAAGTGAATGGTAAGTAAAATCATGCTTGAAAAACAAACAAAATGAATAACATGGTTAGGGGGTGACATGCACAGGGTCAGCATGCAAATGTGGTTAGTGGCAGCATTCACAGTGTCAGCATGCATAAGCACATGAAGGACGAACCACAGGGACCCAGTAAATGCTGTCCTAAATAGCTGTGCTTTTAAATTCTTTTTAAACGTGGTCAAGTCAGGGGATGTTCTGACGTAAGTCGGGAGGGAGTTCCAGGCTTTGGGAGCATACGAACTAAATGCACGGTCTCCAAAGGATTTAAGGTTTGTACGAGGTATTTGTAGACTATTGGATTCCGGAAAGCAGGTGGTACGATGCTTGGCCTGATGGGGTAGTGTATCTGAGAGATAGGCTGGAGCCAAAGAATGAAGTGACCTAAAAGTGAGCGACAAAACCTTGAAGTCAATCCGTTGCTTGACTGGTAGCCAGTGCAGGTCGGCGAGAGGTGGAGTAATGTGGCAACTGCGACACTCACGACAGACAAGCCTAGCTGCAGAGTTTTGCACCAGCTGCAATCGCCTGATCGCACATGCCGGTAGGCCAGTAAGCAGTGAGTTGCAGAAGTCGAGACGGGATGTCACGAATGCATGGACCAACTTAGACGTGGTATCCTTATCCAAACAAGCCCGAATTTTAGCAATGTTATGAAGCTGAAAATAGATGGATTTGACTGTGGAGCTGATATGGTCGTCTAACGAGAGGTTGCTTTGGAATATGACACCTAGATTTCGAGCTGATTCAACTGGAGATATGCTGGCAGAGCCAATCTTGAGAGTCAGCCTTTCCAATCTCTGAATCACACTGGGTTTGCCCATAACTAGTAAGTTAGTTTTATCATCGTTTAGTTTAAGAAAATTTGCTGCCATCCATGTGCGGATGTCATCAATGCATGCAGCAAGTGAGTTGAGAGAATTCGACGTGCTGGAGGGCTAGGAGGAATCAAAGCAAAGGTACAACTGAGTGTCATCCGCATAGAAGTGAAAGCCTAGATTGTGCTTGGCAATCACATCAGCAAGAGGGTGAGTATAAATCGTGAAAAGAACCGGACCTAGCACGGAGCCCTGAGGTACTCCATATTTCAGAGGTACTTCAGATGATGTGAAGGAAGTGGATAGCAAATCAATCGTGCCCCGTGCTCTAACTGAGTCGGTATCAGTGTACCGGCTTCCTTCTGCTGCTTGTAGACGCAGTCTTTTAGCGTACGAACGTGGCCCAGGATGGGTGACTGGATAATAGCTAGAGAACAGCCACCGTGCTTTGTTAAAAAACAAGCTAGCGTGCGCTGTGCCCGTGCGCTCGTGTGTCTTCGTGTGGGTACGTGTAAGCGTGAGCTTCTGAGCTGCTGCAATTGAGCTGCGCGTTGCTCTCTGAGTTTATGATGCATCTGCTCTGGTGTCGACTCACTCTGTTGGTTTCCCACCGATGCTTAGCCTTTTTGAGCCATTGCTGCTTCCCTTCCCATGGATGGGTTTGTCGATCTTTTTTCTTGCTGTTCACAGGGTTGGCTGGTGAGTTTTTTGATGCCACGTTTACTCAAGGGTCTCACATCAGTGTGCACGTGTATATGACGAATTATGCATATATTCGTATATATTAATATTGTATATTGTATATTGCACGAATATATGCACAATATGTGCATATATTTGTGCATGCGCATGCGTATATATGTGTGTGTGCGCGTGTCGGGATTGCACCTCTTGGAGTGGTATACCATATGTTGCATTTGACTCGAACCCTTGCTGCATGCTCGACCTTTGACCAATTGTGAGGGGACTGTTTTTGCGGACTAGTCAGGTGCTACCTCTGAGACCTGCTTTATTCGAATCTTCCGTGCTTGCATGCTCTTTTTTTTTAGTATTACTCTAGGACAGCAGCAGAAATAATTTGCCACAGGAATCTGTTCACCGTTTCCGGTACGTCTGTGCATAATTTGATTTGTCAGCACAATTCATCTTGCTTGCCTACCTTTCTTGTGTGTAGATTAGTTGAGTAGTTAACTGCAACGTCAGTTTTCAACCTCTGCTAACCAAGATTGCATTGGATAGAAGCCTGCCTTCACCGAAGTGTGCGTTGCACCATCAAGCTTGGTTAGTGAATGCATGTCCTTACACAAGCTGATAGATCGAGCATGTGAAGAAATCGCTGGCTGGACACTGGACACTGCTTAGTTTTGTGTGAGTGTGTGTGTTTGTGTTTGTGTTTTTGTGTGTTTATATGGGGTTGTGTGTTTGTATGTACGTGCTTGCTCGCGTACGTGTGTATATGCGCACACGTGTGTGTATGTGTGTGTGCATGCGCATGTGTGTGTGTGTGTGTGTGTGTGTGTGTGTGTGTGTGTGTGTGTGTGTGTGTGTGTGTGTGTGTGTGTGTGTGTGTGTGTGTGTGTGTGTGTGCGTGTGCGTGTGTGTGTATGTGTGTGAGTGTTAGTGTGTGTTTGTGCGAAAATCACCGATGACTGTTAATCGATTGTCTTTTGATGACTACTGTTGACACTACTAATTCATCTTAGATAAGACAAAATATAGCTTCGATAAATAAGTAGAATTACAGATTAAATACAGATGTTAATGTCTACCGTCAACTATCACTTTAATCATTAGGGGTAGCACAGTACAAACCCAACAAATTGCCATAACCTTAACTTCACAAAGATTCGGAGACTATGTCGGTGCTACGATAGAGATTTTTTGGTGCAGGATTGCAAACTCAGTTGCAGCAGTCCAGTCTAAACAGAAACAATTCGGTGAGAACTCTTTTGGTTCTTGTGGATGAACTGATGTCGCTGGCCGGTTTTTAGAGCTGGGGGAGTTCAAGGAAATAATCCAACCAAAATCAGACTGTGATTAAAGGGTAAGGCAAACAATTTTTAAATTAATGCGCTGCAGATTAAAGAAGATGCAAATCGTTGGATGCAACAACGGGGATCAAAGAACTAGCAATGCCTTTGAACCGAGGGCTCGCTGCAGTGGCAACAGAGTTTTCACCCTGGGACACACAAGTACCGAGTTTGCTGTAGTAGATGTTGCTGAATACTTAGGCTGCCCTCAATTTCAGTGGAAGCCCTCTCTAATTTGAGCAATGCCATGGGTTATGACAATGCCTGAGCGAATGTCTCTTAGATGACCTCGGCCAAATCAAGGCGAGTTTTAAAAGAGCTGTAATGGTTTGCCCACCGAATTTCAAATTAATGGTAACGAGCTGAAATTCACATTAAATACTAACTGATTTAACAGCCTCTTTTTATAGCGACAGAACAGCCTTTATGGCTATCACTACTGCTGCTTGCAGAGGCGATAAAGGATCGCCCACCACAGGATTCGAACCCACGACTTGGGGACCTCAGGACAGAGGTCGTGGAAAGCAACCGCCTTACCTAGTATCCCATCACGGCTCGCCACGGCACACTTACATCATCAGTGGGCTTTGTCTTGGGCCTATAATTTGAGTGCAAATAATGCACGGATTTTGCTTATGCATAGCTGAAGCCGACTCTGGGGGGAATCAAAGGGAACTGAGGAGTATAGAGGTCGCTGACTGAGGGGTCACTCGGGTAGTCACATGTGACTGAGGGGTATAGAGCTGGGTGCTGTCGGTATCAAACGCAGCCTAATATTGTGAGGCTGAGTCACTCAGACCAGGCACGGACGAGGCTCGTCCGTGCCTGGTCTTGGATCGTGTAACTGGACCCATTCACACCGAGCAGTAGACTGCTCTTGGAATCTACGTTCGTCCCTTGCTCAATGTCTCATTTCATCCGGGTCTTGACTAGGCTTCACTTAGCACGAGTAATGACGGCGCATTGCGTTGGAGTGCAGCCGTGGGCTTGCTTAGGCGAGCCTAGTGCGACTCGAGACCGAGGCAGCACCGCGGCAAGTGGCCGACGGCCATTTATCTACACTGCTCTGCTCTAGTCCATACGGTTTTCATTTTTGCTCTCTTTTCAGAACCAGCCGGAGGCCTCCTACTGAAAGGCGGGGAGCCGCTGGTCAACTGCTTGCTGAGCTTGTAAGTGACTCCAACGCGCCGGTGGGCCATGCAATTTACCACTGCCTTTGTTTGCCGACTTTCGGCCTTGGTTCTGGCTGCTACGCATGTGGCGGCGTCGATGTTGTTGTTGAGTTTCCGGTCAAGTGCCGCTGCTGCTGTTCGTGTTCTCATTCCGGAGCCTCTAAACGCAGCGACAGCAGCAACTGCTGTCGCTGCTGTCCAGCTCTTGGCGTTGGCAGAGCTTCGCCACGGTGACCGTGCCGATGGTCGGTCGTTACTTGTGCACGACCATGCATTATGGGAGCCTGCCGGCCGTTGTAGGGAGCAGCAGGACCCGGCCGGCGGTAGCAAAGAGCTGATCGTGGGCGACGATGCATCGTCAAACGAGCAGTTTTATTCGGTGAGCATGATTCGGAGTGCTAAGACATTACTCATGGCAGCAGCCGTTATGCAGCGACTTGCTTGAGAATGTCAACTGCATTAACCCATCACGTGTGTGTGTGCGTGTGCGTGTGTGCGCGCACATGGCAGAGCATGACACTCGATACGTCACTCAGACGCACCGCCCACGCACTCACTGCCTCCCTCCACACGCACAAGGCCCGGCATGGCTCCTTCCTACTTGGCCAAAGCCTCCTCGAGCTCTCAGCACCGGGCAGCAGCAGCGCTCTCTCTGTGGAGGAGAGTGCGCTAGCTTTTAGCTTTTTCTGTCTCTTGCTTGAAGAGACTGTTGGCAGCAGAAGCCTGTGCTCTGCAGGTTCCAGACTGCCGAACTCACAGCACAAATTCTCACGCTATGACGTCTTCACTTCTGCTGCTGCTGCCAACTCTGGTGCACGCTTTCATGCAGCCACGTGCTGCTACTTGCAAATGGCGCCAAGTTGCTCGGCTGCTGCCCTCCTGACTCAGCTATGCTTACTCACCATTCAATTGCATTTCCCTTTGCAGCAAATGCAAAGCGCCTAGAGAGAGATTAAGTTCTCCGAGGGCGCTTTATCAAGTGCGTTGTTATTATTATTATGCTTACTCACTCTCTTTTCTTTCGCTAGTGCTAGGTTGAGCTTAATGGCTACTGTGTAGGCGCGAGGAAGCTGCCTGGCCTTTTAATGCCCTATAGAAAACTCGCCAGCTTAATCAACTAACACCCGCTTAGTCTGTATGGTTTAGTGGAGTTACAGAAGGAGGTACGTAATACATACGTACATGCACATCTTAGGGGTGAGCCGCCTGCTCGCTCTCCCACTCTGCTTGCCACTATTTTGGTACCACAATGCCTACGCAGCAGACTGATGGCCTGTGAATAGGGTCGCAGCCTGTTCGAACCTGTCTGCACAACCGATCGGTGTGGTGCCGACGTTTCAGGCTGGCTCGGATGTGGGGCCGTATATTAAAGCGGCATCGGCTGACAACGGCGGCAGTGGTTCACTCGGATCGATGAGCTGCGATGACTACATGCTCATTCATTCGAGCAGTGATGAGATCAAGTCGTCGCCGCCGCTGGTGTCCGGCACTGACCCCATGTCCCAGAGCTCGTATGGTAGCAGCGAATTCAATGGGCTGCCTCTGTGAGCATACCTCATCCAGCCCCCCTTGTTTGGCTTGTATGTTTACTTTTGCAAGCGTGTGCACACACCCACACTCTCGAGGGGGGGGGGTTGTTTCAGCGCTTTTCACAGACACGGTTCCTACTTTGTAGAAATATTAATGCAAAGCTGCTGCACTCAGCTGCCACAGCCAGGCTTAATTCCTGCAGTAGTGATTGACAGTCTAGGATGTTCACTTGAACTAAAGTGCACTCAGGGCAGAGCTGCTGTCGATGGCATGAATGGTCGATGGTCGGATTGCAGTGCCTGGCGACTGAGATGGCTCCCTGTAATGTCACTGGCTTCCACTGGCAAGTCTTTGGCAATCAGTCATGGGCATGCCAGACTGACCGATGCATAACTAATTGCATCATTGCCCCACAGTTATAGCTGCTTGCTGCTAACCGTGCACTAAGTTATACTTGAGATAGAATAGTAGAAGAAACGTTAAGTCATGGTATGCGTTTCTGTGTGTGTGCATACACGCTTCCGTGTTTGACTTTGTATGCTCGTGTGTGCTACAACAGCTCGTGTTTAGAGTTTTCCAGTGCTGAATTTTTTTGTCCTTTGCCTTTCGATTGTTTGTGTTACTCGATATTGTGTCTATAAGTTTTTTTAATAGTAGTTTGCCGTTTGATGCAGTCATCTGTTGGATTAAATGCAGTGCTTGTTTAGGGTTGCATGCGCATGCTGTGTTTCCTCAAGATGTATTTAGTCTCGGTCAAACTTTTGTGTCTCACAAACAAGCAAGATCATCAAAGGGAGCTAGCCGATCAAGAGCATCAAATGATGTCATGATTGTCAGAAGAGAGAGGAGGAAGTCAGTTAGTCAGATTTGTCAGATTGTCAGAGGAGAGAGGATTGTCAGAGGAGCTGGCTGTTTTCAGTACTGGGATCTCAGTGCAAAGACGTTGTGCCGGGCAGAATGATTAGTAACAACAGCGATAAAGTAGCAGCCGCTTACTTGCTTTGCTCGTACACTCGCTGACCTGCCAACTCGGCTCTTTACCCGACGTGCCGAGCAAATCGTGTTGCATTATACTTTGGTTATTAGCACAGGGGTAAGCTGCTCCCTCTTCATGACCAAGGTCAAGGTTTCGAGTCCGGGTCAGGGTATATTCTTCATTTTCCATCGAAAGCGGTGGTGATAGCCGGTGTGGCTCTGTTGCCACTATATATATATATATATATATATATATATATATATATATATATATATATATATATATATATATATATATATATATATATATATATATATATATATATATATATATATATATATATTTACATATATATATATATATATATATATTTATATATATATATATATATATATGAGGCTGTTAAATCAGCCAACCTATAGATGGCATCTGGCTTGCCGGGCAGCACAGATGGAAGATTAGCTTTAGTCCGGTGAAGGGCTAAGGCTGGTGGCCATCTGCCTGCAGCTCAGGCTGTGCTGTAGCTGTGCATGGCTGCACTATAAGAATTGCCAGAAAAGTAGTGTCTTTGTTAGCTGCTAGAGCGCATGTTTGAATTACAGAACCGTGACAGAACCCCGATCTTAGCCTAGGGGTAAGATGGTTGCACATCACGATCCAGGCTTTGATTACCTCCATCAGGCGATCCTTTATTGGCCACCGAAAGTGCACTGATAGTCACCAAGGCTCTTTTGCACTCGATCTTAGGGGCATAAGGACTGAAGCACCCCAGGAAAGGCCATACACCGATGCTGTTGGGGGCTAAAAGAAGCTTAACAGCGCTGTAGTGACATCCTTTATAATGGAAATTATGGATTGAACCAAATGGAGCCATATAGGCTGTACATGAATGATCATGACAGATATCTCTACTAATTAAAGCAAGAAAGTCCGACAGGCCAAAAGATGGCGCACTTGCGGCACGTGGCAAGACGCCACACTACCGTCAAGCAACAAGATGGCACGTTTTCCCCCCAGACGAAACTACTATGAATCAGCGAAGCAAGCCCACAGGCAGTGAGCTGCTCATACATATAGAAATGAACAAAATCAAGAATATCAGCACATATACCTGCCATTTTAAAAATTCGCGGTCGGTGTCTTTTGAGAATCAAAGCTTGAAGACGATTAGCCTGCAATTTCTTTTTTAGAGCAAAAGAGTCTGCAAGATGTTCACAACCTCCTGGCCTGTTTTATTTCCCGTTCTGGTTAGTTAGTGAGCCGGCGCTGCAGCTGCTGCGTGCCCAAGACAAAGGAGCAAAGTGACTTCGGTAAAGTTATATGTTGCCAGTCCTTAACGATCGGCACTGGACCAACAGGAATATCGTTGCGGAATGAGGGAAGATTGTTGTGGCAGGTATAATCTGGCTAAGTTAAACCAGGCTGGCAGCCATGGCCAGCAGCCATTGCCTATGCCAATAGAACTAGGCTTGAGCTGCATACATTTCAATTTCCGGTAACAGCAAACCTTTGCGATTGATTGCTCAAACACGACGAGTCAAACAAGAGCCGAGGACTACAAAGATGACTGCCAGCATGACTGTGGCGTGAAGTATGGCGATGGAAGGAGCAGACAGATTTGGCACTCTTTTCCCTCTCACGTCCAGGAGCACCGCGTCTCATTCCAAGCCTTAGGAACAGGAATGCTTGCAACAAGGAGTGCTGCAAACAAACACTGGGCATCTCGTGTGCTGTACGACTGCTGGGCGGCTGCTTCATTTATTAGCCAGTTGCCCTACGGTCTTATTGCTGGTGACCTGCTTAAGTAATTGTAACCCTTAATGTATACACGAGATGCTCTTGAAAGCAGCCGACTTTTTAAAAATTATTTTTCTCGCAGATAGACGCAGGGGGCTTCGACCGGATGCACTGCCGGTCGTCGACTTGCAATAGGATTTTCCATCATTCCGATTACTGTGGTTTGTCCATCTTGCTGTCTCTCTTGTTCCTGTCTGAGTTAGCTACTAAGGGTGGATGTGTGTTGAGATCTAAATATATCTGAGATCTGTGTGGGGATGAAAGAAATTTAGCTTGAAAAGTTCAGGCTTTGCTACAGCTGCTATGTGCTCGTGCGCAGCATTTACTGGTAGCTGCTCCGTCTTTGCTTTCAGCCCGGCAGCAGCAGACTGGTGGCAGAGGGCAGGCAGCAGCCCCGTGGGCAGCGGCAGCTGTACGTATTTCCTCGTCGCATTCCTTGCACTCTTACTGAGTCATAGCCAGGAATTTGCCAATGTAGTGTCTATAATTTATATCTCCGTCTGTAACACTCACAAAGCCACAAAGACTTTGTGAGTGTTACACAGGAGTGTTTTGTATAGCGCACTCACAGCCTCACAGTGGCTTTCGCTACGCATTCGGTGGCCAACAGACTTGTTCTCACTCAACTGAGAGAAAGTGGGTAGCATATTGTGTATCTCCGTCTGTAACTCCACAAAGTCATAAAGACCATGTGGGTGTTACGCAGGAGAGTTTTGAATAGCACACTCACAGCCTAAGCGGCTTTCGGTACGCATTCGGTAGCCAACAGACTTCGTCTCACGAAACGAAGAGAAAGTGGGAAGCATAGCAGAGTCAGGAGAGCAGTTGAAGTAGTGAGTAGCATGGAAGTAGCAGCTCAGGACCGCTGAAAAGGACAAGCCATAGCCGGCAGTAGGAGAGTAGTTGTCGTTGCGTAAGAATTGTGGAAGCGAGTTCCACAGTCTGGGACCAGCAGAACAAAAGCTTCTGTCACCAACGGTCTTAAGGCGGAGGAATGGAACAGCTGATTTATTGCCCACACAGGACCTGAGGGTGTGAAGAGGCTGAAACTGGTGCAGCGGTTCAGCTAGGTACGAAGGAGCCAAGCCGTGGCGGGCCTTGTGGGTCAGCATAAGAGCTTTGCTCTGAGTAGCATGGAAGTAGCAGCTCAGGCCCGCTGAAAAGAATGAGCCATAGTCGGCAGCAGGAGAGTAGTTGTCGTTGCATAAGAATCGTGGAAGCGAGTCCCACAGTCTAGGACCTGCAGAGCAAAAGCTTCTGTCGCCAACGGTCTTTAAGTAAAGGGATGGAACAGCTAAGTAATTGTCCATGCAGGACCTGAGAGCACGAGGAGACTGAAACTGGTGCAGCAGCTCAGCTAGGTATGCAGGAGCCATGCCGTGGCCGGCTTTGTGGGTCAGCATAAGAACTTTGCTCCGTATCCGTTTATCAACCGGCAGCCATTCTAGCTCTTTTAGCAAAGGAGACAAGGTCAAGCATCTGGGCTTTGTAAACTAGCCTTGCAACCTTATTACTCACCAGCTGCAGTGGCCTAGTGTCTATTTTCGATAACTTAGCCAAAATGGAACGGCAATGATCATGCTTAGATAATACCAGAGAGCCAGTTAAATTTCTTGCAAGCCACCGTGGTAGGCAGTTTCTAATCTTACATAGGGATCAGACGTGAGGGCTGGCTATGGAAGAAGTCTTCTTAACGAAGCATTACAAATGTAGGCAGCTATCGAAGATGATAATTAAATTATGAGTACGAGGTGATGGTCCAGCAACGGCATTACCAATTAGAAGCTCAAAGCCACCCGCTGCTTAGGATGTCCTATGAGCAGCAGTTTTGTTTTCTCGTCGTTTAGTAAGTCAAGAGATTTTTCGACATCAAGGATCGCGAGTGCCTCAACCTTCTAAAGCAGGGGCACAACCTTCCCCTTGCCCAATCATTGTTGGCAGCTTGCCTGTCCCCTGAGGGTGCGTGTCGCCGGGGACGGGGCGGTGAGCAGACGGCTGATCTTTTGCTTACCTACAAGGCCAAGGCCACGGCTTATCTCCTCCATACCTAGCTGAGCTGCTGCACCAGTTTCAGCCTTCTCGTGCTCTCAGGTCCTGCATGGACAATAAATTAGGTGTTCCATTCCTCCACTTAAAGACCGTTGGCGACAGAAACTTTTGCTCTGCAGGTCCCAGACTGTGGAACTCGCTTCCACAAATCTTATGCAGTGACAACTCCTCTCCTGCTGCCGGCTATGGCACACCCTTCCTAGCCGGCCTGAGCTGCTACTTCCATGCTACTCACTACTTCAACTGCTCTCCTGACTCTGCTATGCTTCCCACTTTCTCTTTGTTGCATGAGATGAAGTCCGTCTGCTACCGAATGTGTACCGAATGTCTCCTAGGCTGTGAGTGCACAATACACAACTCTCCTGTGCAACACCCACATAGTCTTGGTGGCTTTGTGGTGTTACGGACAAAGATACATTGCATTAAATATCATCCCTGGACTGCCGCCCGGCATCTGCCCACCTTGGGGCCTCGTCAAGTAGCCCACTGGCGAGGCTGGCAAGCAGGCAGGCAGGCAGGCAGGCAGGCAGGCGCATGTCTCGCTGTCTGAGGCAAGCAGGCTGCAGGCGCACGACTCACTGTCTGCTGCCGCTCGGCGTTTTACAGGTGCCTCTCTGATGACCAACGTTGCTGGCCTCGGCCAAGTGCTCAGGACCCCACTGGACCGCGGCCGCTTTAGCAGTGGCGGTGGCAGCAGCGGCGCCACCGGCAACGACCCGGCAGCAGTTGCTGCCGGCGCCACGGCGGCGCCGATGTGGCAGAGCCAGCTGCCTTTTGGCGGCGCCAAGCACGGTGCCGCCGCCGGAAGGCAGCGCTTGCCGCTGACCGGTGGCTGCCTCGCTCAGGGCAGCTCCGTCGATCCGCCGGCGACAGACTCGGCGCCGGCCGTGCGTGGCGGTTCAGCTGACAAGGAGGTCGCCGACTCCGACGACCGGCGGTCGCCTGACTCGGGTTCGCCGAGCCGCCCTCTGGCAGCGGATGCTGCGACGCCAGTGCTGCTGCTGGCTCCGGGCTGCCACACTGGGTAGGTCATCTATGGAGAAGGCTGCTTGCTCACGATTCACTAGGCGTGCCGGCCGTGCCCAGCGGAGAGCTGACGCGGAGATCGCTGTCTGAGCATGCGCCTTTGAAAATCGTTGTGCAGCAGCAGTAGCAGCAGCGACAGAAGCATCATCATCAGCAGCAGCAGCAGCAGCTACGGCGATCTCACACTGCCGGCTGAAATGGCTGTCGATCTGCCGGCATTTCTGAAGAATAGTGCGACCCCGACCGACCTGGGCAGCCTGCTGTCAGGTGAGTACCCATCGGCGGGCGGCTGCTGCAATTGCTACCGAGTGCAGCCCAGCTTTTGAGCATATGCACGTGCTTTGAGTCGTGCTTCCTGTCCTCCCACATCGCTCAACTGATCATCAGTAGTGTGGTGGTGGTGGTGGTGGGCATCGTGTGACAGATTAGGTGTCCGTGTGCTCCTGGTCGCGACCCTGAATGCAGATGGTGGTGGGCATCAAAGTTTTGGCAGCAGACATGTTCGGCCGGGAGTTTATTGTGTAGGGCGTTGCAGTTTGTCGACTTTTGTTTTTGCATTTGACTGCCCTGACCAGCCAAATTGGGCTGCTCACTTATATTAATTTATGCTGTTAAGCTAATAATAGATTGACTCAGGAAAGGAGCTTCGACTAGTGAATACAATACTTATTGATCCAGGCCGAGACCAGCCGTCGTGTGTAAATGCAGCTGAAAGAAATCAGTGTCGGATAGATGGCAAGAATGTGACACAGTAGACACAGCAGCTTCTCGATGGAGTGTGCGCAGTACCTGCAGTGACTTCTGAAACGATCTGTAATGGCCGGAACTCCATCTTGCCAAGTTGGGTTGGTGCCTCGAAGTAAGATGCAGTCAGACTGCTGTCTTGCCATCGAAAGATAGCAAGACAAGTGCACCTTGCAATGTAGCATTCCAGAAAGATTTTATTCGTAATACTGCAAGTGCACGACTTTTTATCTCACGATGTCGAGCACAGAAGGTCGACTGCCTTAGTTAGGACTCCGCACCAGAAAATGTTTGGCGAGCTGATTGGCGATAGCGTGAGGCTTGATTGAGGCATTGGCTGGTGTACCATTGTTTTCATACGTTTCATGCAAGTAGCTGCAAAGTAGACAGTGCAATATTGACACGGTATGCTTATGCGTTCTGAACTTCTGTGTATTATCTCTAACCGATTGACAAGCATCTTGTCAGCTTAGGTAAAATGACCAGTTAAAGGTTTAGTTCGGTTAGGGTGCTATATAAATGCTGATTGCTATTTTATTTAGTTCTGTTATGGTGCTATATAAATGCTAATTTGTTTACTTTAATAGTATTTTAGAGCATGCCAGCAAAAGAGCCTGCTGTAGCTAATATTTTGTCAACCGTAGGAATGACGAGATGATGCTTCGATCCTAGCTACTTTACCTCCCCTCTCTCTCTCTCTCTCTCCCCTTTGTCTCTCTCTCCCTGTCTATGTCTGCCTGTCTGTCTCTCCACCTTTCTCTTTCTCTCTCTCTCTCTCCCCTTTGTCTGCCAGTATGTCTGTCTGTCTCTCTTTCTCACTCACTCACTCACTCACTCACTCACTCACTCACTCACTCACTCACTCACTCACTCACTCACTCACTCACTCACTCACTCACTCACTCACTCACACTCACTCACTCACTCACTCACTCACTCACTCACTCACTCACTCACTCTCTGTCTGTCTTTCTGTCTCTCCCCTTTGTCTCTCTCCCTGTCCATGTCTGTCTGTCTGTCTCTCCACCTTTCTCTTTCTATCTCTCTCCCCTTTGCCAGCCAGTATGTCTGTCTGTCTCTCTTCCTCACTCACTCACTTTCTGTCTGTCTGTCTGTCTGTCTGTCTCTCTCTCTCTCTCTCTGTGTCTCTCTGTCTCTGTCTTCGTCTCTGTCTCAGTTTCTGTCTCTCTCCATCTCTCTCTGTTTCTCTTCTCTCTCTCTCTCTCTCTCTCTCTCTCTCTCTCTCTCTCTCTCTCTCTCTCTCTCTCTTCTCTCTCTCTCTCTCTGAAGGCTAGGAACGGCCGAAGCTCTACACACCTCTCCATCTCTAGTCCCGCTTAAGTAGTCATGGCTACATTGACAGTTTTTCCATATAGAGCCCTGATAGCCCAGAAGGTAAGGTGCTCGCTCTTCATGACCGAGATCGTCGGTTCGAATCTTGCAGTGGGCGATCTTTTATTGCCAGTTGCAAGTGGCTGTGATTGCGGTCAGAGGTCTTCTGCTGCTATGCAAATGAGGCTGGAAAAATCAGCTAATATTTGCTATTATTATTATATGCCTGGGGAGGGGTCAGGCCCGTCTAGAATGGACCTATTGAATGAATTATTGCATTGGTTCATATAAGCAATGCTGTTTGGAAGTCTCTCGAGAACGAGGCTTGTTAGAGGTTGGTCCAACCAAAGTTGGACTGTGTAAACATAGCTTTATGCAGTAACATTCAAGTCGGGGAACCCTACGAGCCGTCCGACGGCATGTCCTTTGCAACAGCAGTAGCTGACCGCATGCGAGTCAGTCAGCTGCAGTTGCAAGGCAAGTAATTTCAAATTCAGGGCGTGGGATTGAGTGCCAAAAAGGATTTTGCCTTGACCTGCTAACGGTGATGCTATCACTAACCATTTGATTGTGCTTTCTTTGGAGCAAATATAAAGTGTCTAGAAATAGAGATTCAATGAACTATTATTATTTTTATTATAATGTTATATAGCCTCTCACCCAGTCTCTCTCTCTCTCTCTTCGTCTCTCTCACTATAATATACGTATAGGTGTGCATTACAAATGTAACTTCTCGAGGGGTAAGTGAGTGGAAGGTGAAGAGAGCTTTTTCCGCGATGCCTATAAATGCTTAGACTGCCATTTTTGTTGGTCTGTTCGCCCATTCGTTGGCTAATGGCGTCGACCTTGTGTCACTGAGATGAATAAAAAAGTGCAAGTAATGGTGTAACGATCGGATCAGATAGCCTCATTTCTATAGTTGTAAAAGAGCCTTTGCCACCACTTACCGTGGCCACTAAAGGATTGCCTGCTGGAGGACGCTCTGCATCTGGGTCATAGCCCAGCAGGTAAGGTGCTGGCTCTTCACGACCCAGGTCGTCGGTTCGAGTCTTGCAGCGAGCGATCCATTATTGCCCTCTGCAAGCACTGATGGTAGCCGTTGTGGCTCTTATGCTGCCGCAAAGTGAGAGCACCTTATCACTGAGGCTAAGACTAGTGGGCAATGAATGGCCCAGCTGAGCAAGCAGAACTGTAAACAATTATTATTATTAAACAAAAATATTAAATTAAATTATCGTTATAGTTATTATATTATTATTATAATTAGAGCAATAGTACGCAGCAGCCAAAGGACGACTGCTCGGCTCCGGCTCCGGGATGGGAGTACCGGAATCGGCAGCAGGATAGAGGATGGCGCGAATAAGTAGGAATTATTAATCAGACCATAAACGAAAGAAAAAAGGTGGAGCAGCAGCTTATTTATCGTCCTGGGGGAGGGGCAGAGGCAAGAAGTCGGCTTCTGCTCGGAGTTCCAGTGGCGAGTCCAGCCGTGAATGAGCCTAGCCAATGATAGCTTCTGGCATGTCGCACTAAGAAGGATTCTTCTTAGCCTGCTGACCCTGTGCATGTCACCCCTAACCATATTATTCATTTTGTTTGTTTTTCAAGCATGATTTTACTTACTATTCAATTGCATTTCACTTTGCGGCAAATGTAAAGTGCCTAGAAAGAGATTAAGTTCTCTGAGGGCGCTTTATCAAGTGCATTATTATTATTATTACTATTATTATTAGCCATGTATTGGCCTCAAACCGACCGCTGCTGGTTTGGCGGAGATGCGGTGCACGCTGGTGCGGCTCTGTAAGTCTCAGATCGAACCAAGGGTACTCCTTAGTGCCAGCTGCAGAGTTGTGTGCTCGTAAAGGACTTGGCAGCGTTTGGTTCCCTAATTCACCAAGATCCTCTTGAGCGCCTCTTATCTCGCCTGAACATCACAAGCACTGCACTACATTGATTTAGTTCTCATGTTTAAAGGGAATTTCAGAGCATTGATTACAACGTGCATCTGAAATCCATATATCCTTTAAAGTTAGGCGTACCCAAATAATTTTTTGCATAGTTCTCTTTTTCACAATTAAATCCATAGCAGAATACATTGTCGACATTCGCACGTGGTTGGCTGCAAACTTTCTTATGTTAAATCGTTAAGACCAACTCACTACTTTCGACTTTACCTACTATTACTCAAACAGGCAAATGTAACCCTCAGAATTAGCTCAGCCTGCATCTCTGTTATAGCAGCTGTACGAAATCCTGCTATCCTGTTACCAAGTGGCCTTTCAGTTGGTGACTACATAAGCTGCTCTGTCAAGTCTGCCTACTTTCAGCTGCATTACATTGCAAATATTCAGGCATTCTTAGACAGGTATACCACATCTAAGTTGGTCCCTACATTTGTGCTATCTCTTCTCGATTTCTGTAACGGACTACTCACCTGTTTTCTGATCTGGACAGAGTTCCTTTGGCATACCGCCCTAGCAAAGTAGCTACTTTAATGAAGCAAGAGTCACAGAGACGACCAATGATCGTCTTCTGCTGACCAGTGTTTTGGAAGTCGTTTGTCATGGACAGCGAGTGCATCGCGACTGGATGTGCGGGCAGCTTCCTGTGCAGCCATTAAGTGACAGGTTTTGTTAAGTGCTGTGCAAGGTCAACAGAAAAGTAGTGCACGATGTCTCGTTGCACGCTTGAGTCGCCAGTTTGCCCTATTCGGCAAGGGTGCTTCGTTTTCGTCAATGAACGCTGATGCCGTTGGGAGAGGCGCTGTTTTTTGAGTTGCTTTGCTCTCAGGCATTACTCGTGATCCTTGCAGAGCCGTGGTCGTGCCAGCCAGCACCACGAGCGTCAGGCGTGATGAACGGCCACAGTCGGTGTCTCGTCGTTCGTGCACACTGTTTGGGCGCCACTGACGGCTCAGTGCGTTGTTTTGCAGGCGTCCTTCTACGGCTTGCCACGGAGCTGCACCCGTTTCCTGTCCTCGTTCACTCGCTTCTCACTGGCAGGCCTGTCATTGTCGTTGCTGACGTGGACGCTCTGCCGAAGGCAGACGACGGCGGCAGCGGCAGCGTTCACGCCGATCCAGGCCAGCCGCTGCAGCAGCAGCTGCTCGCCGTGGTGCGTGCGCTGGAGACGCTCTTGCCCGGGGTGGGCGCTGCTGCTGCCACAATGGCAGCAGCAGCGCCCACGCCGGGCAAGACCAAGTGCGTCTACCGGTCGCGCCCAGCCCTAGCGGCCAGCCCTGCCAGGAGCCGTGTGGACCGGAAGCTGTCATCGTCTCATCGCGTCGGCGATTCAAGGTGCGAGTGGACCAGGCCGTGGACCGGAAGCCAGCTACCTCCACTGTTGCAGTCGCTGACGCTTCGGTGGCACATGATTTAGATTTAGCAGGAGGACAAGAGGGCTATGTAGAAAAGGCTGAAGCATACAATGCTTCTTCCCATATTCAAGGACTTGCTCTGACCACCTCAATAGAACTCGACCCCTACGACAGTCAGCCATTTTTATATTGGCCGTGGGGTGTATGTGATGAGCCTAGGGGTTTTGATTGGTCGGCTGGACTAACAGGGAGCCAACAAGTTGAGACGGACATTCTCCTTCTGATGAATCTGCAGACTTGGCTTCTCTCCCCCAAAAATGTTGTGACATATGATGATGTAGTAGTCCAAATCTGTGGGAAATCTGTCTAAAATCTGCCAGAAAAGTCTGTCGTGTAAACGCAGCATTTGACGCTAGGATTTTGGTAATAGTAACGGTACTGTCAATGAACTGCTGATGGCACACCGTTTAATCTGCAGCAGGATGCTTCTGGCCTCGAAGGGTGCACATCGAGGAAGACTGGGTGGGCTGCAAGCTGCCCCTCTCCCTGGCCAAGCCATAGCAAATGGACAACACACATGCTCTGATTAGTTAGTTCTGGCCATATCAACGGTCAGTCAGGCCATATCAACGGTCAGATATATATATATATATCATATGCAAAATATTATATAATATCATATATACTAATATATAAAATGTAAGATATTCTTACTCACTCTTACTGGCGCCCACCCTGCCCAGGA